>CM032447.1:124267992-124674294 GCA_019049505.1 Pachyrhynchus sulphureomaculatus | reverse complement strand
TTCTAATTCTTAATGGTTTTGATTAACTAAATTCTGATCTTCAAAGTATTTTATTCTATCATATATCAAATTAATTTAAACCTAAACTAACCCGCCCAAAAACTGCATGTAATTTTAATTATTTTACCACAGATAATAACTTTTAAATACCTTTATTATATCATCAGGTAATATTCTCATTCTGTTAAAACACTATACGATCTATTATGCTGAGATATAATGGTTCAAAATTTTACATGGGTTCCTGTCCAGGGTTTTTGAGTTACTAAATTTCAACAAGACTAGAATCACACATTTATTCTAACCTAATATAAAAATGTATGAGGATATAGTAGACCATATTCAGATACCTAATTAATAACCCTCTGCCAACTTTGTTACAGTTTAATAGCATACTCAATAGTGGCAAAACAATTTACTCATATTTAACCTAAGTTATACAGAGCAACTAACACACACCTGGGGCGGTAACTCCCGAATGTAACAAACATATCAATTTTAAATTTGGTATTAGTGGAAAATAAACAGAGGATATATTTAACAGGATATCACTAGGCTATTTCCTTGTTTTCGGATGGTAAATAAATTAAATTTGAACATATTCTATGGTTGTATATAAGGAATGGGGGGTACGGAACGAGGTAGCTGTACGTTTCGTTAACTCCAATCTCAACCGTAGAGCACAGTAAGTATATAAATAAAAAATTTCCATTTTATAGCTTGTATTTGCAAAGAAGCTTCTGGTAAATAAAATTTATCAATTTTTCAAAGTTAAAATGCACCAACGTTTAACTTTGCGGAATGAATTTAAATGTTTTCTACAGTTCCAAATCAAGACAATATAACACGTAGGCTGAAAAGTTTTTGGTCTGATACATAGATGTCGCCCTTTTCATAACATTCATATGATTTTTAGGAAGTACCAACCTTCAAACGATACATGTCAAAATTTCATAACATTTCGACGATTAGCATACAAGTTACAGTAGTTTTAGTGATGCTACTTTTGATATTTTCAAAACTATGAAAATAATCGAATTTCCTGTGTTGATTAAACACTGTTTTTTTTGACGGGAAAAAAATACCGTTCAAAGAAAGCAATGGCTTGAAAAGTGTTACGGGGACTCTGTCCCTGGAAAATCACTCATCATTTACTGGTATCCTGAATTTAAACGCGGTCATACAGATGCTGAACGCTCTGGACCCCAAATGAGGGGGTTACACCGGAAAACATAAAAAAAAGTGAAATTGCGTGAGATTGCTGACACCCTAAAGATATCAAAAGAAGGGGTTGGTCATATTTTGTATGAACATTTAGGCATGAGAAAGCTCTGTTCGAAATGGGTACCGCGTTTGCTCACAATGGACTAAAAACAACAAAGTATTGTTGATTCTGAGCGCTGTTTGGACCTGTTTAAGGGCAATAAAAATGATTTTTTCATGCGATATATGACAATGGATGAAATATGGATCCACCATTGCACACCGGAACCAAATCGGAAGTCAGTTGAGTAGACAGCAACCGGTGAAAGCCCGAAGCGACCAAAGACACAACAGTCGGCCGGGAATGCTTTGGTCTCTGTATTTTGGGATGCGCATGGAATAATTTTCATCGACTATGCTGAGAAGGGAAAAAACATTAATAGAGAATATTATATAAAGTTATTGGTGTATTCTGAAAGCAGAAATTGCAAAGAAATGGCCCCAAATAAACAATAAAAAAGTACTCTTTTATCAAGAAAATGCACCGTGTCACAAATCAATTGTTACGATGGCAAAATTGCATGAATTGAAGTTCGAATTGCTTCCTCATCCACCGTAAGGAAAGAGATTTGCTTCCATTGAAAAAGTTGTAGTCGAAACTGAGGCCTATTTTAAAGGCAAAGACAAATCCTTCTACAAAGAAGGTATAAAAATGTTAGAAAAGCGTTGAACTGATTGTATCGCTCTTGAAGGAGACTATATTGATGAATGAAGTCGAATTTTGCAAAAAAAAATGTGTTTTAAGTAGCTAGATCAAAAATTTTTCAGCCTATGTATTATATCAATTCACTTAGGGAATTTATTATATACCAATGTCCTGTGCCATAGAAGATTATGACCAATTTTGCTTTCAAAAGAAGCAACAATTTCAATATATTTTCTAGTTTTCGTGAAAATTTCTAAATATCTAGTAGATTTTAGATAACTCGTAATTTAGACTATTTTTTTTTTCTATATATCACGAGAAATCTTATTTTAACTCTTTTCGGTTTACGAAGCAAAAACTCAGTTAAAATAGTTAATTTCCCCTCCTTTGGTAATGCGATCACATTTTTTTTTAAATATTTAATATTAATGTCGTCTAGATTAAAACATAACCAGATTTTTTAGAACTTTAATAATTTATTATAAGTAAATTATTAAATAATAACAACTCTTATTTTTTAATAATGGAGGAATTTTTCTTTTTAATGAATATATTATGTTATTAGGTAGAGTTCAAATTTCTGAAACATGAATAAATTGATGTTCAATCGTTCTAGAATTTATTTTAACTTTACTTGTATTCCCCACTCCCTTCTTCTTTTTTATATTAGGGAAATGTTTATTTCTTTTTTTTTAAGAATACGTTTTTTACAATTAATATTCTTGTCATTGTTTTACACTACATGAATTAGATTTTAAAAAAATATTCAAATTCTACTTTTTAATAAATAACGAAAACAATTCTTGTTTAATTATAACTATAAAATTTTAGTTGATTTGTTAGCAAATCTCTTGAATCTTCTGTTAAATTCTGAACCATCTCTAATAAAAGTTAATACAGTTTAAAAATAGTAAGTCATATGCTGAAGTAGGAGAAGTGGTAAATATGATGTTTTATTATACTGTTTTGATTCTACCAGAATTGACATAAGATGCCCAAAAAGTTCCAAGACTCTTTTAAACTAAAAATCAATTTTTCATCAAAAATAAATATTTTATTATTCAACATAATAGCCACTACTCTATATATGCCTTGTATTCTCGGTGGCATCGCTGATATACTTCTAAGCATTTCTCCTTAGCAATATGATTTTTTTATTCTTCTAAATGTGCAAAATATTACTGGATATTTGTTTGTTATCATAGATATCACAAATACAAACTTAATCAATTCAAGTTAAAATTTTGTTGCATTACATTGTTTTTATAAATTTATAGCATCATTAGCCTTCTTTAAAAAATAAAAAGAACACGAAATTAATACAAATACAAGAAATCGTGATTCTTGGGATTAAAGCGTTTCAATTTGCAGTACGTTACTCTAAGTTGATACGGTCTAATCCCAAGGACCACGATTTCTCTCGTAACCAAAACCGTGAAAGCTTCCGTTGCATATTATAATCAAAATATAACTACTGACCATTTAACGATACGATCTTTAGAAAATATTACAATAAAAAGTAGTTGGGTTGATTGTGTAAATAACAAAAAAGAAAACAATACATTTTTCACACAATTTCATACACATATTGTAGTCCACAAATTCTTAAGGTAGTATTCAAGGTTAGCTAAGAATATATAATAAATTAAAAAATAGTTTGTTATGTAGAAAACTAGAAATATGAGGGATAATATGTGCCATAACTGAAAAAAATTTATACGTTTATATATTTTATTAAAAACGTGTAAAAACTCACGGAAGTTAACGGTTGCATTAAACCTCACTACTATCAATAATCCTAATTAATTGTATATAGTTATAGCATAAAAATATATAAACTATAAATTTAAAATAATACAAACATATTCAGTCATATTTACTCAAGAGATCTAGTTTCCACGGAATCTAAATCATCCAAATGGACGACTTTGGTCGTAAAAATGTAATATGTTTTTTTTTTTTGTCAAAATCACAATTTAAAAAACCGGTCAAGTGCAAGTTGAACTTGCACAATTAGTGTTCCGTACGTTGATTGTTTTTAAAATAAAAATTTTTGTTAGGGTGGTATAAAATGATCAGTGACTTCACAAAACACACACCAAATGAGTTTTCAACAAAGTTTGTTTCCAATCTTTACTGAAAACTGGTGACCTTGAAATTTTTTTTTTTTTTTTATATACCAAATAAATGATTAAAGGTAATGCACTCCTGATAATTTTCGTTCATTCTATACCCCGTGGAGAATATTCCAGAATTTTTTCAAAATTTTTTGATCAGTACTTTCGAGATAAGGTAGGGGACAGCGATTTTTTAAAAGTAATACGAAGAAAAGTGTGCGCAAGTATTACATTATATAACGAGTATATATATATATATATATATATATATATATATATATATATATATATATATATATATATATATATATAATACATATATATATTGACTCGTGTTTTCACAAGCTTTCATTTGACACCACACTCGATGACCTAGTAAAAAAAATTTTTTTCACTTCCGATTTCACCCCTCAAAACGAACCCCTTAAGTCAAAATTTATGTTACGGTGGTATAAAATGATCAGTGACTTCACAAAACACACCCCAAATGAGTTTTCAACAAAGTTTGTTTCCAATCTTTACTGAAATCTGATGACCTTGAAATTTTTGTTTTTTTTATATACCATATAAATTATTAAAGGTAATGCATCGTGATAATTTTCGTTCAATCTACACCCCGTAGAGAATATTCCAGAATTTTTTTTCGAAATTTTTTGATAAGTACTTTTCGAGATAAGGCCCGGGACAGCGATTTTTCGCGAATTTTTAAAAATAATACAAAGAAAAGTGCGCGCAAGTATAATATTATATATATATTTTTTACTCGTGTTTTCACAAGCTTTCATTTGACACCACACTCGATGACCTAGTAAAAAAATTTTTTTTTTTCGCTTCCGACTTCACCCCCCAAAATTAACCCCTTAAGTCAAAAAATTTAATTCTCAAAACTACATGGCTCTGATGAGGCCATCAATTCCTATATTATTACCAAATTTCACCTTTCTATCTCAAATAGTTTCGGAGAAAATCGGGTGTGACAGACAGACAGACAGACAGACAGACAGACAGACAGACAGACAGACAGACAGACAGACAGACAGACAGACAGACACCGAAGTGATCTTATAAGTGTTTCCGTACGGAACACTAAAAAGATTAATAATAATATTGAGAGTTATGACCTTGGTAGGGGTAGAAAATTTAATATTTTTTAGATTTTAACCGAAATTTTAGCTTTTATCGTGCATATATTAAAACTAATTTTCCATTCCAGGACTACACAACATCATAACTTTAATTCAGATATACTAGTGTGACTTGTCAATTTAAATCCCTTTTGTCAAATTAGGCCAGTTTTAAAATTAAAATTAAATTTAAAACTTTTTAGTGGATGTGGCAATTAGCATTTTTACATGTCATGAAATTTCTTAACTTTTTTTATGAGCACGGCACATTCACTGCAGAGAATGATTCACGTTGATCTTGAATCGCTACTGGCTATATTCGGTGGATAGTGGAAGATTTGATGCTGATTTCGGTGTTGTATACTTTAAAAATTTAACTGAAAGGATTTTGGCCAATTGAGCGCATGGTCCAGAGATTTTTATGATCGAAACGTTCACCATTGTTATACATAACAGGAACCCTGCTCTGACGTGTGTTTGTCAAGTAAGAGTATGAGAGAGAAAGAAAAAATTCCAATTTTACTTTTCTTTTGAGCCTTTTTTTTCTATCTATCTATCTAATAAGCTTTCTTTCATCCAGTGTCAGAAATAGGCCTCCCCTTCCTTTTTCCATACTCCTCAATTCTGCATCTTTCTGACCCATCCTAAACTAGTCGTTCTTTTCAGGTAATCTTTTCATATCGTTTGGGGCCTTCCTCTGGATCTTTGTCCTAGCCATGACCATTCTTGTATTCTTTTATTCCATCTTTCTTCTTGTTGCCTCATTGTGTGACCTGCCCATCTCCATTTCAAACCTGCTACCTGTTCTCTTACGTCCATCGCTTTGGTTTTTTGTCTTGTACTTTCGTTTCCGATTCTGTCGATTCGGTCCCATGAATTTATTTTTTATTATTTATATTTTCCTAAGGTTAAAATTATAAATCATATTTTTTCGTTAAAAATTATGATCCTATATTCAGCATCTGGCGTTCCATTGCTCTCTGTGTTTTACTCAGTTGATCCGTTATCTTCTTAATCAATGTCCATGTCTAGGCTGCCTAGGTGAGAATCGGTAGAATGCATTGATCGAATACCATCTTTCTTAGTTTCAGAGGAATTATTTTGATGGTTAGTATTTTCTTTTTTTTGACAAATGCTGCCCATGCCAGTTTGATTCTTCTATGTACTTCTGCCATTTGATTTCCTTTTCAACACTTTATTAATTAATTTTCAGATTGTTGCGTTAATTTTGTCCGGGAGTTTATTTTGTTGCTAAATAATAACATTTGCTTTAGCGAAATTGCATTGTTCAAAATCTGGTTTGGTACGATGGTAGTGTTATATTTCATTTCAATAAATAAATATGAATAGAACTAAGTTTATCATTTTTGAAAGGTTTAACTTTCTCCAAAATAATTATCGTAGATGTTCAATTATAGCATTAAAAAAAACTGCATGTAGGGAAGTGAAAAAGAAATATTAAAAAAAGATTAAAATAGCTCGGCGATATTGCTTAATAAATACAACCCTGTTGCATCAAACATAAATTTAATAGTTCGTCGTAATACCTATGTATAATAAAAGACGCAGAAAACATCCTTCCACGTCAGGCAAAATTGAGTTACTGCAATTTTAATCTCCGAGAATTGCTTTAAATAGTCATGGGGGCTGTTTCTAATTGATGCTGCCAGATTTTGCCAACATTACGCAGAAACAAAAACTCGAAATTTTTCCACTTAAACGTAGACCAAATTATTAAAAAAAATCAATTTAAACTAAACTAGTAAAAGTAGTAATCACCTCTAGGAATTCTTGGGACAGAATTTGCCTGTCAAAATTAAGGCGATTTTTAGTGGCCTAGCAACTTCCCTTCCGGAGTCAATCGCGGCTGTGAATTAACTTTCACCACTAGCAGCATATATGTAGAAAACTAAAATAATGAGCTTTATATGAATATTGACCAATTTTATTATACAATAGCTCCCAATTAAAAATCGTGCTGTCGAGAAATATACATTTTGAAGATCAAAATTTAATAACAGGATAGGACAATTTTATTGTGCATAAAATTTAAACTTATCGAGAAGAGAGGTGTTAGGGAAGGAAATAATTTATTGAATTTATTATAGAAAATTATTTTAAAATAAGGATAATGACAATTTAATGCCTAATTCCTCCACAACTTAATTATCCAATCGTACTCTAGATTTTTTAAAATTATTTTAAGATTTTTAGCAGGGAATTCCACAAGTAAACCGAAGGTTATAATATAGAGTTAATAAAATATGTAAAAGTTTACGAAGTCTTGGACACCTAAATAGGTCAAATAGATGCAATAAAACATAGCACTGAAACTTAATAAAATTTAATATTATGTAAATTCGAAGTGGCATAATGTTTTATGATGTGCGTGTTTATAATAATTTTAATACATGTGTGAAATACATATTCCTTCGTGGAATATTATTTACGTGATGGCTTAACGTCATTTATTATTAAAAAAGCATTGACTGATTATCAATTTAGAGTAGCACGGAATATTATTATGGTAATTTTTATTTAAAAAAAAAAACAATAACAATATATAATTTATATGTATCTTTATTACTTCAATTTATCTAGGTTAACATTTTAAGCCCTCAAAAAATTATTGGTTTTACGTTAATTATTACTAAACATTCACTGCGTTATTTACTGAAAATGTTTAATTTTAAAATTGGTCTAATTTGATAATCAGGACTCTAAATTGACAGAAAATGAGTATATCAACTGATGATGATGTGAATACCAGAAAATTTGTTTTCATTTGTGACTAAACCGCGGCAAACTTTTTTCCGACATGCATCACTGTTATCGTCACTGCTTATTTCTTATATCAGATTATTATTTTTATATAACCTGGAAAGAGAACATATGCATGAATAAAAAAAAACGTAAATCGGATAAGTGGTTTTCGAGTGATAAACGCACTAACGAACAAACAGATAGCCAGAGAGACGTTGCATTTTATATATGTATATTATATTCTTTGATACATGATATTGTTCCATATTTAATGGTAAACGGCAAACTATTTCCGACTTGATTCACTATTAACGTCACTGCTTATTCCTTATGTTACCAAACGTTATAAAATATATTCTATAACCTGTTTAGGAAACATATGAATGTTTAAACGAAAACCGGATAAGTGGTCCTCGAGTGATAGGAGCACTAAAGGACAAATAGACAAACAGAGAGACGTTGCGTTTTACATATATATTATAGAAGATTATAGATGACCTGGCCAGAGAACAAATGTATGAATTTAAATAAAACATGTAAATCGGATAAGTGGTTATCAAGTCATAAGCGCACTAATGGACAAACGGACAGAGAGACGTTGCATTTTATATATATTATATTCTTTACTACATGATACTGTTCCCTATTTAATGGTTTAGGCAGTGAACGCGCTGGCGGCAAACTTTTTTTCGACGTGATTCCTTGTTATCGTCACTGCTTATTCCTTATGTTACCTAAGGTAATAAAATATATCCTATAACCTGGCCAGAGAACTGTATGTTTAAAAAAAACACGTAAATCGGAAGTGGTTCTCGAGTGATAGGCGCAATAATGTACAGACAGACAGACAGACAAAGAGACGTTGCATTTTATATATATTATAGACAGATTTGCAGATTAACGACTAAATGATTGGTCAGCTTTAAAAATGTTATGCTCATTATGAGGTTCCAAAATTTGTTACAACGAAAACCACTATTATTTAAATGAGCTATCAGATGAAACAGTTAAGCGAAGTAGAAAAAAAAACTAACATATTCAATAATTATATAATGCACCAGGTGATAGTTAATACTTGAAAGAAGGAAATAATATTGACAATAAATAAGGACAGTCAGCTTACAATACTTTTTCTGTGCTGTTGTATATTAGTCTCTCATGTTAGTGTTTGTCGGTTGCTATTTGTTGGTATCAAAATTATATAAAACCAGCGAGAAATCGCTCCACCTGCAGGGTCGATGGGTGTATCGAGTAGCTCAGTGGTTCTGTTGCCGGTCTCAAGCCCGGATAAAGGAGAAGGGTTGAAACGATGGGCCAACACCCCATCTTGCGTGAAACAAAAAATTTGCTAAACATCCTCGGAATTGGACAGAAACTAAAGGACGACGACATATGCAAAGTGAACGGAACTTGAACATTGGATGCTGGAATATACAAGGTCTAAATACAAAACAACAAGAAGTATTTAAGCAAATCTCGGAATCAAAACTAGATGTAGTAGTTCTTGGTGAGACAAAAAAGAAGGGAAATGGAAATTAGAAAACAGGAAACTTTCACTTTTATAGTGGAGTTAGCAAAGAAAGAAGAGCTAGGGCCAGAGTATCCATAGCTATTAGCATCAAACTGCAAAGATATATTAAATGCTATAAAGCTATTAACGAAAAAGTAAAATAATTGAAGTGTATGTTCCAACTGACGATGCGAATCAAGACGAAAAAGAAGAATTTTTTGAACAAATGACCCTTCTGTTAACGAGAATAGGAAAGGACAAAGAAATACTAATCATGGGAGATTTTAATGGTCGTATTAGTAGCAAAATAGCAAATAATATAGTCGGAAGATACGGGAAAGATCAGGTAAATAACAATGGGGATAGGCCAGATGAAGTGTGTGATCAACTTCAACGTATGGAGCAAAAGTGTGGACACTTACCAAAAGAGAAAAGGAGAAGTTGAGCGCCACAGAAATGATGTGTTGGAGAAGACCTTGTAAGAAAACTATTATGGACAGGATTCCAAACGAAACCATAAGGGAAAAGATGAAAGTCCAAGAGTCGCTAATAGATCGAGTAGAAAGAAAACAGCTTCTATGGTATGGACATACGAGGCGAATGAATGACGAAAGACTACCACAAAGAATATGGAACTGGAAACCTCGGCAACGACAAAAAAAAAGGCCAAGAAAAAGATACAACATAGAGATAGCAAAAGCCATGTAAAAACGAGATTTGGAGGAAGAAACCTTTAAAGATAGGAATGCTTGGAAAATAGGATGGGGTAAACGGACACAGCAGCTGTAAATAAGCCGCGATATATGTATATGTAGTTGATAGCTGACCATTGCTACTTCGTTTAAAATCGGACTTAAGGCAATTTTTCGATCCATGGATCATTGTCCAAAATTGGTGATAATAATAAATACATTTACTATTAAACTTAACATGGCCTACCGAATAAGACCAAAAAAGTTTTTCTTTAGTTGTCAACAAACATATTAATTGACAAAATTATTATTTGTAAAGTTTAGTTTTATTAACTTACGGTATCGTAATGAATTTACAAAGTGCGATTTAATAGATACCATGATTCTGCAGACGACTAATCCTGGACAGGACAAAAAGTAAATCTTTTTGAGACACCTTCTTCTTAAGATAGGTACTAGTTGATCTTATGATGGTTTTAAAGTAAGGGCAACTTTTTACATAATATTCCTGTATTTAAACGATTTATAGGACGAATATTAAATTGTTTTCTTCTGGATTTAAAGCAAGGAAAAATTACTTTTCTATTTCTATGCAGTATTGAACTAGGCATTTCAGAAAAATCTTGATATAGGAAACGAATTAAAATTAAGTAAAAGATCATAATCTTAAAATTTATTTATTATTAATAATTAAAACAATGAGTTTAGAAAATATGATTAAAATTCAGCGCTATATATCGTTATGCAACTAGAAATTTAAGGATAATGTATTTATAATTACACGGGATAAATTTACGAACTTGTATATATATATATATATATATATATATATATATATATATATATATATATATATATATATATATACGTAAACTGAAAAAAGATTTTAGGATTAGACTACTACTAACCACATTTCTAGAAGGAAAAATTATTTTCTTCTTAGGTCGTAAGATCAACAAACTATCAGGAAAAGCTAGTTATATCAGATGGGATCGATATTATCAAATTTACGAACCGTTGACCTAACCTTACGCTAGTATAATATTGATTCTTGTTTTTGAGTTTTATTTTCCGGTTTTTTAGTTTTCCGTACGGGACATTTATGGGATCACTTTGATGTCTGTCCGTCTGACACACCCGATTTAATTTTAACTTGGGCTTGTAGGAAGAAGTGAAAAAACAAGGTCAAGTGAAGTGTCAAATGAAAGCTTATGAAAACACGAGTTCAAAAATATATATGATGTAATATTTTCGCACTTTTTCCTTTGTATTATTAAATAAAAAATGCTAAGTCACAGCTTCTTTTTATAGTGACTTAGGTCGCTGTGTTACTCCGTCCGAAATTTTGGGAAATTCGCAACTACTGCTGCTTAACTATCGACAACTGAGCCTGTCACCGTCAGCCATTTTTATGACCCATTATTTCTGATTTTTTTTATGTATGTATACTGTGATTTGACTTTTTTTTTATTCATTTTCAGAGTACTCTTGTTGTTTTATTAGTTGTTTTATTAACATCTTTCTCCCTAAATATACGTATATAAGTATTTACCAAATTATTTAGAAATAAATTTATACAACAAAATTTTACTTTGTAATTATTTGAGCTAACAGAATTTTACCTTTCAACGGCGACGCGACAATCCAATATCGTGTAGGTTGGATTCCTGGTCCTTTGCAGCAGTTTGTTAATGTAAAGGAGAAACATAGTAGGAGACGATATGGAACCTTTTGTCACACCGTGAAGTTAATAGTGAAGGTATTAGAAAGAAAAACGTCAACTGTCACTCATAAAGTCCGCGCTCTCAGGAAGCACGAGATTCATAAACAAGACAATTCACTACTCAGTATATATCACCATTACACCAAACAGTTTATTTATGCACTCGACGCGCGTTTCGCTAACCATGGTAGCTTTATTAGGGGCGATGATTGACTGACAGTCAATCATCAAGGTCTACTTGACTTTTTTGGGTATTGACCGAATTTTAGCACATGTTCAGCAAGAAGAAAATATTCCGTTTTTGTAGGATAGATTAAAAAGTTTACAGAAAATTGGTGTTAGTTCGCTCGTGTATTTTCTGGATACCATAGCAAGTATTTCATCAGCGCCAGAAGCGTTATGTTTTATGATAATCTGCTTGAAGATAATATCTCGCATCCTTGACTGCAGATTGAGAATTGTAGGGCATGTTTATCTTTGAACATCGAAAGTAGAATGTGAAGCAAAGAGTTCAGCTAATAAGTTGGCTTTCTCAACAAGTGTTATTGCAGTGGTATTATCTGGCTGTCTGAGTGGTGAAATAGTGGAGTTAGTGATATTTTGACTAATGGCCTTAGCCACCGACCAAAGACCTGGAGTTGTTGTAGCAGGCAAGAAGTTTGTTTTTTAATTCTTTGATTGTGTGCCACCTTGGTTTCGTCAATAATTTCTTTGCATCTGTTCCGGGCACGACAATTTTCAAGCCATTGTTGGTAGGTAAGATGTTTCGAAGTAACAGCTTCTTTGCATTTTTGGTCAAACTAGGGCTCACCGATGGAAGGACATTTGCTCAAAAAAAAGATATAAGCTTCCATGCTAGCCAAAATCACATCAGAAACCTTCTTAGCGCAGTCAGATGGGCCGTTAGATTTGAAACACCAAGAAAAATTTTGAAAATAGATCATTGATAAGCTGTGTAAAGCCATGACGGATTGACAATGGTTTAGTTTCACTTTGTTCGTCGATCGTTTTTGAATAGTTAAACCAGTTGATATTGTGAACATTAAAGTTAACCTGGACAGCAATTTCGGCCTGCAAGAAATGCGAAAAGTATTCCAATGTTAGTGTCACCTGGTGGTCGCTAAACGCAGCGGATCAACCGTTAGGTATACGGAGTCGTTATTTTTAACCACCTAAATTAAAATTCCGGGGATCCAGGGCCTCCTCTAATTGGCAAAAGAGATCGCTTCTGACAAAAAGACAGATTCTAAAGCTGCTAAATCGATAATAAAAATCGTGCCCAAGAGATAGAAAGTTGATTGCAGGTGTTGATGCATTGAATTTATGTTCAAACTTAAACTTCGTATATTACAAAAATATACTTTAAAATTACGACATCTTCATGTTGAATCTTCCGAACTTACTTACTTCCAGAATTTTTCGATCCTGGATGCTTCATCTTACTATTCTTTTTCTCCAGAAAATCAGGAGATATTGGCAAAGCAATGAAACATTAAACAACTTCACGGAGCCTTAGCTGATGCGATAGTATCACACCGTGCGATACCTGGTGGGATTTGGACATCCAACATATGAGGCCATCTGTGTTGTTCACCCAAAGTCGGTAAGAATTGCCCATTTTACATTATTTATCCTTTAGTATTTCTACCATAACATACAACCAATGTATAAATTAATATCATCCCAAAAACTGACTTATGAAAAATGTAATATTTTAAACGTGAGCATCTTAGAAATTAAGTATTCAATTTAGGCAGAAAATATAATACATAAAGTGTCTATTGGTATCTTTAGTATACTCTATTAGGTAGGGTTTCGCATTTTTTTTTAATGAAAGGAGTAAAAAATTCAAATCTAGTTGCTGGAACTTTCCATAAAACTGTTCTCTAACTCTGCCCACCCCAAAAATAATTGATTCACTTTAATGCCTTTAAATTTTTGATTTAAAAACCATGTATATTATGTCCTTTTCAGGATCTTCATATACCCTACCACAAGATAAAATAGTTTTTGCATAGTTTGTCCATAGTAAAATAACCGAATTGTGATATTTTTAAGTTTAGCTTGGAATTAGGCGATATTTTTAACAGTGAAATAATTCACTATCATATTTAGAAATTATTATTTTTCCCATAAATACCACTTTATACTTCCCTTGCTAAATGGAAGTTTTATATTAGAAAAAAATCATCTCTCAAGATTTTTGCATTTCTTTAACTTTCAAGATCATAGGGATCCTGAAAGTTAAAGAAATGCAAAAATCACTAAAAACATAGTTCCTCATTCTCCCATAGTCTGTTGTCTATCTATCAATCTGTTGGCACGATTCCTATTGAACAAAATAAGATATGTAGTTTAAACTTGTTACACACATCATAATCTCTCTCTCTTAATGAAGTGTGAAAAATAGTAGATATTTTATAGTCTAGAGAAGAGAATATGCTTTCAAATTACAGCAAACTATTTCTATTATTTAAACCAAAATACATCCTTATAGGGCATGAAAAGTTCCGCTAAAACTCAAATAACGCACGTTAGTTTAAATAACATGCACAAAGGACAAATTCTTGTAGCTCTTAGGACAAAATATCTGAATCTGGTGTGACAACCAGATATTACTCTTAAAGGGTTGAGAGTCATCGCTATAGGTTGTAAAAATCACCCTCAACTACGGAAGTATCTCATAAGTTTCAATAACGACGAAAAAAGTACAGGCATCTGTAGTTTTAGGCAAAGTGAACAAATATGTAGTAGATTCGTTTGAACCACCGATACGCGACTATAAACTACCCTTAGGAATTGTTAGAAACTATCCCTATATTCTAAGGATGCTCATGGATTGAAATTCGGAAATGACCAAGTACATCAACTCAAGTTCTAGCATCTGAGAAAAAAAAATACAGGCTGTCGTAGTCTCAGGCAGGTAAAATGGGCAGGGGGAAAAATAGACGGGGGGGGGGAATAGGTAATGCCTACTGTGGGGAAGTCTCAGAAAACTGAAAACTTAAAGAGAAACCAGGGATCAGGATTAAAAAATGCGAGAATAAGCTAAATGAATAATTGAAAGTATAAATTGAAGGAGTAGAATCTGTTTATACTTAACTTTTATTTTCCTAGTTTTAATAGCACTAATGTACATTATTTGAATGTAAGGGTAGTTTTTACAAAGCCTCTAAGGGTACTCTCTAATTCTATCTCAGCGGTTGGAAACTTTTCCCTCTTTATCTTCCCTCCCTAAAGCTGCACAAGCCTGAAGATTATTTCCAGTTATTAGATGTTATGAGATCAATCCATCAAAGGGGGTAGGTTTTACTCTGCAAAGAGGTGAGTTGTAACGTCGTTAAGAGGATTGGCTAGTTCTCGCGTCGTATCAGTTGTATACATGGCACAATGGGCTTCAAAAATGTGTTTTTTTTCTGTATTCAAATAGCACAATCATTTGAGCGCAGCGTTAATTTTTACGACCCTTTAGTGGCAGACTTTAGGCTTGTGTCGGCGGTTGGAACGAATTAACTCCGTATTTGTCGATCCTTCTTGGAACTACGAAAGCCTGTATTTTTTTTCTCAAATGCTAGAACCATTAATCCAAGGGGGTAGTTCCCCCCCCTCCTAGGGATAATTTTCGACCGTATTAGGAAGATAATCTAGTTGTCTTGAATGTTTGGCACAATGAGATAAAAGTACTTGATCATTTCCGAATTTCAGTAATATTCATGTGCATCATTAGAGCGTAGGGGTAGTTTCTACCACCCCCTAAGGATAGCTTATAGTCGTGTGTCTGTAATTCAAAAGAATCTACTCCATATTTGTTCACCTTGTCTAAAAGTACAAATGCCTGACCTTTTTTCGTCGTTATTGAAACTTATGAGATATCTCCATAGGTGGGGTTGGTTTTTACACCCTATAGGGGTGAGTTTCAAGCCTTTAAGAGTAATATCTGGTTGTTATACCATATTTCGTCCTAGGAGCTACAAGAATTTGTCCTTTATACATGTTATTTAAAATTGCGTGCTTTATTTGAGTTTCAGCGGTACTTTTCACCCCCTATGGGATGGATTTTGTTTTAATTAATAGTAATAGCTTGCTGTGGTTTGAACGCATATTCTCTTCTCTAGACTATAAAATATCTACCATTTTTCACACCTTATTAAGAGTAGTTATATTATTACTATAGTTTTATCCTAGTATCTCAAAGTGGTATGTTTATTGCCCTTACTAAAAGAAAACATTATATCTCCGAGATTTTTGCATTTCTTCATGTTTTAGGGTGTCTAAATATTAAAAATAGTCTCCTATTTTCGCCTATCTCTCTGTTAGTCCTCATAATTCTTGTTCGGAACGGACGTCCCCCATCTCAAATTTAGTACACATATATTCCTTAAAGTGGGAATGAAACCAATATGAACCGAAAACTGCGGTTAGATAAAAAAAATCATGGCTTTGGTAACTAGACTGTATCAATTCGTACTATTTTTCCGAAGTTTCATCTATAACTACACGTTTCGCAATTGTGATGCAGACGCCAGTCCCGGACTCTATTCGTATCGTTAGAATGTTTGTAAATTTTTGATCGATTCCTTAAACTATTGTTTATAGAAATTGGAAAAACAGCAAGAACTTTGATTTCCCTTACGTTGAAAGTAAATCGATATTCAGCTACAATTTATTTTTTTATATATTTCATGTTCCTTTATTCCAGTTGCTATTGATGTTTCAGTTTCTTCTGCATATATTGAACCACATGAGCAGGAAATTTTATAGACACCCTCTGTTTGCAAACGAATCGTGTCTCGTGATAATCTCTATCATTGTATAATTGTCTTACAAGTGCTGAAGATTGTGCGAATGTTAGATCTTTAAGTAATTTGGCAATTTTGTCTATAGTACCATTTATGTAACATAAGGTAACAATGTACTATCGACTGGCAGATTCTTATTACTTACTTGTCTGAGAGCCCAGTTTTTAAAGAAGTTAAATGGATGTTTAATATTGTCAAATCATTATTTTTTAGAAGACTGGTCAGTTTGTTTTTTTCTGATGAGATAGAGTCTTTATCACATATTGATGAAGCTCTATATGCTAGCAAGTTGATTTTTGAGGATGATAATGGTGTGAATTAGCATTCAGATGTCTATTGGTATGAGTTGATTTTATGCAGACTGAATGTCCCACTACTTTTCTTTTTTACCAATACATCTAGAAAAGTAAGGATATCATTTGATTTAATATACAGTGCAAATTTTATATTTGGATGTTGTCTGTTAAGGTGATTTAAAAAGCATTCAGGTTTTCTTTACCATGTGGCCAGATTACAAACGTGTAACCAACATATCTGCACCAAACTTTGACTTTAGAGAAGCTGAACTCGAAGAGCTTTCTTCAAAGCCTTTAATAGAAATATTCGTAACTACAGGAGTTAGTGGAAAACCCAAGCCTGCGCCTTAAGTTGGTTCATTAAATATTCCTTGGAAATTAAGTATGTATACGGGAGACATGGTTCTATTAACTTAAAATAACCGGTCAAGTGCAAGTGGAACTTGCACAATTAGTGTTTCGTACGTTGATTGCTTTTAAAATAAAAAATTTTGTTACGGAAGTATAAAATGATCAGTGACTTCACAAAACACATCCCAAATGAGTTTTCAACAAAGTTTGTTTCCAATCTTTACTGAAAACTGATGACCTTGAAATTTTTGTATTTTTGATAAACCAGATAAATTATTAGAGGTAATGCACTTGTGATAATTTTCGTTCAGTCTACACCCCGTGGAGAATATTCTAGAATTTTTTCAACATTTTTTGATCAGTACTTTTTGAGATAAGGGGGGGGACAGCCATTTTTCGCGATTTTTTAAAAATAATACAAAGAAAAGTGTGCACAATTATTACATTATATATTTTTTATTTGTGTTTTCACAAGCTTTCATTTGACACCCCACTCGTTGACCTAATAAAAAATTTCTTTTTTCACTTCCGATTTAACCCCCCAAAACCAACCCGTTAAGTCAAAATTTAACTTTCAAAACTACATGGCTCTGATGAGGCCATCAATTCCTATATCATTACCAAATGTCAACTTTCTATGACAAATAGTTTCGGAGAAAATCGGGTGTGACAGACAGACAGACAGACACCGAAGTCATCTTATAAGTGTTCCGTAAGGAACACTAAAAAGATTAATTATTAATTGAAACATTGATAAATTGTGATGTAACGTCAAAACTAACCAGAATATTTCCATAGTCTAAATTTATAGTTTTCAACATTTAACCAAAAGGTTGTGAACTTTTAACAATAATAATTTTTACTATGAAATGACTTAGGAAAGATGTTTATCTATTTTTAAAGTTGGAAAATCTATTACGATGACGATTAGATGGAGTGGTATATGGCCTAATGAATTTAGCAGTCCATAGAATCTAGTTTGAGTGGGTTTGTTTGAGAGACTTCTTTTCTTCAGAAGTTAAACAAGAGGTTTTTATAAAGATTGTTACTTGTCTTTCGATTCTACTAATGAAGTTCCTTTGAATTATCCTGTAGATATTGTCGCTTAGTAATTAATTGATTTTATCCACATATTTGTCTTTGTCCATTACTACTATTGCGTTTATTTCATCAGGTGAAGTACCCAGTATTTATTCTTTATTGTTAAGTTCTATTGAAGTACTTTTTTCTTCTGCAGTGAAATTTCATGTTTAATAATATTGTTTGTTTTTCAAACTAAATGGTATCGGTCTGGTCAGAAGGCAGTTTCCTATTCGACGCTTTAACACCGGCTATTATTTTTTATTACCTAACGAAAAATTACGTACCCTAAAAAAAATTCTTCCAAAATAAAGCCAATCGTGAATAGGTAATTATTGTAACATTCGAATCTCGAAAATATCTCAAAATAATTAGCTACTATTTTATATTTGAATATAAACTGGATATAAAGAGTATATTTACTGGTATGGATACATCTACCGATTAAAAAAAATTACAGTTGATATTTCAATCTATCAAATTTGACAAGTTTAGCAGTGAAAGGGTGTTTTTTTTTTATATATTAAATAAAAAGATAGTAAAGCACGTGTGACTCCTAAAAAATGCCCCTATATATCCAGCTTCACGTGCAAAAAACAAAAACATTTTATCCTAAGAAGAATACATGAGATGCAATAAGTTGCGCGCAAATAGCTGCATATAACCACACATTCTTTTTTTGTTTATCTCCTTCTTCTTCCGACTTATAGTTAGGCAGTATTGCATGTTTTCTTTTTTCTCTGCTATATAGATCGTCGCTCCATATCTTTCTTGAATCTTCTTCCATTTGGTGACTGGGTCTCTTGCTATCCGTACCGTCCTGTTGTTTGCCATTCTTCCTATGTGTTGATCCATCCACTGGTTGATATTTTCTATATTATATATGCGTCTTGTATCTTCACTACTTTCTCTATCCCTCAGTGTCTTGTTTGTACATCTCCTAGGTATTCTCGTTTCGGTTGATTCCAGTATCCTCTGTGTTATGCTTGTATCAGGTCTTGTTTCAGATGTATAAGTCATTACTGGTCGTATTACGCCCTTGTATATTCTTGTTTTTTTCTCCACGTAGAGGAATATATTTCTATATATGGTATCATTGAGGCATCCAGCTATCCATGCCATGTTAACTTGATGTTTTACTTCTTCCTCGACTTTTCCGATACTAGATATATTGATGCCCAGGTAATCGACCTCCATCACCTGTTCTATTGATTTATCTTCCACCACCAGCTTGCACTTAATCGATTTTTTTGCTATTATTGGTTTTTTAAGTTGAGATTGACATATTATATTATTTTGCTGATATGTAGAATTTGTATAGCAGCCTTTGCAGATCGTTTTCGATCTCAGCCATTATTATCGTCATCTGCTTAACATATAATTTTAAGTTCTCTGTTATCCTTTCTATATCTCTTCTTTCTTTTGACAGTCTTTATAATTTCATCCATTCCGTCCTGTTGGAAATGTGCCACGGTTCAGCCGATACCTAAAAAAGGTAAGAAGACCTTGCCAAATAACTACCGACCATTTGCACTGCTTTCAATAATATCGAAAGTCATGGAAAAGGTTATCAATGAGCATCTTCTAAAATATCTTGAACGATTCAATATTATTAGCGATCACCAATATGGTTTTCGTAAACATAGATCAACAGGAGATCTTCTGACTTATGTAACACATGTTTGGAACAACGCAATTGAACACTTTGGAGAATCTCGAGCGGTTGCTCTTGACATATCCAAGGCATTCGACCGTGTTTGGCACGATGGACTGTTGGCTAAGTTGCGCAACTTAGGTTAAAAAGTCTACAGAAAACTGGTGTTAGTTCTTATGGTATGTCTGAAAGGTTCTGTTTGTGGCTCTCATGTTTCCTCAGAGAGCGTTCTTTACGAGTGGCGGTCGACGGATTTCTTTCTAACACCCTCACTATCAACGCTGGTGTGCCCCAGGGCTCCATACTGTCTCCTACTCTCTTTCTCATTTACATTAACGATCTGCTGGAAAAGACCGGGAATCCAATCTATAGCTTTGCAGATAACAGTACGCTTGTCTCTTCATTCACCTTGAACGCTCGGACATCGGCTGCCCAGGCGAATATCCGCAGACAGCAGGAGGTCGTTCAACTTAACAAAGACCTGGAAGAAATTCTATCTTGGGGTGACAGTAACCAAGTGGAATTTAACGCTACAAAAACCCAAGCGGCAGTTTTTTCTAAAAAAGTTAACGTTGCTGAACCCGACATAGTTATGTCGGGGCACTCCATTCCCCTAGCATCGTCGCTCAATTTGTTGGGCGTTAGTTTGGGAGCAAATATGTCTTGGCATGAACATGTTGCAGGCATAGCAAGGAGAGCTTCTCAAAAGTTGGGAATATTATTTAGAACCAGAAAGCTTTACACCCCACAACAACTGTTAATTCTTTACAAAGCTCAAATTCGACCAACTATGGAATACTGCTCCCACGTTTGGGGCTCCGCTCCCAAACATACACTGCATTTGTTGGATTCTGTTCAGAGAAGAGCGGTCCGTCTGATTGGGGACCCGGAATTGACCGGCGGCCTTGATTCGCTGGAACATCGAAGAACGGTTGGCGACTTGAGTCTGTTCTACAAGTATTTTCATGGAAAGTGTTCGAAGGATGTAGCCCGCTTAATTCCTCCCAAAGCGGTGCATGTTAGAAATACACGTCGCGCTGGTGCTTCGCATCCGTATGAGATTCAGCTTGTTACTCCGCGTACAACGCTTTTCAAGCAATCTTTTATATGGAAAACGTCATCCCTTTGGAATAATTTGCCCAGCGCTGTGTTTCCCACCGAGTACAATTTACAGCGATTCAAGAACAACGTGAATCGCTTTTTCCGCACTCGTGCCGCTCCTGGAGCGCTTTAGGGACTTCCCTACAGCACGTGTGCCAGACCAATAAAAAAAAAAAAAAAATGAAAATATTAAATAGAAGGGGCCTTAAAGAGTCTTCCAGCCTGATTCCAGATTCATAGTTGGTTAGTTCTATCATTCCTTCGGCTAAACTTGCGACTACTTTATTGTCTTTATATATATTCTCTATAGTTTTAATTAGGTCTAATGGGATGTTCCTGTTATATAATAGATGAATAACGTCTTCTATTTGCACATTCTCGAAAGCTTTTTTTAAGTTTACCAGGCACAAGTATGCTGAATATTGTATTCTATGGTGCATGAGCGCCCACTTCTGAATCCTTGCTGTTCTTCTTCCAGTTGTATTCTCGCGTTTATTTTTGTTGTAATAATCTTTGTTGTTGATTTCAGTGTACAGTTTAGTAGATTTATGCCTCTATAGTTGTTTGGATCTTCTTTTTCTCCCTTCTTGTGCATTAATATAAGTGTCGCTGTATACTCGTAAGTGTCTGGAGTTGCTTAACCAGAGAGTGCCCTCATATTTTAATAGTTCATTAACTATTTGGTCTTCTCCGGGAGATTTACGGTTTTTTAATTTTATTACGTCTTCTTCCGTTATACATGCTTCTTCGTTTATCGTTATCTCTGGTGTTTGTAGCAGTGTGATACTCTGATCTCTTTTATATAATTGTGTAAGATATGTTACCCACGTTCCTTTCTTCACGTGTGCATACTCTATTAGTTCTTTCATCTCAGTTCTCTGTTGTCTTATAAATCTCCAAATTTGTTTTTGTTGACCATAAAAGTCTGATTCTAATTTTCTTGTGTAACTCTCCCAGTATTCCGTTTTTGTTCTCCTTACTAATTCCTGGGTTTCTGTTGGTATCCTTTTATATCTTTGGTAGGCTTCATTTGTCCTGATTGACCTGTACTTTGGATAACTTTCTTTTCACGGCATTTCTCTTTAATTTCTGCACTGAACCGTGGTGTTTTTGTTCTCCATTTTTTTATTTTTATTGACAGTTTTAGTCACTAATGCCTCATATGCAGCTTCTAATACATTTGTTTTTATTTTTAACCAACCGTTATTTATGTTATCATGGTCATTTATTTGATTTATGTTGATTTTTTCTTTCAGTCTCCTTTGGTATAGGTTACTGGTTGATTCTTCTTGTAGATTTTCTATTCTTATTTTTGTTTAAAGTTCCTTAGTTTGGTGTTGATTTATGTTTCTTATGTTCCACCTTAGTTTACACATAACTAAATTATGATCACTTCCCACGTTTGGCGATGTCCAGCTTCTTACGTTTAATATATGGCGTGGATGAATTTCTCTGTTTGTTAGGACATAATTTATCATTAATCTGTTACCTCTATTGTTCTCGAACGTATATTTATATTGTTCCTTATGGTCAAAGTATGTATTATTTATTCTCAACTCGTTTGTAGCGCAAAAATTTATCATAAGCTCCCCGTTGTCATTTTTTATGTTTTCATTAAATCTTTGTTTAACTCCTGGTATTACCTCATTTCCAACTCTTGCATTATAGTCACCCATTATTATTATTGTTTCGTTGATTGGTATCTCATCTATCATTTTCTGGAGTTATTCACAGAATTGTTTTTCTGGTTTACAATTTTCAGGTGCATAAATTCCCACTACATTTGTAATTTTGTTAGTTTAACCGTTACTATTTTCTCCGATATGTAAAGACAGTTTATTATGTAGTTTATATATGTTATTTCTTCTTAATCATCAGGGTTACTTCTTCGTTGGCCCGCTGGTCTTTCGCCACACCACTGTAAAGCAGGATGTATTCTCCTAAGATCATTTGTCCTTTTCCCTTCTTTTTGGTTTCTTGTAAGGTGCATATGTCTATTTTGTGTTCTCTGATTTCCTTTTCCACTTATTGGTCTCTCCCTTTTATAGATTTTATATTCCAAATTCTGAGTCTCATTACATCCCGTCCTTTCCAATTTCTTAACCTTCTGCTTGCATATGTTGTCATCATTAAATCCGGCCTATTCCGAGACAGGGCTCTCATTCAGTGAGCGTTCTTGGTTTTTTATCCCAGGTAGGTTGCTAGCCTGATCTGGGAATTCTTCTCTTTTACCCGAGCTTGGGACCGGCAACAGGCCACTAAGCTACTCAATCTACCCAGCGACCTGCAGGCGGAGTTTTTTTATTTGTTTATGCAGAAATAAAAATAAGTATTTCAAGTTTTCTGGACTAGCAGTATCTGTACATACTAATATAGAGTATTTTTGCATTAACCTGTCACGTGATCGATTAAATATTGATTAATGATTATACACATTTTACTGGTCTGCTTATCCTGTGCATGTATATTGCAGTTTTTATTTTGATGTTTAATAATAAACGTCACTGGAAATTACTTCCCTTTTCCGCTGTAGCAATCTATGTAGTTATATGACGTTAGTGTCAATTTAATTAATATCATAACATTCCTAGGTTCGATTTTATGAAATCCAGTAGAAATATCATAACATTATTTTCAGTACACATGTATATTTGATCTCGTATTAAATTTCTTTCAACAAAAATTATTTCGATTTTCTCAAAGATTTCATGTAAGTTTTGGTAACACACTGCATAGTTTGTTTCTGCTAACATATATTCCTAGTTTTAGAAAACTAAGACTCAAATGGGAGTAGTTAAGAAACTTTGGTGATTAGCCCAACTGCTTAGATTTAAGTGCATATCAAACTGAAATTATTGCGAAATTCATGAAACAAACTGCTTTTCAGGTAATATATGCACCTTTAGTTTACAACAAATGGGATTAGGATCGTATTCTATACTTCAGCGGTTTGTATAGAAACTTATGCCTCTATACTTTCTACAGAGTGTTTGCATAAGGTCTGGAATTCCGACAACAGTCATTTATAGAAGCCTTATTTATTTAACATTTGGAAAATGGTTGGTGTGTCCGTTTGTCTACAAATTGTTTTAACAAGTAGCTGCTCATCGTTTTGTACAATGATTTTAATTCTGACTAGTGCTAATTTAGTGGTGGTTTTTTCCATTTGATAAATCTTCTTGCCGCTCTATATAAAAAAATACTGAATTTTCTATTTTTTATGTTCGTGAACTATATCCACAAAATCATTTCTGTTTACAGGCTTGATATACTACTCTACCAAGAGAACATTCCAGCCCCTATGAAGAGGTTGGAGATATAATAACTTAAGATACATGATGACTTGAAAATCGGCTATGATGAACAGTTATATTCTTACCTCTCTATCCACGGCAATAATAAAACAGGTCGTAGCAGAACAATTTACGTATCTTTTGGCACATACCGGCAGATTGGCTGAAGTCAACTTTTATTACCATTCCTAAAAAAGAAGTCTCGAGGACTACAGAACTATAAGGTTGATGAGGAACCCTCCTAAATAGTTCCTTCGTAATATATAATAGTGCGAAACGATTAACGCCAAAAGCTATATATCTGCTTATTAGAGAACGTCAAATATAAATCTATACTGGAAGAAATCGGAATTGATGATGGGGAGCTATTTTGGATGCAGTCACCTGCAGTCAATATTTATAGGGGGTTCTTGGCAAAGTCTTCTGGTGTATCGAAAATATTCCGTCAGAGATGTGTTATTACTCATTCTGTTAGAAATCAACGTTGCGAAAATGTTTCGGTAAGCGTTGAACCCAGTAAACATAGGTAGTATAAAGTCAAGACAGATGAAACACATGTTGTTTGTGTAAATACCTTTCCAGCAATATGTCGGAAACTTAGATATACGAACTACAGTTTACGGCGAGTTGACGGCAGCCATCATGTTGCTAGTTTAGAAATAGTATAATTAACATAGATTTATGAACTCCATTTCAGTAATTATTAAATGTGTTTAACCTTAAGTATATGTTAAAATAAAGTTAATGAGAATGGTCACGGAACAATATATTTTCTCTTTATATATACACCTAGTCCTTAGCTTTGATTCTATAAAAATCCAAATGTATACATGTTGAAACTCGTTCGAAATTTTCCAGATACTTGAAATATTGAAGAGGGACACAATACTCAACTGACAACGGAATGATCTGAAAGTCATTGAATTAAAAATATTGGTTGTACAGTAAAGAACCAAAATTAGTTAGATATTTACTTTCAGTGTGCTTAATTCACGCTGAATCAGAGTACATCGATCGTTACTATGTATAGTTAATAGTTATGTTGTAGTTTTCAGCAGATATCGCGACAATTGTAGAATTAGAGGTACTGCATAAACTGTTAGGCCCATTTGACACTGTTTACAAGCGAGTAAAACTGATAAACTACTTTTGGATGGAACAAAAAAATGGTAACCTTAGTTATCGAAATTTGCGGGAAACCATACCAGCTTGATATACCTCAGTCGATTCACTTAGATTGAAGATGCAGGCGGCGATTATCCATGGTTCGCTCAGATTGCTCACGAAGATCAGTGATAGATGTTCACTAACCTAACAGAAGGCAGACGTTATCATAACTATCTAAACATGATACAGAATTTGGCTTGTTGGATTTTTCTTTTTCATTTCATATATTAGTAATAAATATAGAAATAATGTTTTAAAGAAAACAAAATAAAAATAATTTTTAGAAAAGCTACCCCACAATTCATTTTTATCTGTCAATTCATGTTACCTAATTATATAAACAGTCCCTAATTTACAATCACAATTATCTTTGGTATCCTGTATATTAATTAACTTTCACTTAATCCTGTTACGACTCTAGCATTAAGGCTTTATCCAGCCTATGTGTAACTGGAATTAAAGTGTTAAGTACTTTAGCTCTAAAATTTTTAATTAACTTTGTTTTAAAGTCAGGTATTTGGTTGCCAGCAGTGTTCTTGCAGTGTAAAAGAATTATGTTGACTAGATGTAGGGAATTATAAACAACACAGGGATTTAGCATAGTATAAAACAAGTTGTAATATTTGTCGTGGCACTCAGAGTAAAAGGTGGCTACTAAATAATATTTAATTATTTTTAAAACAGATGTAAATCAGTTGTTTTCGTTTAAATCTTAAATTGGAATTTTTTATTGAAGGATGATGATTATCATGTAAATATTAAGTCCATTTAAATCACCACAATTGTTTTGAAACTTACAATGGCGAGATATCGAAAGCTCAGAAGGGGTCTTTTTCGTTCACTATTTTTTTGAACGCTGAAAATGCGTTACAGTATTTTATTATTTTTGTAAACTGCCTTGGACTTCTAAAAATAGTACACGTTTTTTGTAGATTAACTTTATTTGAGAAAAAAAAGTGGTTGTAGTTTTCTTTTTTACCGAGTCATTTCTCAAGTACAACGCACTATGGAGAAGCAACCAAATTTATTATAGTAGAGTTAAGTAGAGGATATAAGTATCTACATATATAAAATTATCCTGCTTCTCTCACTGTAAGTAGAGCATATCACAATTATTGTTATAGCCTCAAATAAATTCCACAATTCATGAAATTTTACGTTTCTGTAAATTAAAAAAAACTGTGATGTGATTATTCAATCTAAAGCACGATTCGAATTTAGTGCAACAAAATCGGAGCAATAGCGCAATGGAAATGAAGATAATATTTTTCGTGATCTGGATCAATTTATATTATATATATATTATATATATATATATATATATATATATATATATATATATATATATATATATATAGATATATATAGATATATATATATATATATATATATATATATATATATATATATATATATATATATATATATATATATATATATATATATATATATATATATATATATATATATATATATATATATATAGATATAGATATATATATATATATATATATATATATATATATATATATATATATATATTGACGAATGTTCTCACGGGTGTGAAATGTAGTAGTGGTTTTTCGGGTATCCCTTGATGAACGGTTTCGCTGATGTTTCGATGGAATCTCATCCATATTTTTCAAAGCGTTGATCACTGGTCGGTGTCTTGACGTTGAATGTCGCGCTACGAGGGCGCCGGTTTTATGTGTTCGGGGCGTGGCTCCATTGGTCGGACGGATCCGGCCACTAGAGGCTCGGCTTTGGCTGCGCGTTGTCGGTCCTGTGGTTCTTTGTAATATTTGTGTAGGTGAAGTAACATATGGTTGAATTATTGTTTCTCTTGGTTGGACTTGGTTCTGGGATAGAATATGTTTCCAAGAGTTCGGTAAACGTTGGCTATCATCCGGATTATTTAAGTTGTAGGGCTTCTTTTCTATTTCTATGGCTTCTTTGATTACCCTAGTGGATGGGTTATCACTTTTTAGTAGGGTTCTGGTTTTGTCAAAATCTATTTTGTGGCCGGTAATGTGTGCATGTTGTGCTAGAGAGGAGGTGGTGGATTTTTGTTTTACGGTGTTTTTATGGTCGTCTCTTTTGGCGCTAATTTTCCTGTTTGTTTGGCCTTTGTATGAAAGACCTCAGACCTGACACGGAATTTCATAGACACCTTGGTCTTCTAGGGCTATAATGTCTTTTGGTGTAGGTAGAATATCTTTAATTTTTTGATTCGTTGTGTAAATGGTCTCAATTTGGTGTTCTCCTAGAAGTCTTCCTATTTTGTTAGTGATGCCTTTTATATATGGGAGAAATGATTTTATAGTATATGTCTTTCTTTCCTGTTTCTGTTGTTTATTTAGGGCCTGCCGGATCGTGTTTTGACTGTATCCATTTGAAAGTAAAACGTTTCGAAGGAGCTTGGTTTCTTGTTGCAAATGTTCCTTGTCTGTTAGGGTTTCTGATCGGTGAGCTAAGGATTTGGCAACGGAGAACAGTTGGGCTGGGTGATGATGTGAGCTGGCATTTAAGTATCTGTTTGTATGTGTCGGTTTTCTATATACTGAGTGAGACAAAGAACTATATAATTTTCTTTGAAGCAAGACATCTAGGAATGGTAGTTCTGCTACTTCTCTTTCCATTGTAAATTTATATTTGGATATGTATTGATAAGGTGTTCCAGGAACTTGTTTAGGTTGTCTCTACCGTGTTGCCATACCACAAATGTGTCATCTACGTATCGTAGCCATGTTTTCGGTTTATGTGGAGCAGTTTCTAGAGCTAGTGTTTCGAAATGCTCCACGTATAGATTAGCTAGTGCTGATGACAATGGAGAGCCCATCGGTGCACCTTCTATTTGTTTGTATCTTTGGCATGAATAGACGAAGTATATATTAGCGGGGCAGTGTTTTGATAGACTGATATCGTATTCGGGCAGGTTGTATTTTGTCTGTAAGTTAAAAGAACAAAACAATTTATTAAAGACAATCCTAACATTACCATACTGAAACCTAATAAAAGCAACAAAACTGTAATCATGAACACTAACGAATACGAATATAAAATGGAAATGTTACTGTCAGACAAACAAATGTACAAAAAACTACGCTATGACTCAACAAAAACTTTCAAATTAAAAACAACACTCTCATCCATAAAATTGAATCCAAAAAGTTTATAAGTGAAAAAGAAAAAAGCAACTGACCATTCACAACGTATTACCACCATTTATGGGTTACCAAAACTCCATATACCAGGAACACCCCTACGAGCAATTGTTTCCAGTTTACAGTCTCCGTTTTACTAATTGTCAAAGTACCTAAGTAATTGTTTATCAAAAATCACCTACAAAAATGACTATTATCTTTAAGACTCCTTTAGTTTTAAAAAATTCATTGATAACATAAAAATACCCAAAAATTATACTCTAATGTCACTTGATGTAGTATCATTATATACAAACATACCCACTTTTTTTTTTTTTTTTTTTATTGGTCTAGCACACGTGCTGCAGGGAAGTCCCTAAAGCGCTCCAGGAGCGGCACGAGTACGGAAAAAGCGATTCACGTTGTTCTTGAATCGCTGTAAATTATACTCGGTGGGAAACACAGCGCTGGGCAAATTATTCCAAAGGGATGACGTTCTCCATATAAAAGATTGCTTGAAAAGCGTCGTACGCGGAGTAACAAGCTGAACCTCATACGGATGCAAAGCACCAGCGCGACGTGTATTTCTAACATGCACCGCTTTGGGAGGAACTAAGCGGGCTACATCCTTCGAACACTTTCCATGAAAATACTTGTAGAACAGACTCAAGTCGCCAACCGTTCTTCGATGTTCCAGCGAATCAAGGCCGCCGGTCAATTCCGGGTCCCCAATCAGACGGACCGCTCTTCTCTGAACAGAATCCAACAAATGCAGTGTATGTTTGGGAGCGGAGCCCCAAACGTGGGAGCAGTATTCCATAGTTGGTCGAATTTGGGCTTTGTAAAGAATTAACAGTTGCTGTGGGGTATAAAGCTTTCTGGTTCTAAATAATATTCCCAATTTTTGAGAAGCTCTCCTTGCTATGTCTGCAACATGTTCATGCCAAGACATATTTGCTCCCAAACTAACGCCCAACAAATTGAGCGACGATGCTAGGGGAATGGAGTGCCCCGACATAGCTATGTCGGGTTCAGCAACGTTAACTTTTTTAGAAAAAACTGCCGCTTGGGTTTTTGTAGCGTTAAATTCCACTTGGTTACTGTCACCCCAAGATAGAATTTCTTCCAGGTCTTTGTTAAGTTGAACGACCTCCTGCTGTCTGCGGATATTCGCCTGAGCAGCCGATGTCCGAGCGTTCAAGGTGAATGAAGAGACAAGCGTACTGTCATCTGCAAAGCTATAGATTGGATTCCCGGTCTTTTCCAGCAGATCGTTAATGTAAATGAGAAAGAGAGTAGGAGACAGTATGGAGCCCTGGGGCACACCGGCGTTGATAGTGAGGGTGTTAGAAAGAAATCCGTCGACCGCCACTCGTAAAGAACGCTCTCTGAGGAAACATGAGAGCCACAAACAGAACCTTTCAGACATACCATAAGAGCGCAACTTAGCCAACAGTCCATCGTGCCAAACACGGTCGAATGCCTTGGATATGTCAAGAGCAACCGCTCGAGATTCTCCAAAGTGTTCAATTGCGTTGTTCTAAACATGTGTTACATAAGTCAGAAGATCTCCTGTTGATCTATGTTTACGAAAACCATATTGGGGATCGCTAATAATATTGAATCGTTCAAGATATTTTAGAAGATGCTCATTGATAACCTTTTCCATGACTTTCGATATTATTGAAAGCAGTGCAACTGGTCGGTAGTTATTTGGCAAGGTCTTCTTGCCTTTTTTTAGGTATCGGCTGAACCGTGGCACATTTCCAGAAGGACGGAAATATTCCCTTTCTGTAGGATAGGTTAAAAAGTCTACAGAAAACTGGTGTTAGTTCCCTTGCACAGTTTTTGAGAACTATGGCGGGTATTCCGTCAGCGCCAGAAGCCTTCTTGGTGTCTAGCTTCATTAAAATACTCTTTATGATGCGCTGTCTGAAGACAACATCGGGCATCCTTGACTGCAATATGGGAATAGTAGGTGGTGTTTTTTCTTGGAAATCGACAGTAGAATATGAAGCAAAGAGTTCAGCTCTCTCAACAGGTGTGGTTGCAATGGAATTATCTGGCCGTGTGAGTGGTGGTATGGTGGATTTGGTAAAGTTTTGACTAACTGCCTTAGCGACTGCCCAAAAGGACCTGGAATTGTTGGGACAAGCGAGAAGTTTGTTTCTAATTCGTTGATTGTGTGCCTCCTTGGTTTCGTCGATAATTCCCTTGCATCTGTTCCGGGCATGAACAAAGATGTTTCGATTTAAGGTGTTAGGATTTTCACGCCATTGTCGGTAGGCAATATGTTTAGAAGCAACAGCTTCTTTGCATTTTCGGTCGAACCAAGGCTTGCCGTTGGAGGAGCATTTCTTCGAAAAAGGGATGTAAGCTTCCATGCCAGCCAAAATAACATCGGAGACCTCCCTGGCGCAGTCAGATGGGTTATCGGATCGAAAACAAACGTCCATCCAAGGGAAAGTTCGAAAGTATTCCATGAGATCTTCCCATTTAGCAGATTTGTAGTGCCAAATCTTGCGCGGCCTAGGCGCCTCTCTGTCACTGATTGGCAGGATACTCGATGTCGAAAGCAGTTTATGGTCAGAAGAACCTAACGGCGGATTTACGGTGACCGTGTAAATCTCCGGATTGGTGGTTAAAAACAGATCAAGAAGACTGGCGAACTCCCCGTCTCGATCAGGGATCCGTGTTGGTTCGTCAATAAGCTGAGTTAAGCCATAACTGATTGAGAAAGATTCGGCTTCACGACCTTGTTCGTCGGTAGTATTTGAATATTTGAGCCAGTTGATATTGTGGACATTAAAGTCGCCCAGGATGGCAATTTCGGCACTTGGATAGTTACTTTGTAAATGATCAATGGTGTCTGCAAGAGAAGCGAACTACTGAAACACTGAACTACTAACGGAAATACTGGAAAAAAAAGTGGGATAAACTAAAGGAATATACTACGTTAAGTCAAAATGCGTTTATAGAGTCTATATATTTAACCTTAAGTAATAACTATTTTCAATATAAAAATAATTTTTACCAACAACTCGATGGCTGTGCCATGAGCCTGATCCCCCATATTGCCTACAGTCGCACAGCTCGAAAAAAATCTCAAAAAAACTCAGATTCCGTTCTTGCTTTTTAAAAGATTTGTTGATGATTGCATTACAGCCATACCAACTAACAAAATAAATTGCATTCTCAACGAATTTAATAGTTTCCACACGAAAATCCAATTCACCATCGAGAAAATAACTACCAAATTAACTTCTTAGATATAACTATTATAAGAAATATTGATAACGAAGAACTGGAAACCAAATGGTACATAAAGTATACGTGGTCAAGACGCTACCCAAACTTCCATTTTAACCACCCTAATACCCATAAGAAAAGTCTTATCATTGGACTAACGGATGGAGCTCTTACCTTAACTTCTGGTAAATTCCGAATCGAGGTGATAAATAAAGTCCGTAAAATCTTTCACAACTATCCTAAAAAACTTGTAGAGACCATCATTAAACAACGAACACATAAATTCAATAATACGACAATCCAAAAACAAACTGATACTAAGAATACGATAATACACATAGCAATGCCGTACAACACACACAACACCACAACTTTCAGAAAAAATTAAATATATAATGAAAAAACACGATATACGTGTCTGTCACAAATCTCAATACCATCTCTCATCGCTATTCACACCACTAAAAGCTTAAACATCATCTAACAAAACGTCAAACGTAATATATTCCATCCCATGCCTTAATTTCCCCAAAAAATATATAGGAATGACAACACAATGTACAAATACGAATTTTATTTGAATTATTCTGTAGCAAGTTGTTTTTATTCTGTCACTAAAATAATTATAATTTGTAGACAAGCTATCTAGAACATGTTGATGAATTCACTAAAATGTTCTTGATTCTTGTTTGTGTCACCAGTATATTGCGTTTTATAAATATCATCAAAGAAACATTTTTATTGGAAAATTCACACTAAAATCCAAAATTAGGACCATAGAGCTGATAAAAAAAATTTAAATATAATTATTATTGATTTAATAAGACATACAAAGAAAGACAATAGACTACTGGGCACAAATACACAAAGAACGAGTCTACTGCCCCACATAAACATGAAAGTACTGAAAAACACGAATTTGATTTCCGAAACTCCAAACTAGTCACCCAGGAAGGAACTATTGCAAACTTCTTATCAAAGAAATGATACACATTAAAAAAGAAAGACACGCATCAACAAGACGTAAATAACTTAAGTCGAATTTACCACCAATTAATTAATTAAGTATTACTGTCATTAAATTACCATAGTACAATTGTGACCCAAAAACGAATTAACCATACTAAATTAAAAAAATCAAAATATCCGGTACTAATAACAAAATAATAAAAATAGTTTCTAATAGTGTGTCAAAGGTACATGTCGAGGTATGTAAATGTAATAATTATAATAATTTTATTTTATATACTATAGATTTTAAAGTAAGTGTTTATGTATTTTAACAATAGTTTAATTGTCATATACAGACGAAGCGACCTATGTTGAAAAATAATTTTAAATGTATTGATTATTGCGTAGATAAGAAATCTGGTTTAATTTGTAGATGAAACTACAGCCAAAATAAAACAAAAAGAAAAATTATTGAAAAAGCCAGCCATACCTGAGCGAAACGTCTGAGGAATAAGTTGTTTAATTATAATATAATCCTATACTCCCAAGAAAAAAATGGGAAATAAATTAACATTTTTTATTGTGTAGTCTTTTCTGCAACAGCTTGCAATCCCTAAAATTATTGCAACGCTGCACGGAACTATATAACTGTTAATTCTAACAGACAGGAGAAAGCAGATGAAATCTCCCTAATATAAGAGTGACGAGGCTGTCAGAAGCTTCTGCGTATTCCTAATCCTTTAATGGAAAAGAATATAAGGGGAGTTGATAGTTTATAGAAGAAATATTTAGGAAATTTTGTTATCAATTTGTGGGGAGTTTTATAATTTTAATGTAGTTTTTTGACGAAGTTTTTAATTGAAATCATTTGGAAAGTTATTTGAAATATTCTGTATCAAGTTGTTTTTATTCTGTCACTACAATAATTATAATTTGTAGACAAGCTATCTAGAACTTGTTATGTTAATGGATTCACTAAAATGTTCTTGACTCTTGTTTCTCTCATCAGTATATTGCGTTTTATAAATATCATCTTTTTAATTATTTTGTTGATTGCAAATGAGAGGGACTAAAAATAAAGCAGACTGTAGTGTTAGAATTAAGAAAATAAGTAAAAAATTTAGAGGTTTATGAGAATAATTCTGTGAAATTGTATGAAGCTAACAAAACGATAAGCGACGACCCTGACAGTTTTACTGCGTATAAGGTGAGTACCGGAGAACGGTGATAAGAAGTATAAGCAACAGTTTTTTTTTTCTTTTTCCCTCGTGTTTGAAAATGGAATATACGAGGAGCACACGTAAAGTTTTTATAACAGAAAGAACAATGGATAGCGATGATTATACATCAGGAGACTCGAAAAGAGGAAGAATTGAAGAAAAGGAAGAGCCAATGAGATTATTCAAAAAGAGTAAAAAGCTGATAAGAACACCACAGAAAGAGAAAAACGAAAGAGTAGATAAGATAGACAATTTGATAAAAATAATCAGATATAAAGGAAATAAAACAAGATCAGAAGAGATACCAACAAGAGTTAAAGGGACTAAGAAAGGAGAATGAAGTATTGAAAGAGGAAAATAAGATAATTAGAGAAAACATGAGAATATGGATTTGAAGATGAGTAGGCGGGAAAAAGACAACGTAAGAAATAATATTGTAATATCGAAAATGAGATTCAAAACGAATAGCCAACCAAATCAGAGAATGGGTGTAGAACATTTTATGGAGAGGAGTATGGACACAAAAGTACAGATTAAAGATGTGACAAAAATAGGAGCGACTATATACAAGATAGAATTTGGGAACACGGGAGATAGAAAAGCTGTGATGAAAAATAAAAACAAACTGAGAAATCTAAGAGAAAGAGTTTACATAAACAACGATTTAATAAAAGATGAAAGGGAAATTCAACACAGAACGAGAGAAAGAAAGGAAAAAGAGTGACAATATGATACCTACAAATCATAATCGAAGTAAGAGAATATAAATGGGACATTGAGGAAGAAAAACTGAAAGAACAAACAAAGAATACTACGTCCATCAAGTCAAAAAACTGAGGAAAAGGAGAGAGATAGATAGATTGATGGCGACCCTGGCAAAGATAAAGGATACGAAAGAGAGGACTAATGAAAGGAATACAAATAAGAAGATAATCAAATAAATAGATAGGAAGAAAGGAATGGGAAATAATTATCGGGTTACTAGATTCAGAATACGGAATAATAGGGGTATAAACGGAAAAGAGGAGGAACTGACAGAAGAACAACAAATGCACTATGAAAGAATCACAGAAGCAGAAAGGAAAGGAAATGAATACAAAAAATTAGAAGAAAAGGTCATAAAAGAAGAAGACAAAATTATGGAAAGACGGAAGGAATACTATAAAGAACTATCAGATGGGAATGACATAGTATACAAAAATCAACATAGAGACATAATACCGGAACAAAATACAGAACTCACAGAAACAGAAGAAGCAAAAAAGGCAATCGGCAATTTAAACAGGATAGAAAGATATAGAAGGAAATATGGAAAAGACAAATATAGAATAACTCAACTCCACGGGCCTTACACTCCTAAAAAAAGGGTAGAAAGGCATAAGGATTAAGTAAGTAAGTAAGTATAAATATCATCAAAGAAAGATTTTTATTGGAAAATTCAAATTAAAATCGAAAATTAAGACCCTAAAGCTGATAAAAAAAAATAAATATAATCATTATTGATTTAATAAGACATATAAAGAAAGAATTTTTCAGTCTTGTCTGCACTGCTGAGCTTAATCATTTTAATTAACTTACTGGTGCTCGTATAAGTTTATAGGAGTAAATGAAGCAGTAAGTTGCAAGCTTAAAAAGTAGTCTTGTCAATATTAAGGACGTAGCGGATTCTGAAAACAAAATCTTTCAGATTATAGACTTTACCAAGCAATGGTTGCTGGCTGTGTGGTAAAATAATTTACCTAAGTAGTGCTTTAAACGATGAAACATTTTAAAATTCTTCATAAAATTGGATAAATGTTTTGTATATTTTCAGCACTAAGCGAGAAGCAAATACATCCAAATGTTGCCAAAACGTGAGTCATAAATTACTCTAGTGGCTTTCCAATACTAAAATTTATTCGAAATAATTTAAAAATCTAATAAGTTGCAAAAGTAACTATTTGTGGTGGTAATAATATAGATATCAAATAAATTATCGAACTTTTAATGTCTTCCTGCCGTTTTACTATTAAATGTTATATTATTTTAGTAGTTTAAATTATTTCGTCAAAATGTTACGTTTTAATTTAAAACTAAAATATCAAAATTTAAATCGTCGCAAATGAAACGGCCACCAATTAAAAATATAATAAATCTATTTAGAACATGGTGCACGTGGGTGTGGATTAAAATTCAGTTACTTAAATAACTAAAACAAGTCTGAAATGATGAGGCAATATTTATCTTGCAATACTGATGAAGATTAAAGAAGACAGAGGGATAGCGATTAAAACCAGTTGTTCTCATTCTCTGTCATTTGAGAATTGAACCCGACTATACGAGGCAGAAGCAATACTTTAAAAATTATATATATATATATATATATATATATATATATATATATATATATATATATATATATATATATACTTGATTAGTATAAATTCTTGGGAATAAAGGTTCTATGAAAAGTAGCTTAGTTGTGTAGCTTTTAATTTATTGTTAACATATTTTTCATTGACATATGTTTCGGTCTTTAAAAACCACAAGCAAATTATACATTGACATAAAGTAACCTTAATATATTTTAAAAACAGAAAAAACAAGAATAAAAAAATAATTAGTCAAATAGTTACAATTGATTGTATATAAACAATGTCAATATCTTTTAAAATTATAATTTGACATAGAATAACTTTAACACAAACAAAAAACAATGGAAAAAAAGAATAAACAATATATAGAAAAATTTAATTTTACTTACGTGGTTGGAGTTACCACAGTTGAAAAGCATTATTTATAATATTTAAACCATACATCTCAGAAATTATTCACTTGCAGGACGGACAATTAAAAACGTGTATACATATTAAACGGAAACATAACAATGCATCTGTTTTGAACTATTTCGTTCTGTGTGCCTTTGCCTATAAAAAAGAACAATAAACATATTTAAATATATATATATATATATATATATATATATATATATATATATATATATATATACATACATATATATATATATATATATATATATATATATATATATATATATATATATATATACATATATATATATACATATATATATATATATATATATATATATATATATATATATATATATATGTATATATATACTCAATTTTGTTATATGGATAGTGGAAATCAATATATAACTTATTTGATGTGGGAGTAAGTTTATGCATATACGAGGATCATGAGAAAGTGTGTGGTTCCGTTTAATTACACCTGTCAGCTTTTAAACTATCATTATTAAAACAATTTACAAAAAATTTTACACACAGATTCTTTTTTTTTGTATAAAAAGCATTTCTAGTATTTCTCTCTTGTGTTTATTAGGGTCGATTCCTAAAATTTTTGCACTGAAATCAAATTTGTGTATTGTTTGTTCCTCATGTTGGCTTAATGCTGTTTTTTTTTTTTATCATAACGGTGTCCATTTAAACAGGCTTTTAGATATTGTGTACTTTGTCCTATGTATACTCCATTACGGTTGCTACAGGGAATTTCATATATTGTGTGTGTTGCAAAATTTTAGTTTTTAGTCTGCTGAAATGTTTTTTTCCTCGGTTTTGTCCTTTGTGGTAAACAAAGATGTCTTGTTTACTGAAAACTGCTTTTAATTTTTCAGACAGTGTAGGTATATATGGTATTGATAAATATTTTCTTTTTTATTATGTTCTTCTGCACTGATATTTATATTACTGAGTTTATCCTTTCGCGACTGAAATAATATGTTTATTAGATTTCGTGGGTAGCTGTTATTAATTAATATATTTTTTGCATTATGTATAGCATTTTTTCTTTATAGAGGATCACTCAATATTAAGGCTCTGTCTGCTAAACCTAGAATAACCAATTTTTTTTGGGATAGTGGATGTTTTGAAATGGTAGTTCAGATAACGTCCAAAAAATGTTTTTATGGATACCATTCTGTGAGGATACGATTGTCTTGTCGGTGTAATGTTAAATCGAGAAAGTTAATTTTAAATTCCTCCTCTATTTCGACTGTGAATTAAAGTTTCCCATGGAAGAAATTAAAAGTTTTAAGAACAACATCAACCTTATTTTTTCGGAACTGCTGTTAGACAATCGTCTACATATTTGAGGAAAAATAGAATTTGGAAATCAAGGTTGGAGATGACACACACTACTCCCACGTCAAATGAGTTTTATATTGATTTCCACTATCTGTATAGCAAAATTATGTTTATTGTTCTTTTTTATAAGCAAGGGCACACAGAACGAAATAGTTCAAAACAGATGCATTGTGATGTTTCCGTTTAATATATATATATATATATATATATATATATATATATATATATATATATATATATATATATATTATATATATATATATATATATATATATATATATATATATATATATATATATATATATATATATATATATATATATATATATATATATATATATATATATATATATATATATATATATATATATATATATATATATATATATATATATATATATATATATATATATATATATATACATATATATATATATATATATATATATATATATATATATATATATATATATATATATATATATATATATATATATATATGGTAACACCAACCACGTAAGTAAAATTTAATTTTTCTATGTGTTGTTTTTATTCTTTTTTTTTTCATTTTTTAATTTGTGCTAAAGTTATTCTATGTCAAATTATAATTTTAAAAGATATTGACATTGTTTATAGACAATCAATTTTAACTATTTGACTATTTATTTTTTTATTCTTGTTTCTTCTCTTTCTAAAATATATTAAGGTTACTTTATGTCAATGTATAATTTCAAAAGATACTGACATTGGTTTCAGATAATCAATTTTAACATTGAAGAAGGTTTTTAAAGACCGAAAAATATGTTAACAATAAATTATAAGCTACACAACTAAGCTACTGTTTTCATAGAACCTTTATTCCCAAGAATTCCTACTAATCAAGATTATGGCCTGAGGTCTAAGAAAATCCCGTAGTAAGTATATATATATATATATATATATATATATATATATATATATATATATATATATATATATATATATATATATATATATATATATATATATATATATATATATATATATATATATATATATATATATACAGCCAACATGTAACACCCTATAATTTTTTTATCTTGAAAGTTACATATTTGCATTTTTTATCTACTTTCGGTTTGAAGGGAAGTGACATCAACTTTCTTATTTTTAATGGAACCCTATATATTTTTTTATCAATTTCAATTCGCTTTGAAATTCTCTTTCCAATGATGTATTACAAGATGACATTAAAATAATCATTAAATAATGATCAGTATCACCGAAATTAAGGTAGGAACGCATATTTCTTATTTAATCTGGTTACACATTACAGGTTTTTTTGCCAACATATATCTAACAGAACCATCTAATGCCAATTGAATTTAATATTATTTTCAAAAAATAAACCGTTTTATTATGCAATAATGTGATATCAGCAAATTCCATTACTGACTTAGTAGGCTGTGATAAAACAGACGATCCGAAAGTCAAGGTTGCTGCGTGTTACCAAAATGGCCGTTATAATTGTTTACTTTATGTCAAAAATAATTTTTCGTTAACAAAAATGTATTCAACGGATGAAAAAGTAGATTTGTTATTAATTTATGGAGAGTGCAAAAAGAATAGCCGACAAGCCGCCCGGTTGTACATGGCAAGATAAGCAGTTTAGAAGGCAACCGATTGAACCTGCTGACGTATTTATTGGTGACGAAGAGTCAGAAATCAATTTATTGGTCATTGTTCAGGTATATCCTACAATTTCTATAAGACATGTTGAAGAACAAACCGGTGTAAATCGTGAAACCGCTAGCCGCATTTTAAGAAAATATAAATTCAGGTCCTACAAATATCAAATAAATCTATATTTATTTCAAACAGATTACTACAGAATGGATTATTGTAATTAAGTTTTGCAAAGATACCACCTTGAGAACCATTTTCATTACAACATTCTATTTTCGGATGAATCTAGATTTACCAATTTGAGTCTATTTAGTCGTAACAATACTCGATATTGTGCCCAAGAAAATCCTAGAATTATGCGAGAAAGTGCCTATCAAGAAAGATTCGACTTTAACGTGTGGTTGGGTATCCTTAGCACAAGAATTATTGGTCCTATTATATTTGATGGTGCGTTAAATGGAGAAACATATTTGGAGTTCATTCAAAATGATGTTGAAGATTTTCTAGAAATTTTAACTTTAAATCGTGGAGACATTATTTTCCAGCAGAACGGTGCTCCAGCCCACAATAGTAGAAATATAGTAAACCACTTGAATCAAAGATTTGGTGCAAATTGGTTAGGTACCAATGTACCTAATAAGTGGCCTGCAAGATCGCCAGATCTTACACCTCTTGATTTTTTTATATGGAACCATCTAAAAGAAAAAGTTTACAAAAATCCACCAACAGACAGAAATGATTTAGAAATGCGTTTAAGAAGAGCAGTAAATCAAATTACTGAAATTCAGTTGGAGAACGTTATGAGAGCCACTGTGAGAAAAACAAGATTGTGTAGGATTAACAACGGACACCATTTTGAACATTTGGAATAAATACCTAACAAATTTATATCTAATGTAAAATAGTTTTACCTATTTATTTTTATTGTGTTACTTAGTTAAAATATTACTTCTTTCTAATAATAATTACAATTATCGGTTTTGTTGTGTTATTCGTATTATTAAATGTTTTGGTTCTATTATCTATCTATGGCATTTAATTATTTATTTAATAAATAAGTTTCTTATTTTCTTAAAATAATAATAAATCCAGTTGGCGCTAGATAGTTCTGTTAGATGTATGTTGGCAAAAAACTCGTAATGTATAACTAGGTTAAATAAAAAATATGTGTTCCTATCTTAATTTCGGTGATATTGATCATTATTTAAAGAGAAAATTCTGTAACTGAATGTAAAGCATAAAATTCTGTAGGAGCCACTTAGACTCGCGAAAATGGCACGATAAATGGATAGTCTTAAATTCTTTCCAAAGTGAGATAAAATGAACAAAAGCAATTGCTAGTATATCTGCCTAAGTCTAAGAGTTTAAATCAGTTTTTGCCGATCACCTGTCAAACAAATGTCAACCTGTGATACATCGTTGGAAAGAGAATTTCAAAGCGAATTGAAATTGATAAAAAAATATTCAGGGTTCCATCAAAAATAAGAAAGCTGCAGTCACTTCCGGTCAAACCGGAAGTAGTTAAAATATTTCTTAAGTGATAAAAAAGTCTAATAATATCCCATTCTGGTATCAAAAAATGCAAAAATGTAACTTTCAAAATAAAAAAATTACAGGTTGTTACATGTTGGCTATGTCACCCGGTATACAGTCTGTCAAGTAAGAATATGTCCGCAATAATTCATTTTTGGTAGATGCGATTCTAGCGATTCAACAAAAAATCGGAAGAGCGAACCTTGGTCTACGATGCATTTTAGTAAAAATATCAGTCGATTCCGAACTTTCGTCGAAATAACGTAAAATCCAAAATGAGTAACTTGTTTGTGCGTCGGTTTGAGGCAGTCTTTACTTGTTCCCATCCAAAGGGGTCTAAAATTATACATTCTGCGGACGTTAAATATGTTAAAAAGTCTGTATCATTTGTGAAGAAATGGTTAAATCGTTTCAGCGAGACGAAAAAGGTCGACAACTTGCCAAAAAGTGGCTCGGTAGGCCTAGTCACTCCGAAAGATCGTGACTTTGTATTCAAGTGACCCGAAATTGACGCTGAGTCAAGGAGCGGCAAAATTAAGAAAATCGTGTTTGAATGTATTCCATGATTCGATAACATCTTCGTGCTCATGATGTCAAATTTCAAAGCACGTTGGAGAAATTTTTACTGGGCGAAAATCACATCGCCAAGTGGCTCGCTTGGCTCAAGATAAGATACTAGAGTGGCTCTCACAATCACCGGACGTCAACCCTAATGAAAACGTTTGATCCCTTTTAAAGAAAAAGCTCAGAGGAAGAAAAACTCTGAGGACTTTGACTCAGTTGTCTCGCGAGATTCGAAAAATTTGGAGATCATTGGGGCGCGAGTATGCAGTATGAAATGCGGATTTGTTTAAAAAAAAAAACATGTTAAATTCAGAAGAATGATAAAAAGTGGTTTATTCAAAGTATGCTCCATCGCTTGTAATACATTTTTCCCATCTTTCGGGCAATTTGTAAATACCACGCCAGTAAAAATCTTCCCTTTTTGCTGCGAACCATTCATCGAGCCATTTTTTCACATCTTCGTCCGAACCAAAGCGCTGCTTAGCAAGTGCGTGACCCATCGATGCAAACAAGTGGTAATCGGAAGGAGCCAAGTCTGGTGAGTAAGCCGCATGGGATAGAACTTCCCAGCTGAGTGCCTCCAACGTGTCGCGAACCGGTTTTGTATGTGATGGAGCATTGTCATGAAGAAAAATGACTTTGTGTTGCCTCTTTCGGTATTATAGCCTTTTTTCAGTATTAACCGCTTCCCCAGGTTTTAACAGCTCATAATAGACCACACCTCTCTGGTCCCACCAAACACAGAGCATCGTCATTTTGCCAAGGCGATTCGGTCTTGCGGTCGATGTGGATGGTGCGCCTGGGTCTACCCATGATTTTTTGGGCTTGGTATTCTCAAAATAAATCCACTTTTCATCCCCTGTAACTATACGATGCAAAAACGCTTCCTTTTGTACCGAGCGAGCAAAATATCACACGTGTTTTTACGCTTTTCCATTTGCCTGTCGTTCAACTCATGTGGTACCCATCTACCGGTCTTCTGAATCTTTTCCATCTCTCGTAGCCGATTGGAAACAGCTTGTTGACTAACGTCCAATTGCTCGGCGAGTTGTTTTTGTGTTTGCGAATCATCTTCGTCCAACAATGCTTGCAATTCCACATCTTTGTATTTTTTTTGGGCGGTTTTCCACTTTCCTTGTCTGCAACATCGAAGTCACCACTTTTGAAACGCCGAAACTATCGTTCACACGTACCTTGCGATGGAGCATGTTTACCATAAGCTTCTCGAAATAATCGGTATGATTCAACAGCAGTTTTCTTCAAATGAAAACAAAAAATTAATACTGTCCGCGAATGCTCTTTGTTCGGTATAAATTTCGACATATTGAACACAACACTATGCATACACTTCTCCAATTTATCACTCGTGCGCGTCTGACACTTGTTTATGACACAATAAAATGGCGCAGTGTCAAATCTTTATAGCATAAACTGCATTGGTCCACCATCTGTTGTCTGAAATCCGCATTCCATACTTGTACACCTGGTATTGTTACTGGAGGCGATTGGACAACTTACTAAGGTAATTGCGCCGTTGTTAGCACACCAAAGAATACATTGACGGCAAAAAATTTTTCCAGACATATTTTTTCAAGAATACGTGCGGTCACGTTCTTACTAAAATGATAATGAATACAACCACAAAGAATAATTGTTATCCCATTTTGGGTCTTCAAAATCAAGAAATTGACTTTTTGACTTTTTATATTTGTGTTTATGCACCGATTATAAAAATTCCTGTTCTCAAATATATTATAGTGCTTTATACAATCTGCATTATTAGTTATTTAAACTCTGAAAAATCGAAGAACATTTGTATAAAATAATAAAAAGAAACAAAAAGTAGTTTAATATAAAAATATGTATATATCGAAGCCAGATTAAAACAAGCTGTGTTGTTTTATCAGCCAGATTGTCAGATCTTCGGCGATAATATGGTATATGACTATATCAGTAGCTGCTTAATTAAACGCCTGGCCGACGTCATGTGGCTACATTACCGATTATATTGAATAAATGCCTGCATTATATTCTTGGTACAAAATTTAAGCTAATTTGTAAAATTAAATTATTTTAGTAATTTTGTTAGTTTATGGTTATGGACCAATCGTGAAGTCGTGTAAAATATTGTAAACCCAAAAAATTGGCATTCGGTCTACAATAACACATATTAGTTTTGCTCCTACAGAACGTTTAGCTTTTAAAAAGTGGACAATCAAAATATTCAAAAAAAATATCCAACTTAATGTCAAAATGAATATAATGAATCATATATCGTTTGATAAGGTAGAACTACAATTATAATTTTTGTTTTTTTTAATTATTATTAATGTTAAAACTAGTCTAACCATTAGTCTATCTCTAAGTTCTTAAAACTAAGCGTAAGTTTCTAAAGTCCATCCAATGATTCCAAAGTTTGCACTGACCTGCTCAGGTACTATCACATGCGCACTATGCACATTACACAAGTTCGAACGGTTTGGTCCTCTGCAGCCTTCTGACCAGATCTTGTTTATCTAGGAGCTGAAGGACTTCTTCGTTAAAGTGTTGGTGGAGACGATATTCGTGCTTAGTGGCGAATCTTTTGATTTCTTTGTTTACTTCAGGAATATCAAGGTCCCTATATAGATCCTTGTTACGTAAATACCACCGGGCATTTACCATGCTTCACAGTACTTTATTCTGGAAGACCTGTATACAGTTGATGTGGCTTTGTTTGGTACAACCCCACAGCTGAATGCCATATATCCAGACTGGTTTCAGGATCTGGTTATATATCATTACTTGAATTGAAAGTTTGGAGTTCCTTCCCAAAAGCCAGTGTCTGTATTTGAGACCAAGCTCTATCCGTTTCTTTTTTACATGTTCTTTCGATCTTAATTTAGTATCCAGTGCCATGCTTATATACTTTGCTGTGTTTGCATGTGGAGCGATATTTCCATGTAAGTTTATTGAGATAAGTTCTTTAATTTTCTTGTTTGTAAAATTTATATGTATTGATTTTGATTCATTCAATTTTATTTTCCATTTTTTGGTCCATCAGCAGATTTTATTGCTAGCTTGTTGAAGTTTTCTAGCTGAGTTTTCTATGCTTTCTCCCATCGCTAACATGGCTGTATCGTCAGCGAATGTAGCTACTGTTACGTTTTCTATCCGCAGTAGATCGCTAGTATACAGAGATTATAGGATAGGTCCCAGAACACTGCCTTGAGGCACTCCTGCCTTTATTTCTTCAGTTCAGAATAATGATCTTCTAGCTTGATTCTGAATAACCTCTTCGTGATGTATTGTTTTGGTAGTATTTTATTCAATTTATAGATCAAACCGTCACGCCAGACTTTATCAAAAGCCTGAGCCACATCAAGGAATAAAGGAGAGCAAATTAGTTTTCCTTCTAATGCCTTTTCTATCACATCTGTTATTCGATGGACTTGATCTATGATAAAATGTTTTTCTCTGAAACAAAACTGATAGTTTGGTATAAGGTTTCTTTCCTCTATTAGGGGTTTTATTCTTCTCCAGAGTAGCTTCTCACATAGCTTTGAAATTATTGGGAGTAATGATATTGGTCTATATGACTTAACGTCATTTGGCGGTTTACCTGGTTTTGGTATCATAATCACTTCTGCTACCTTCCAGACGCTAGGAACGTGCTTCAGTGTAAACGATGCATTAAATAGGTAAGTAAGCATAACTATAACTTTTTTTGGAATGTTTCTTCAGGATTTCGCCCGTAACTCAGCTGCCTTTTTTGGGTTTAGGTTTGTTCTAATTTGGTTTGTTACTTCCCTGGGAGTAACTAATTTGATATCTTTCATTACGAGATTAATCGTTTCTTCTAGTATTTCATTAGATTGGATGTCGTTAGGACTAAATAGGACACTCTAGGTGTTCAGCAAATACTTCAGCTTTTTGTTTGTTATTTTTTGGCCAAGGTTTATTCTTCTTCCTTATTTCTTATCTTTTTTGTTACCTTCCATAACGAGTAGTCTATCTCTTCATCAGTTGTTAAGCCTGTTAGGAAGTTGTTGAGTGAATCTTATCCTTAATATTTCTCTCTTTAATTGTTGAGTATTATTGTTTAATGTATTTTATCGACTGGATCTCTCGTTTGCTGCCATTTTCTTCTTGCCCGTCTTTTTTCTCTAACTAATTTTCTAACTTCACTAGGGTAGTTATTCCCAGCTGTTTTGTAACTAATTTGTCTTGGGCTGTTCCAAGCTGCCTTTTGAATGTTACTAATAAATTTCTCGGCTTCAGCTTCTAGTTGATATTTAGACCGATTTTATTGTCCAATTTTATGACAAAACTTGGTCAGGGTTGGTCTATTTTCTTTTTTAATAATTCTTTTACTTAATGTTAGGATAATTGCCGAGTGATCTGAATTGAGATCAATATTCTCTTTCGCCTGTATGAAATTTAGAGAAATTCTTTTTGAGATGTAAAAGTCCAAGAGATCTGGAACTTTATTTATATTAGTGGGCCAGTATGTTGACTTACCAGTTGAATGGAAGTTAGTTTTTGATGAGAATATTTTTACTATGAATTACCATTAAAACCTTAGTATTAAAGTGTTACAAAATCACTAACTACTAACTTAACACTAACTACGAAGACTTTCAGTGGAATTTAGAGAAAAAAATTCGTGTGAAAATTGTAAGGTTAGTTGTACGCTGACCAAATAAAAATTAAAAACAATTTAATCAAAATATTCGATAGAACTTAATTTTTTCAGCCAGAAGGCCACTTAGCTGCTAATTTTATAGATGTGGCTATAGTTTTTCTTCATTCTATAAACCATCAAAACGTTTTTTTAACCACTAGTTTCACTATCTACCTACGATACTTGATCTATTAAAATATACGAGTACATAAACATTGTTTTAAATTTGCTCCAGTTCTTTTACACAACATGAAATCTCAGTAAATAGTAGTTTACCCTGTTCGATATCATGTGAATGAAAAAAACTTTAAATTTATAGTTTTTTGGTGTGAGTGGTTCTTGAAATTAGATCATGCGATTTGGAGCAACTTTCTGATCTTTCACCGACGATTGTACGAGATATGTTTAGGGATCTTTACTCTTCGAAATTAGAACACTAAATGAGCTGGAAAAAGCACAAACTAATTCATTTATTAAAAATTTAGGTTATTTTATTAGGAAAATACAAACTATAAAGTTGAACCTTGGAGATATTCTAGTCAGTTTTAGCATTAAAACTATGTACAGATGTTCACATTAATTGTTTGGTTATATTTCAGCGTAATTGCTTTGCTTCATCATTGATAAATTAAATATGTGTGTCTCCACCATACTTCATTTTTCAAGGAACATTTTTTGAACAGACTTCAAGGGCAGCCACTATCTTTTGTAGTGTTTTAACCACCACCAAAATTTTGGTGTAGATAAAGATATTTGAATACTTATTTACACCATTATTCTTCGGAAAAACTATCTATAATGAACTACCCAGTATTTAGAGCTTTCTTAATGTGTGATGAAGATTCAATCTCGTTAGAAACATATAAAACTACTAGAGATCCAAAAAGTAATGATTATTGCAACGACACTTTAAAAACCCGGATCCTAAACAAGATAGTAACTGGGATCCACCAACAAGTAGTACAGCATTACAGGACGTACACGTTACCACAGAGAAAATTGTCAAATTAATTAAAAGATTCAACATTCACATAATTTTAAATAATTGCACAATAGTTATTATTACCAAATCCCACAATTGGTTTATAAACTGAAGATGTTTATACAATTCCCTGTTGGAGCGGTACAGAATATGTTAGAAGAAACTGGAAGATAAATATGAAACAGAATTTACGAATATAAAAGCTGTATTAAAAAAGAACAAATTGTATAAGCAGCTACAGGTATTAACAACAATGTAGGAGAAACCAGAGTTCTTACTTCTGTTTCCAATTTTTATGAACTAATCTTTAGGGAATCAATGGAAATTCAGAAACTCTCTAACGATATCGATAAAATCAGGGTAGCACACATTCAAAGGATTAAAGACAAACTGTTTACCTATCATAAAAATTCCAGGTTTTTTTGTCAAAATTTTACTAAAGGGACTCTACCACCACTTACACAGTTGGATAATACTAATGCAACAACACCTCTTGAAAAAGTGGACCTGTTAGCTGATTTCTTTGCTTCATATTCTACCACTGATTTTCAAGGAAAAACATTATCTACTCGTACCTACCCCAACGTGCAGTCAAAGATGCCCGATATTGTCTTATGACAGTTTGTCATAAAATGTATTTTAATGAAGCTGAACACCAAAGAACTTCTGACGCTAACGAAAGACTTAAATAGAGCGTGATCGAACTAACATCAGTTTTTTTGTTTCCTTAATCTATTCTATAGGAAAAGGAAATTTTCTTTTTACAGGAAATGCGCTAGCGCTCAGCCGATACCCAAAAAAAACCTTACCGAATAACTACCGGCCTGAAAGGATTTGATACAATTGGTGGTCATGAATATGGCATTCGTAAACAAGGATCAACGTGAGATCTTTTAACTTATATCACACATATTTGAAATAACGCATTTTAAAATTTTTGAAAATGTCTAACGGTTCCGGTTGATATATCCAAGGTATTTCACTATGTCTGGCATGACGGATTGTTGCCTAAGCTACGCTCTATGGCATGCCTAAAATGCCTTATTTTCGGCTCATATGTTTGCTCAGAGAGCAGTTGACGGTTTTTTCTCTAATACCTTCACTACCAATGCCACAAAGCTCTATACCGATTCTTCTTGTTCTGCTGGAAAGGACCAGGAATCCGATTTACAGCTTTGTTGATGACTGCACATTCGAATGAATTTTAGCTTGTTACTCTCGCACCACACTCTTCAACATTTCTTTCATATGGACAACTTTATGTCTATCGAATGAATTACCCCGAATCTTGTTTGAATCGAGAACAATTTTCAGCAATTTAAAATCAACGTGAATCACCTTTCCCACACACGCGTTGGTCCTGTAAGGCTTTAGGGGTTGCTGCACCCATAAAAAAAAGATTCGGAGAACGATCTGCATCAGACGTGGAAAATGTCCATTATCTCGGAGAGTTACTTCAAATTGACATACATCCCAAAAACCATGATTTCTTATCTAATCAATACCAAGAAAGCATCCGTTCTCTGAACCTTTTTTGTTTTCTAGCCCTGTATAGTATCAACTTTTTATTACTTTAACATCATCCAATAAAATTAAATACGTGACTGACATTTACAGGAAGACACCGTGTAAGTAAAAAAGTGAAGCAATGAAATAGCGGAAAATCACCTAAAGCAATAGTGAACCAGATAGCGCAAGGTGCCTTGTTCACCATAAGGGGTTATTTTCAGAGAAATACATATTACCTATCAGTAACTACTGTAGCGGCACAATCAAACAAATTGTAAAATATTTTACATTTACTTAAGTGCACGCATTGGGAGTATTTTAAGCTGTATTATATATTTATGAGGATGAGATATTCTAAGTTTGAGTTATATCATGGATTCAAGTATACCTTGATACTTCAATTGCTAAAAAAACTTTGCCTCGTCTTTATGTATCGCCATCTGTTACATAGAACCTCAACACTTTTAAAAGTCCTAATCTATAATTTTTTATAAGTAAAGGTATTTACTAGGTAGTTTAGAGCCTTTGCTAGAATGTAATTTTTATTGCAGTAACTTAAAACAAATTTCACAAGTCGTGCATCACAGATCATTGAACTTCTAATTACTTTATTTCATTTTTCTCCGTGAAACGTACTTAGGCACGACTTGACCCTCTTAAAACTAACTTAAATTATTTACTTTGATTGGCAAAGAATGTAACGCCATCTATTATCAAACAATCTCTTAAACTGGCGCAACGAGAATAAATAAGATATGAATATTCCTTGGATTACGTGTAAATATAGCTAAATTTTGGAAATGTGGTAGTGAATATAAGCAATGTCGGTATGCAAACATAAGGTATTTATATTCGACAATCTTAAAATTAATAATAATACAAACTTCTAACTGGACTTATATGAGTATATTCGAGAATAAAATATGAACAGCTGGAGAGAAGTTATATACATATAATAATTTTCTCAGAAGTGCATGTATTGACGAATATTTAAAAATATCAACGTCATTTTAATGGAACTCCTGAACACTTATATGTAACTAAGAAGATTATTAGACTAAAATAAATGGGCCAAGCCCATCCACTTTAATTTCATAACGTTGAATTGTATATATGTAATACCTACAAACTAGAAACTTTGATTAGGGTTGCGAGAAGATTCTCCATTGTTTGGTGCAAAATTATGTAAAAATAACAATTCTTAGGGAAACCTATCCATAAATAACAAACTATTACCATGTGCAATAGTGCTCAAAAAATGCGGGGGCGAACTAACACCAGTTTACTGTAGACTTTTCGAAGCAAAGGGAATATTTTCTTTCTGCCGTAAAAGTGGTACAATTCAGCCAAAACCCAAAAAAGGTAAGAAGGCGTTGCCAAACACCTACCGCACTGTTTTAAATAATATTTAAACTTATGGAAAATGTTATTAATCAGCATCTTCTAAAATATCTTGAAGAATACAATATTACTATGGACTCAATATGGCTTTCACAAACAAATATCAACAGAAGATTTTCTAACTTATGTTATACAAGCAATTCAAAATTTTGAAAAAGGTCGACCGGTTGCATCCGATATATCCAAGTCATTCCACTGTGTTTGTCATGATACTCTTATAATATGTTTGAAAGGTTTAAGGCATTTACAATCTGCTGGAAAGGACCAGGAATTCAATCTACAGCTTGGCAGATGAGAGTACGGTTATTTCTTCATTCACTTTGAATGCTTAAACATTAGCTACCAATGCAAATATCTGCAGTCAGCAGGAAGTAGATCAGCTTAACCAAGACCTAGAAGAACGCTTGAGGGATTTCCATGCCGCACGTGTGTTATGTAAAATTTCATCAAAAAATTTATAAATATTTTGTTCTTACTAAATGTAGCGAATACAAAAAAAAATAGAGATCACTTGAAAGTAACACAGGACCAAAAAGAAAAAGTTTTTGTAGTTGAAAGGTGAGATATACATATGTTTTTTATTGTGTTAAAAACGAATCCGAGGTCAAAATTGACTCATCACACAAGTATTTTGACATAACCTCAAAAAACACCTCGAAAATTACCAAAAATACTATTGCAAATAAATTAAGACTGTAAAGGAGCAAACCACCATATCTATGCGTATTTTTGGGTGCTGAAATCGAATCCAAGATTAGAGATCACCCATCATGTCAGCATTTTAGCACACACCTCGAAAATGGTCAGAATTACGTCTGTAAGTAGATTACAAAAATTAAATCAGACAGGCCACAATATCTATATGAATTTTGGGATGTTTAAATCGAATATGCCAAAAGAATTGGCCTAATAAGTCATGAAATGACTTCAAAAAGTCCCGTCCTTTCATTCACAGGTTGCTGGATTAATGTGAGTCCCCTCGCTTATCGCCCATTGGATGCTTTATTAAATTGATTCCCCAATGGTGAGAAGCGAGGAGACTCACTTAAATAAAGCACCCCAAGGGTAGGAAGGGATAGTAATTTCTCTCCCACATCGTGGATAAGAGGCGATGGGACACCCCGTAGGTGAAAAGCGATAGAACTCGTCATAATTCAGCATCCTGTGAATGAAAGAACTGGACTAATTGAGGATATTTCAAGATCCTCACCTATTAAAGTCAATTCTGCTTTCAGCGACTCAAAATACGTATAGATATGGTGGTTTACTCTTTTTTTGCATTAGGTTATGTTGTAACATTCATTTTTTCCTGGATTTTAAGACCATGCAATGTTACTGATTTTTCACTTCGAATTGTATTTATTTTTATTTTAAAACATCGACCGGTATATTAAACAAAAGTTTCAGGACATTCAGTATATACTGTGTGGTGCGGGTTGCTGATCGAACCTACCGCCAGGCCGCGATTGGCGAAATGTTTGACCCGGAGTTTTGATTGGAGCGTCCGGATATTACCGGCAAAAATCGCACGATTATTTAAGGGCCTGAGAAACTACCAGCAAGGCTTTTTTTCGATCGAGCCGCAGACCAGGCAGTACCGTCTAGCCGAGAGGCTATTTTCCATCTAGCCGAAGTAGGCTAATTTTCTTCAGAAGCCGCTAAGTAAAAGTACCAGTTTCGACAATAAAAGCTGTAGTGAGCTTTCTAAGTGTTAAGAAAAAGTGTGAAATCGGGCGAAGTCCATCACAGCAGGACTGAAAAACAGTAAGTCAACAAAACTCCCTCCAATAGACTTATTTGAGAGTAGTGCATTAACAGCAACGTATAACAGACAAAAAAAGTGAAGTGTAAAACACGATGTCTCGCCTTCGGGGGTTGTAAAAGTTTAAAGTTTAAATGTAACAACTACTATTTAGGCTAGAATGTTTTGGTATAACTGTAAAGGTTAGAACTTTTTATTTTCATTTTAAAAACATGAATAAATTCTTTTTTTGTTGATTAAAGCTAGTGTCTCACTGAATATTTATTTTTCTTTTCAGGATCAGTTGTGCTAGACTAATTTCTTTTTAGTAATATCCATAAAACACTTCAGTTTTTTCTCATTTTTCTTAGCTGAAGTTAAACCGTTTCTATTTTAAAATGAGTGGTGCCCAAAAAAAAAGTCGTACAACTGAGGTTTCTTTAAAAAATAGAATTAAATTCCAAAAAGACGTACAAAAATTATCTCTTACCCATATCTCTCTACCAAGGAAAACTGAGCTAGTATTTCTTTAATTTCTTTGGTTCTTTTAAAATCAGGTCTCACTCAATTCATTATCAGAAATTAAAGCGGGGTTGCAAGAAAATTGTGCTCAAGCTTGGGGCGTCCAGTATTTAAAAATGTTACAAAATGACGCAGTCTACATGGGGCGAAAAATAAAGCAAAATTAGCACACCTTACAAAATTGCGCTCAAGCGTGGGACAAACAACTTCTCACAGGGTACGGAAAAAGATGCCTCAAACTGAGGACAGTTTAGCATGTCATAAAAAGACGTCACATAAAAATAGCGCTGTCAACGCGGGGCTTTTGGAATTTTATTTTTTAAAAAAAAGGGTTCAGTGTACTAGCTTTCGAACAAAATAAAAGCTCTAACTTTGCAGATATTTTATTTCATAATATTTATTAAACGAAACTACACTATAGCAGTAAGACAAAAGCAGGAAATTTGTAGAATTTTTTTATTTCAATTTATCTGATATAGATATTTGAATTTTGTTGTTGACTCTAAGATAAGAGATTCCTACTTTTTTCTTAAAAGCTGGCTTTATAGTTCAGATTGGCAGATGTGTTGGTCGACTTTAATTTTGCATTGTTGATTTATTTTGCGGATAACCGAACAAAAAACTGTTCTTTTTTCTCACCTATATTTTGCATGAATATTAAAAATACTTTGCTGATATACGAAACGATATCTAGAGATTTTTTTATAGGAAATTCTTAAGATATCTTAATAAAAGGATTTTAATACGAGGCAATACTTAGAAATTTTTTTGAAATTGTTGAAGATTTTTTTTAAAGTTTGGTAAAGAAGTTTACATATTTTAAGTGCCTTTACAGATTTTGTTATTTTTTTGACTATTGGGAGCACAGGAGAAATATTTTCACGGCTTTTTAAACAATTCTTTTAAATTTTATAGTATTCATTTATCATGGAAGCCTTCAATTTTAAAGTCAATCACCTATTGGAATATGAATTAGACTATGAACTAAAAATCCGTCGTACTTTCTCAGAACGTCCGGTCGCAGATAAAAGAAAGATTCTAACGAGGATCTTAAGTAAAGAAATTAATGAGCCGGGAAAAAAAAAAAAAAAAAAACGATAAAAATAGGGGATGACACCCTGTCTTTTAAAGAAGAAACGGCTGGTATCGAAAAGAGTTTAAATTCAATCCAAAACTTAATCGATAGTTATGACGGTGATCCAAATGATTCACTTGTACACCGGGTTAAATCACGTTTATCGCATGTAGCGGGTCGCGTACAAAGAATTCCCATGCCGGATGACAAAGAGGAAGCGTCGAAGTTTTCCAAATATGTTCAAGAAACAATAGCTACGTGTGTACTCATGGAAGCAAATCTTGCCGAAAAGATAGCTCCTGGCCATGAGTTACCACAGCTGCCTATTACAACCCCAGTCATAAACGTACCAGCTCCAATCGTGAATTGCGCAGCCAGAAATATTCCTGTCAGCGAATGGCAATTAAAATTTAATGGAGACTCAAAGAGACTCTATCCTTTTTTGGAGAGGCTGACTGAAATAGCTCAAGCTAGGAAAGTATCGGAAGATGAACTTTTCAGCTCTGCTGTTGAATTTTTCACTGGCGATGCCTTCATTTGGTATAGAAGCATAAAATCAAGTGTCAACGACTGGCATTCCTTGGTAGATAGGCTAAAGAAGGACTTCTTGCACTGTGATGATGATGAAGAATTGTGGTCAGAAATAAAGAGGAGGCGACAAAAGAAGGATGAGTCCACTGTGATTTTTATTGCCCACATGGAATCTTTATTTTGTAGGTTGTCCATCAAGCCTTTGGAATGTACCAAAGTTAAATTTATACGTAGGAATATTCTGCCTAGTTTCGTCAATCGGTTAGCTCTACTAGATATAAATTCGGTAGCCGAACTCGCCGGGTTATGTAGAAAACTTGAAGAGTCCGATTATTTGTTAGGAAAGAGCAGACCAAAAAGCGAAACTAATATACATCAGGTAAAGTATAATCCAAATGGCCGAAGTGGAGTCTCGACAAATAAAGTTGGGAATGTAAATCGGAACCCTAGGAGTAACCAGAAAACGGGTAAAGGAAAAGATAATGACTCTAAAATTAGCGACACTGCAGCTAAAGTGAACGACAAGCCGGTTTCACCTAAGGCAATTTTCACGTGTTGGAATTGCACAGGCCCGAATCACACTTACCAAAATTGTACAGCACCAAAGAGGGTATTTTGTTTCAAATGTGGAACAACAGACGTGAGACTAACATCATGCCCCAAATGTACAAAAAACGAGTAAGGACGGTATATTACCGAGGCGGATATCCTAAGTCCAACAAAAAAAAAGCCTCTAATCTTTCGGCTAAGTCACAAGCTCATGTTCGCAGTAAAGCCCCTAATCCAAAACGTTCTAGAAACACGGACGAACAAAAATATTCCAGTAGATCGGATTGGACTAAATGGTTACAAAAAGTTTCTGATTTTTTTAAGTCTAATAAAAATTATCCTTCTCAAGTTAAAACTCCTGCTTCTCCAAATGGTCTCATGTCTCCTTTATTCGTGCATAAATATTTAGACAACAGACCGCATATCAAGATAAATCTATTAGGTGCCCATTTCTCGGCTTTATTTGACTCTGGTGCAAATGCCTCCGTTGTAGGTCAGAATGGTATTAAGATTTTAAGTCGTTTAAGTATAAAAATATGCCACGTCAAAAATAGAAGTGTTACCACTGCAGATGGCAGCCGTCTAAAAGTTTTAGGTACGGTTGAGTTGCCGCTAGTCTGCAATGGTCATTGTTTAGTAATCTCTGCTCTAGTAGTACCTTCTCTATCACATACTTTGGTTCTAGGATGTGATTTTGCACAAAAATTCGGAATTTTAGTAAATTTTAAAAATAATTCGTGGTATCCACAGTCCCTAGAAGTCAATTCTCAAACAAGTTTTAAAGATTGTTATTCAGAAAGTTCTTTTGAAAACCTTTTCTCGCGTCTATGTACCCTAGATGATCTCTCGCGGACGGAACGCTTAAAAGCAGAAAAAGTAATAAGCTCTTTCAATGAAATAAATAGTAAAGATAGGTTAGGCCGAACGAATAAAATCAAGATGTCTATAGATACGGCTGATGCCAGTCCTGTAAAGACAAGGCCCTTCGCCATGTCTCCTTATATGTCAAAAGTATTAAATAAAGAGTTAGACGAAATGTTGAAACTCGGAGTGATTGAAGAATCAAACAGTCCTTGGTGTTCTCCAATCTTATTGGTGAAAAAGGCCGATGGACAGTATCGTCTGTGCTTTGACGGAAGAAAGCTCAACGAGGTCAGCAAATTTGATAACTACCCATTACCGAACATCGACAGAATTTTGACATCACTCAGGAATGCTAAGTATGTATCTTCGATAGACCTTAGAAAGGCTTTCTGGCAAATTCCTTTAGACAAATCCTCTAAAGAAAAGACCGCTTTTGCAGTAGTAGGCCGAGGTCTATTTCAGTTCGTCACTATGCCGTTTGGTCTTAAGAACGCTGCTCAAACTCAGCAACGTTTAGTGGACGCCATATTTGGTCCGAAATATGAGCCACATATTTTTTACCTATCTTGATGATATTTTAGTAACATCGGAAGACTTCGAATCGCATATTCGCTTACTTAAGGAAGTAAAAGATAAATTGAAAGAGGCCGGACTGACGATAAATTTGAGCAAATGTGATTTTTTCAAAACTTCTCTAAAGTTTTTAGGCTATATTGTAGGCTCAAATTCCTTGCGTACCAATCCGGATAAAGTAGCAAGCATGGTTAATTATGCGAGACCTACTAATACTACGGAAGTTAAGCGCTTCGTAGGAATGTGTTCATGGTATAGACGTTTTATCGAGAATTTTTCTACCCTGTTGTCGCCTATTAATGATCTTTTGAAAGGACGAAAAAAAGGACAATCGATAGATTGGACAAAGGCAGCCGAAGAATCTTTTATAAAGATTAAACAACTATTGGTTTCAGCTCCCATTTTATCCCAACCAGACTTTTCCCAACAGTTTTATATTTCTAGTGATGCTTCTAATACTGGTTTAGGGGGCGTCCTAACACAGAAAATCAATGGTGAGGAAAGGGTGATAGCGTATGCCAGTAGAACTTTATCAAAGGCTGAACGTAACTATTCGGTTGTTGAAAAAGAATGTTTAGCAGTACTCTTTAACATCGAAAAGTTTCGACCTTACATAGAAGGTGTTCCTTTCACGGTCATAACAGATCATTATAGCTTATTGTGGCTTAATTCTATTAAAAACCCTAGTGGCAAACTAGCGCGTTGGGCGATTAGGCTGAGACAACACACGTTTACTTTAATTCATAGAAAAGGAGTCCACAATGTTATTCCTGACGCTTTGTCAAGAATCCCAGATCATACAGCGGACGAAAACAGTCTTAATGCACAGTTTGGCGTAAGAATTGATACAGTAGATGTAGATCGCATTGACCCATGGTACGACAATTTACGGCAGCAAATTAAAGAATCTCCTCAAAATTTTCCACAGTGGAAGGTGGAAAATGATTTCGTGTACAAATTTATCCCAAACCAGTTGCCTTTAAAAATTAATGTACCCGAGTGGAAAATACTAGTTCCTAAACCACAGAGAGAGGAAGTTATAGACATGTGTCACACTCCTCCTACTTCTGGTCATTTTGGCTTTTATAAAACTCTTCACAGGGTTCAGGAACAGTATTATTGGCCAAAAATGCGTTTTGATATCGTAAAGTTTGTGAGGACTTGTGAAGTATGTGGAGCGCAGAAATCTCCAAATACACTACCTATGGGACTGATGGGAAAAGAGAAAACGGTTAATTACCCTTTTCAAGTCATAGCAGCTGATCTAGTAGGCCCATTCCCACGTTCAAAAAAGGGAAATAAATGGCTTCTCGTGGTTTCTTGCTGGTTTACAAAGTATACCATGCTATTTCCTTTGAAAAGCTCTAAAGCTGGATATATAGAGAGAATTTTGGAAAATAATGTCTTTCTAATCCACGGTGTTCCATCGCTCTTAATATGCGATAACGGTACTCAGTTTACCTCTAAAAGTTTTAAGAGCTTAAGTGAAACTTATGGTTTTAACATCCGTTTTAATCCCGTGTACTCTCCCCAATGTAATTTTGTGGAACGTAATAACCGAACAGTCGGGACCGCTTTAAGAAGTTACGTGGATTCACATGACACTTGGGATAGCAATATTTCCAAAATCCAACAAGCGATAAATACCGCGAGACACGAAGTAACAGGGTTCACACCGTCTTTCTTAGTTTACGGCAGACATATACCTCTATCTGGATCATATTATAAAAACTTAGACTTGGATGTCAATGCTGACAGCGAAATAATTCCGGGTAACAGGGGCGCGTACGCCGAAAATTTAAAGGGTTTAAAAGATATTTTCACCGACGTACGTAGTAGGATACATAAGGCTTATGAGCGGAACAGTAAGTCTTACAACCTTAGAAAAAGGGATTTTTCCTTTAAGATAGGTGATCACGTTTGGCGAAAAAAATAAAATTCTTTCCAGTGCAGCAGATAAATTCACATCTAAGTTGGTACCTAAGTATGTGCATTGCGTGATTAGAGAAAAGATTTCGGATTTAGTTTATGGTTTAGTTAATTTAGATGGGACTAAAGTAGGACGATGGCATATTAAAGACTTAAAACCATTCAATGAACCTAACCATAATGAAAGTTTGTCAGAAGAAGAATAATTTATATTTACATTATCTTAATTGCTTAAATTTTTTTTTGATGTTGCTCTGTAGAGGTGACGACCTCGTTTTTTTTTGCCTGTTATAAAAGTTGAGCTGAGGATAGCTTACTTTTATAGTTTTGTGCTAAGGTTTTGGGTATTGGCCATATCCCAAACTTAGGTTGATTGTGGTTGATGTTTAGCATCGACTCAGCTGTTGCGAGCTTGCGAAGGAGTCACACTCAGGATATATCATAAGACTGGTATGTCGGTGGTCGCGGATTTGATTTGCTTATGACCCCAAATAATATCCAGTTCTTGGCACTTGGAAGCGAAATTTTGATTAGAGGCAATCCAAGGTGATCTTGAGTTAGGACAAGCGCAAGATGTAGCTCGTGTAGTATGATGTTGAGTCAAAAAATTTTTTTATGAGCAATTTCAAAGTTTGTTACCCGAGTGGGTGTATTTTTATTACCTTAATGGTATATGTTGGGTGCAATTAAGAGTAAATTGATTTTGGTTTATCCAGTAAGTCTAAGACTTGGATTATTTTGATTTAGATCTTCTTCTGAATTGACAAACTGAGGGTATTTTCTATTTTTTTTTCAGAGCCGTTTAAACGTTACCTTTGAGTCACTAATTTTTTAAAAATTTTTTTTGCATGGACTCATAGGCGTGTGTTGAGTTTTTTCGGTTTACTATCAGATTGATAGAAAATTGAAGTTCTGCAGGAGAACTAAAGGCTGATCATTTACAGGAGATGAGAGCAGAGTAAGACAGTCGTTTCACAAAGAAATGATCAAAATCTGATACCGAGATGAGAACCTTGTCAAGAGAGGCTAAGCGCAGTGAAGGAAGATTCCTAACCGAATTTTTAGATTTCCAAGAGGTAATCTAGAAGTTTGGGCTGACAGAAAACGGTTATGCCTGATACCTGTAGCAGTTTCTTCTAGAGGCTATTGTTTAGGGAGACGATTAACACCATGATCGAATATTTTAGCTGTCAACGATGTTTTCTTCTTGTTTCTGATTAAGCTGGGAAAGCTCTTGTCGTCTTCAAAAGTTTTGTTGCGTTGCTACCGGAAAATTGAGCAATTTTTGTTTCATGTAGCCTTTTTAAGCTCATTTTCGTTTTTTAAAATTTCGTTAGAAGCTTGGTTAAGTCAACCTTGTAAACCTTTTAGGTTGTATCCCATGAGTTATCTGTTTTTACAGGCTGTGATGCACCGGGTGCTAACAGATGCCGTTACGACGTTTGGCAGGGAGTTAGTCTTCCTGAGGAACAGACTGATTGGAAGGGTAGTCTATGGGGGGTGAACGTTTGACCTTTGGGACCTTTAGGGGTTTTGTTACCCAATGGTTATTTCTATTTGAACCAAAGGAGAGCCTAACTACTGTAGTCGACCTCAGCTCCAATTAGCCTATTAGTGGTGACAGGCTGTTGGCAGTAGTGTATTTCGGAACACCCTATTGATTAATTTTTTTTTTGACTTATGGTGGTGTGGTAGACACCGTTTTAGTTTAGTGGATGCTATAATCTACTCCCTTTTGTTGGTGGACTCCAGGGTCACCAATTCTGTATTTTTTTTGTCTCCACCATTCAGTATATCGTGGTGAAGTGTTTGTCTCCTGTTATGTGGGATGGATTGAATGTTTTTCGTTGTTGTTCTAGGGCGAGACCAGTACACGAGGATTCTTCATGCAACTTGAAGAGGCGCAATGCTGGTTAAGTTTTATTTCTCTGTGTAGCCACCCTGAAGAATGACGGAGAGCGTTTTTTTTTCTGGCTCATGTTTCTAGGCAGATTTGTCACTTTGGTGCGATGTGCCGAAGATTGGATTAGCTTTGCTAAGAGCTTTCACCAAGCTCAGTATGGAGTTATCATAACCAAGAGTTTGGGATTTGAACTCCTGTATATATTTCTGTATATATTACTGTACATTTTTCTGTATATATTTCGGTGTATGTTGGTTGCCTGAGGGCATGTGCTCAAAATGCGAGATTTTGAGTCGTTTTGCTTATGGACTCCTATATAGGATTATGACTTTAGGGAGGTCCTATTTCGAGACTTGCTGTCTCATATAGTTATGTTGGGAATGTTTCCTAGAATGTTAGTTGCGCGCGGACTAATCATTCTGTTCTTAGTGAACATTGCTTTTTGAAGCAGGATCATTCAGTTTAGTGAATTTTAGCTTTTATAGCTATTCACGGTGTTTAGAGTGAATTTTAGCTTTTATAGCTATTCACTGTGTTAAGAGTGAATTTTAGCTTTTGTAGCTATTTACTGCGCTTATAGTGATTTAGTTAGCTTTTATAGCTGCTCACTATGTTCATGGCGAGTTTGTTCTTTTAGAACGCAGACTTTGTGTAGTCGAGGACTATTTACAGAGTGTTTTCTTGGCGAGGAGCCGAGTTTTTTCTGGCGATACCAGAGTGTTTTGTTGGCGATGAGCTGACGTGTTTTCTGGCGATCAACCAGAGCGTTTTCCCTAGCGACTTTAGCATGTCTAGATGTCTTAGGACGTCGACATTGCGATATAGAGTGCGATTATTTTCTGAGTGCGACTAGTAGTGATACTAGATTTAGAATGTCCTCTTAGCGATGAGCTAGAGCATGGATAGTGATTTTTCCCGAGCGTTTGTCTGGATATTTATCCAGATATATTTTTTTTTTGGCCTAGTGCTAATTGGTCTGACAAGACTTTTTCTTTTTAGTGTAAGTGTTTGCACTAGAATCATTTTTTTATTTTTTTTCTTTATTTAAGAATTTTTATAAATTTCTTTTGCTGAAATAGAAAATTTTCAGACAATCCTTAAAATATCTTAAGGCAGGTGTTCATATTTTATTTCAGTTCACTTTTTTTTTGATTTAGACAAGAGTCTAGACGGTTATTTTTTTGTTTTGGTAACAATAACAGAGCTGATTCTTTTATATAAGAAGACCGCGATTGTTACTTTGAACAGGTATTTCTTATGTTCATGCAAGGATTTTTATTTGCTTTTTGAAGTACTTAACCTTAGTGCTTAATTAAGTTAAGTCTAGTTATAAGATTCTTGTGTACATGCAAAAATTTTCATTTGGTTTTCATTGTACTTAATATTAGTGCTTAATAGAATTAAGTCTAGTAGTAAGGACCGAAGTTTGTAATTTTGTTTTAAGTTCTGACCTTAGTATTAAGTGATAGTGTACCACTTTGTACCTTTTCATCAGTAGCCTTAGTTTAATAGACTAGTGTAGTCTATTTCTTTTTGGAAGGGGGTAAATGTAACATTCATTTTTTCCTGGATTTTAAGACCATGCAATGTTACTGATTTTTCACTTCGAATTGTATTTATTTTTATTTTAAAACATCGACCGGTATATTAAACAAAAGTTTCAGGACATTCAGTATATACTGTGTGGTGCGGGTTGCTGATCGAACCTACCGCCAGGCCGCGATTGGCGAAATGTTTGACCCGGAGTTTTGATTGGAGCGTCCGGATATTACCGGCAAAAATCGCACGATTATTTAAGGGCCTGAGAAACTACCAGCAAGGCTTTTTTTCGATCGAGCCGCAGACCAGGCAGTACCGTCTAGCCGAGAGGCTATTTTCCATCTAGCCGAAGTAGGCTAATTTTCTTCAGAAGCCGCTAAGTAAAAGTACCAGTTTCGACAATAAAAGCTGTAGTGAGCTTTCTAAGTGTTAAGAAAAAGTGTGAAATCGGGCGAAGTCCATCACAGCAGGACTGAAAAACAGTAAGTCAACAAAACTCCCTCCAATAGACTTATTTGAGAGTAGTGCATTAACAGCAACGTATAACAGACAAAAAAAGTGAAGTGTAAAACACGATGTCTCGCCTTCGGGGGTTGTAAAAGTTTAAAGTTTAAATGTAACAACTACTATTTAGGCTAGAATGTTTTGGTATAACTGTAAAGGTTAGAACTTTTTATTTTCATTTTAAAAACATGAATAAATTCTTTTTTTGTTGATTAAAGCTAGTGTCTCACTGAATATTTATTTTTCTTTTCAGGATCAGTTGTGCTAGACTAATTTCTTTTTAGTAATATCCATAAAACACTTCAGTTTTTTCTCATTTTTCTTAGCTGAAGTTAAACCGTTTCTATTTTAAAATGAGTGGTGCCCAAAAAAAAAGTCGTACAACTGAGGTTTCTTTAAAAATAGAATTAAATTCCAAAAAGACGTACAAAAATTATCTCTTACCCATATCTCTCTACCAAGGAAAACTGAGCTAGTATTTCTTTAATTTCTTTGGTTCTTTTAAAATCAGGTCTCACTCAATTCATTATCAGAAATTAAAGCGGGGTTGCAAGAAAATTGTGCTCAAGCTTGGGGCGTCCAGTATTTAAAAATGTTACAAAATGACGCAGTCTACATGGGGCGAAAAATAAAGCAAAATTAGCACACCTTACAAAATTGCGCTCAAGCGTGGGACAAACAACTTCTCACAGGGTACGGAAAAAGATGCCTCAAACTGAGGACAGTTTAGCATGTCATAAAAAGACGTCACAATGTTATGGTTATAGTTTAACGTTCTGGATGTAAGTTTTTTCTATTAGATTATGTTAGGTTTAGACATCTTGGTGTAAAGTTCTTAGTGTAAGATTCTTTCATTAGCTTATGTTAAAATTTAGAGTTCTTGGTGTAAGTTTCTTGCATTACGGTATGTTAGGTTTAGAGTTCTTGGTGTAAAGATTTTGGTGTTTGGTTTGGTTTTGCATTAGGCTTTGTTAGGTTTAGATTCCTTGGTGTAAGTTTTTTGCATTGGGCTATGTGAGGTTTAGAGTTTCTGGTGTACAGTTCTTGCATTATGTTATGGTAGATTTAGAATTCTGGATGTAAACTCCTTCCATTGGGGTGAGAGACAAGGGGAATCACTTTAATAAAGAATTCAATGGGCGAGAAGCGAACGGACTTAATCCAACAACCTGTGAATGAAAGGACTAGACTTTTTGAGGTTATTTTAAGATCTTGAATTAATAGGTCAATTCTTTTGGCATAATCGGTTTAAACACCCCAAAATACGTAAAGAAATGGTGGTCGGTTCATTTAATTTTTTAATTTACTTAAAGATATATTTTTGACCATTTTTGAGGTGTTTTTTGAGGTTATGTCAAAATGCTGACGTAATGGGTGAATTCTAACCTTGGAATCAATTTTAGCGCCCCAAAATACATATAGATATGGTGGTTTGTTCGTTTACATTTTTAATTTATTTTTAAAAGTATTTTTGATCATTTTCAAGGTATTTTTTGAGGCTATGTCAAAATCCTTGGGTGATGAGTCAATTTTGATCGGATTCGTTTTCAGCACACCAAAAAACATATGATGTGGTATCTCACCTTTTCCCTAAAAAACTTTTTTTGTGGCTCTGTGTAGTTATTAATAATAACAATATTAATTTTTTTGAGGTGCTATAATTTCCTTGGTAGTACATAGCTACAGCATTGCTCTTCCATATCCATGATCAATCTGAAGAAAAGGATGTGAAACTTGGTTGCTACGAACTAAACTAGTTTTATATTATTGTTCGCGGGTAGTATTTATAGTTATTTTAAAATGAACCTTCAAGACTTCAGGTATTTCTATAGGATCTCTATGTAACATGTCAATTCCCCTTTATATTTCGTTTTTCCTGACAATTCGTTATTTAAAATAAGTGGATATTTCTCTAAAATACGAAAGTAAATGCATATTTCTTAAGGTACCTTATGAAACACAAACAACAACAAAAGTGAATTTAAATATTATCTTTGTAAAAATAGTAAAAAAAATATGTTTAATATAATTCTCTATTAATTTGTAACAGATGCTGTTATTGATTAGGAAAGATTCCAGTTTCTAGTGGGCGATTTGATTTGCTTTTAGTGTAAATAGACTGCAATCCCAAATTAATTTGGTTTGCTAATTAAAACCAAATTGATCCTATTAACTATAGTACATTATGTGGTTAGTGGGTTTCGTGAGTTAGAAAATTAAATTATAATAAAATATTTACTGTACAAATGGCTAAAAGCAAATAAATTAAATATGAATTTTAATTGTTGACTTTTACTTATTTTTTAATTATACACAATGTTGTAACCTCGGAAAGTAAAGATCTCTGACAATGTATCGTGCAATCGTACGCGAAACGTTATAAAGTTACTCCAAACTGACACGGTCTTGTCTCATGAACTACGATTTCTTATGTAACCAAGAATGTGAAAGCCCCTGTTCCATATATTTGGCAATATAGGATGCAGAATTCTATTTTTGTTTTCTTAGGTCAGTCTGTATTTTTTTTTATAGATGTTGGATCTTAATTGAAAGTCTCTTGTATACTATGAAATTAGATATTTTTTAGAATAGCAGAAAATATTTAAAATATATTTTCTTTCAAAAATATTCGAAACTTTATACAATAAGAATTCAGTTTATATGTTTAATACCTTATCAAAATTGTTCTTGTAATTTTGGAATAAAGAGACAATATTTCAATATTCCAATGTTTAATATCCATAAAGCAGTTTGTTACTTATGGCTAGAATTTATTTAATAACTATTTTAGTTGTTAATTCTTGTTATTTGCCTAAACATATAGGTATATTTTAATAAAAACTAAAAATGGTCATTTTATAACAGAAAGTATTGAATTGAAAAAATTTTAAAAACTTAATTTCAGTGAATAAATTTTCAAAATTCCGTAAATGAAAAGAAAACTTATGAAAACCGCATTTTCGAATTATAATTTTTCCAAAGGACAAATTTTTGTATGCAAAATGAAACACATAATATGTAATTAAAAATTTTTATTTTAATAATAGAACTCAGTAATGTTGACAAAGGGTAATTTAGGTTATTGCAGAAAATATTATTATTTAGGTTCTCAAAAATGTCTTGCGGAAATACAGTTTTCGAAAATTGTCCTTTTTTGGTTTTCAAAAATTTTAAAAAAACAGTAGCAAAAGTTCAAAAACATACCTCTAAATATATTAGTAAGTAACAAACTAGAGCCTAATCAAACATAAAGTAGCAGAGACTACGTTCAGAAAAATGGATGATATCGTACTACTATCGTTACAGTCAAACAGGTTCCTTTTTAGTGTTCCGTACGGAACACTTATACGACCACTTCGGTGTCTGTCTGTCACAGCCGATTTTCTCCGAAACTATTTGCAATAGAAAGTGGAAATTTGCTACTAATATAGGAATTGATGGCCTCATCAGACCCGTGTAGTTTTGAAAGTTAAATTTTGACTTAAGGGGGGTGAAATCGGAAGTGAAAAAAAGAAAATTTTACTAGGTCATGGAGTCAAATGAAAGCTTGTGAAAACACGAGTAAATATATATATATATATATATATATATATATATATATATATATATATATATATATATATATATATATATATATATATATATATATAAAAATGTAATACTTGCGCGTACTTTTCTTGGTATTATTTTTTAAAAATCGCGAAAAATCGCTGTCCTTATCTCGAAAAGTATTTATCAAAAAATGTTGAAAAAATTCTGGAATATTCTCCACGGGGTGTAGATTAAATGAAAATTATCACGAGTGCATTACCTTTAATAATTTATCTGGTATATAAAAAAAACAAAAATTTCAAGGTCATAAGTTTTCATTAAAGATTGGAAACAAACTTTGTTGAAAACTCATTTGGGGTGTGTTTTGTGAAGTCACTGATTTTATACCTCCGTAACAAAATTTTTTATTTTAAAAGCAATCAACGTACGGAACACTAATTGCGCAAGTTCAACTTGCACTTGACCGCTTATTTTCTTCTCCAGAGCCATCTGAATTAAATCTTTCGAAATATAGTAGCCGCACTTGGCTTATTATATTTTCCTCTAATTGTTTTACGCTAGCTACATAAGCATTCTTGTACCTTGTACGAGGGCGTATTGATAAGTTTTTAGCCTAGCATACAAAAAACAAGCTAATCTCGAAAATAATAATTCTTTGCTCCTTTCAATTTTATACACTCCATGTAATATTTATAAAGTAACTCTGGAAATTTAAAAAAATAAGCTCTGTTTTGGTTTGCAAACCAGTAGTTGACAACATTTATTACTTCTTTATTTAAATGAAGTTTGCATTCTTTTAAATATTTTTTTAGTTTTGGGAATATGTAATAATGTGAGGGAGCTAAATCAGGGGAATATGGAGGATGATCAATCTGTTCAAAGCCTCATTCGTTTATTTTATTAAAAACTAAGAGAGATTTATGCGCAGGCTCGGAGATTTTTCATAATTTTTGACAAAATTTTGATAATAATTGAAAATAATATTCACTAGGCACTGGTTTGCCGTATTCCAAATAATCTCTTAGAAGTATCTCATCCTTAAGAGAGGCGAATCAGCACTCCTCCGACTGACCTTTTGTCTCTGGAATCCATAGTTACTAGGATATTACGACTTTCATTCCATCCATTTAGCTGATAATTTTCTCATACCCAAATCAGAATAGACAAGGAGGAAAGCACTTTTGTATATTCGACCCAATTCTTCGATTCTAAGCCGATTTTGGGTACGTATTTAATAAATGTCAAAAATCTATAGCAACCTCATCTGTTTTTGTCAGTAAAAAGTGGTCTAGAGCAGAGGTGTCAAACTCAAATTTGCAAAGGGCCATATATTAAATTTAGAATGTGTAGGCGGGCCAGATTCAAATAAAAAAAATGTACTGAATTATTATAACATTTTATTTATTTAATTATATAGTATATAATATACGGTTGTTAAAAATTATATCAAAGTTATAAAAGAGGGTAATTATTTTGAGCTCGAGGATCCAGATACCTGACTTCTCTTGTTTTTGACAAGCTCATTGATGTCAGGTATCATATTCGTTGTAGTTATTTTAAGAATTGATTGGAGAAATTCATTCGAAAGTCTTGTGCGATGTTTGTTCTTATTTATTTTCATGACGGAAAACATCTGCTCACATAAATAGGTGCTACCAAACATGCAGAGAATGCGTGCTGCATGCTTTTTTAATTCCGGGTAGTTATCCAAACTCTTAAAATATTGTGTATAAAATGTAAGGGCGTTAATCTCTTTAAATTTTTCTTTCAAAATACTGTCCGATTGAAGATCTATCAACTCCATTTGCAAATGTGGATTCCATTTCATTCATTTTGTGAAAGTCTTCAAAACGATTGTTGAATTCCGTGATCAAATTTTGCAGAAGTTGAGAATATTGATCCAATTTTTTTTGGTTCACTGTGCCAAATGATTTTAAATGAGGGAAATGATCCAAAGTTTGATTTTTTTACCTGATTTTCCCACAGCCTCAACTTTGTTTCAAAGGCTTGAATACATGAATATATTTGAGTGACAATCAGATTTTTACCCTGTAACTTTACATTCAGATCAGTCAAGTGTTTATTCATATCTACCAAAAAGGCACCATCAACCCACCAGTCATTGTCATAATCAATTGGGTTGCCTTTTTCTAACATGAAAGCTTGAATAGGGTCACGTAATGCAAAAAATTTTTCTAAAACTACTCCTCGACTGAGCCAATGAACTTCGGTGAAGTAAGGAACATGAGAAAACTTTTCGTCCAAATCTTGTAAAAACTGCCTGAACTGTCGGTGATTTAGTCCTCTGCTCCTTATAAAATTTACTACTTTAATTCTAGGTTGCATGACATGGTCCATTTTTAAATGTTTGGATGCCAATGATTCCTGATGAATTATACAGTGAAATCCCACAAAATTCCCTGATGTTTTCTGTTTTAATTTAGTTACAACGCCCGAATGTTTGCCAGTCATGGCAGGAGCGCCATCAGTAGTTGTGCTGCTAAGTATATTCCAGTCGAGTTCATATTCTGTTATCAAATGCTCAATTGCAGAATAAATATCATTTGCTGTTGTAGTACCTGTCAATGGAACGCACTTTAATAGTTCTTCAGTTATTTCAAAGTTACTGTTAATACCTCGTATAAAAACAGCAAGTTGAGCTGTATCAACAGTATCAGTGCTCTCGTCAACAGCCAGTGAAAAGTTTGTAAATTCCTTAATTTTCTCCTTCAGTTGAAGAACCAAATTTTGAGATAAATCATTTATTCTTGAAGCAACAGTGTTTCTTGACAGCGAAATATTTTGAATTATTGACTTTTGAAATGGAAATGAAACATCGGCAACTTTCAACAAACAATCTTTAATAAAATCACCATCAGTGAAAGGTTTTGATCTCTTCGCGATTTCTAATGCAATAATAAAACTTGATTTCAGGACATCTTCGCTCTCAGTATTAGCTTTAGTAAACATCGATTGTTGACCTTGAAGTTTAGATTTTAAAGATGACAACGTGTCCATTCTTATTTTTTCAGTGTAACAATCGAATTTTGATTTATGTTTCGTATCATAGTGTCTCTTCAAGTTAAACTCCTTACAAACAGCAACTATTTGATTGCAATTCAAACACAGTGGTTTACCTTTCCATTCTATGAAAAAATATGCAATTTCCCATTTAGACTGAAAAACTCTGCACTCACTATCAACTTTACGTTTTTGTGACATTATGCCAAAATCGTAACAATTATGGAACTCGACACAACAATTATGGATATCGCACGCGCACGACACAAACAAATGCACAATACCTTCACAATCACTACTTCGCAGTACAACTAAAATCCTTCTCCGACCGTATCGCTTCGATTACTCGACTCACACTCAACTGACTCACGTCGCGCCGACGCACTCCTTTTATAATATCGATAAGGAAGGTTCTAGTCTAGACTCGAAGCGCGTGGAAGATTCTATTGTTCTCAACAAAAATAATAGAGTATTTCCGCTTTTTGCTAAGAGATGGCGTTACTGTCTATCTCTCTCGCTTGTCAAGGCACGCGCTGCCCTTGAAATTACTTATAAATGTAGTGTGCGCATTTTAAAACTTCCCTAGAGGAATCGAGTGAAGTCTAAAAGCTCTAAAAAACATGATTCTTATTTCTGTGACACATTGCGATCGCGGGCCTTATTGATACGTCCCGGGGGCCGGATGCGGCCCGCGGGCCGTATCTTTGACATCCCTGGTCTAGAGTAACTATTTACCAATATTCGTCGTACAAGCTCGTCCAGTGCCATGTAGTTGCCTTTGCGATCTAAAACCTTGTAATTGGGGAGAATCTTTTTGTTGTTGATTATTCTCTAGCGATAACTGTGCAAATAAAACAAAATTAATTTAGTATTTTCCCGATATTGTGGATTTAAATATCGTACTTATAGTCTTCGTAAAGAATGTGTAAAATGTGGCCAGTGATAGCTATATAATAGCGGTAGTAGAACCCCACTTGTCTATGACGACAACAGTAAGGTACCATTTTCCTTTCTGGAAGAATGTTTTGCTTTTAGATATTAAATTTCGAAGGTTTCACGACCGATGGTAGTGAAGTGTTTTGATTCATATCTTATTACATATGATACTGTTGTAATTGTATTACATGATTATCAACTTGATCTAAAACTAGCTGATGAGTTTTAAATGAAGCTCAACATGTCATATATCAGTTCAGTGAATAGTAGACGACACGGCCAGGGTATTTTATTGTCTTGGGCCTTCCGTGTTCCACCAAAACTATGGTGTTCATCCGCTGAGCCGCAATTTATTTTTCCGAACTAATCATGGTCATTGGAATTATTAAAAATGCAATAAATATGTGTGATTACAATTGAGGAAATATAAGTAAAAATAAAATACTTCTTAAAACATGACGGAAAGAGTCTTTTGATTGATGACGAGTTGAAATAGAGGACAGGGCGTTCGATTAATAAAAGCTGGTACATCCTGTTTAATTTGACTCTTGCCAATTCACAGATTTACTATTACACACAGCGTTCAGTTCAAATTTACTATGGAAGTACGTCTGAATACTATATAATATTTATTAAGGTTAGTTTTTTAAAATCAAACAATATTTATTAAAAAATACAACTCCTTCGTTTATATTCATTTCAGCACACTATTTTGTAAATTAAAATAAATAAATTTTTTAACTAAATATAGTTTTGTAAAGATTTACAAATACGTTATCGCAAATTCGTAGTATAACTACATTTTCAAACGCTTAACTAACATCAATTGGTATGCATAATTTGCCTGCTTATGAAATGGAAGTACAAAGAATGCCATACTTTTTTAAAATTACCTTTACCATATGTTAGGAGAGGAATATTATTTTTGTTATAACAATATACAGGGTGCGTCAACGATAAAGTAAAGCTCATTATCTCATTTGTTTCGGGAATGACGAAAAAAATGTTAAATACAATAGTTTTAGGGAATGTTAAGGTGCATAATTTAAAATTATTTTTGAGTATACAGGGTACTTCAAAAAAGTGTGGCCGATATAACATATGTTTTTTTAAATGGAACATCCTATTTTCTAATTTATTTTTAAATTCTGTGTAAAGTTTTATAACTTTTTTATTATTAATGTTGTATACCTAAACCTAGTAGTTTTTCTAATATTTCAATTTTATTAAAAAAATACTAGTTTTCAGTTTCGTAAAAAATTGTCAGTAGCGCCATTGTTTCTAAAAGTGAAATACTCATAGTTGGTACGAGCGTTCTATAGAGATAAAAGAGAGGTACATGTAAAGAAATTTGAGTTAGATGCTACAGGGTTTTCAAAATAAATTTATACATTTCGACTATTTTAAATTGAAAAATCTTAAATTTTTTAAATGGCACATCCTGTATATTATTATTTTTTCTGGCAGATTTTACAAAACCTTCCAACTTTTAATAAGTATGTCATATACCTATTTCTAATAGTTTTCGATTTATTTTAAATTTTTCAATTTTTACCCTTGTTTTTAATACACTTACGCTATTGTGAAAACATCAACAAATAGTTAATAATAATTTTAATATAGTTTAACTTATCTAATGATTAATTATTATGACGTAATAAATGTTCCAAAATATGCCCGTCTACTTGAATACACATGTTTAGTCGTTTTACTATATTTTCCTTCACTTTCCTTAGCATAATAGACGTTATTGTCCTGCACGCATCCCGTATCCTATTTTTCATATCTACTGGTATTGTATTGGGATTCACATAAACACGATCTTTAATGTAGCTTCACAAAAAGAAGTCTAAAGGTGTTAAGTCACATAATCGAGGGAACCACTGAATTAATCCATCCCTACTGATCCATTTTTGTGTGAAACGATCGTTTAAAAATTCCCGTACTTCCCGGTGGTATTGAGCAGGAGCTCCGTCTTGTTAGATCCAAATTTGTTTCCTTTCAAAGTTATCAACTTCTTCAAGAAGCTAGTGTAATTCGTTTTGCAAAAAATTTAGATATCTAGGCCCTTTAAGCGGTTCGTGGAAAAAATATGGACCAATAATTCGAAAATTTAATATTCCACGCCATACATTAAGCGACCAATGGTTTTGGTTTTGAACTTCACGGACCTAAAATGGATTAACTGTTAAATAATAGTGCATGTTATGGCTGTTAACTGCTCCATTACTGCGAAAAGTAGCTTCATCAGAAAACATTATTTTGGATAAAAAATTTGGATGGGCCTTTATTGCTACATTCATGGTGGTACAAAAGTTTACTCGTCGTTCAAAATCACGGTCTTGAAGTTCTTGGTGTAGTTTCATATGAAAGGTATGATACTTGTATTTTCTCGAGGTGCGATTAGCCGTAAATTGGGATGTGTCAGATAAGTCAGCTAGTTGATGGCTGCTGACCTGGGGATTATCTTCAACATGAAGTAAAATCTCCATTTCTTTTTTCTCATTGGTAGCATTCTGGTTTACTACTTTCCGTCTCGTTTTCTCAATGCTACCACTACCATCAAACCGTTCCATTAAGCACTGAAAAGATTTTCTAGATGGTATACGTCTATTAGGGTACTCCGTAAAGCCTTACTGCAAAAGACCCGCCGGGCCAAGTATATAAACCATATCAATCAATTCATTTTTAGGAAAATCCATAACTATTACCTTTATACGTCACTTACTAAAACAAATTAAACTATTTTTACTTGTTTAATAGAATGTCAAAATTTGACAATGTCTACATTTTTGTTTTGTCTGGGCAACTATGATGTCATAGAGTAAGTGTAGTAAAAACTGCTAGAAATAGGCATATGACATACTTAATAAAAGTTGGAGGATTTTGTAAAATCTACTAGAAATAATAATAATATATGGGGTATGCCATTTAAAAAATTTGAGGTTTTTCAATTTAAAATAGTCGAAATGTATAAATTTATTTTGAACACCCTGTAGCATCTAACTTAAATTTCTTTACCTATATCTTTTTTTCATCTCTATAAAACGCCCGTACCAATTATGAGTATTCCACCTTTAGAAACAATGGCGCTACTGGCAATTTTTTACAAAACTAGTTATTTTTTTAAAAAAAATTGAAATATTAGAAAAACTACTAGGTTTAGGTATATAACATTATTAATAAAAAAGTTATAAAATTTTACGCAGAATTTAAAAATATATTAGAAAATAGTATGTTCCATTTAAAAAACATGTGTTATATCGGCCACACTTTTTTGAAGTAGCCTTTATACTCAAAAATAATTTTATATTGTGCACCTTAACATTCCCTAAAATTATTGTATTTAACATTTTTTTCTCATTCCAGAAACAAATGAGATAATGAACTTTACTCTATCGTTGACTCACCCTGTACAGAGGTAATGGTTTAATACTGCTCTTCAAACATTATAATCGTATCATTTTTATAAAAAAATTTCAATTTTTAAATCATCTTTTAATATTAAATATATCTTTCAAAAGTCAATCATAAATAGGGTAGCTGATGACAAATTTGAAGCATTATTTTTTAATTCAATATGGTTAACTGAACGAATTTCTTAAATTGTAAAAACGAATCTGATTCAAATTTTATAAAGTCAAAATCGATGGAATATGGTAGACCAAGTTTTATGAAATACGTAAATTATTGGATTGTACAATATTCTTATAAACGTTATTATTATAAGATCTAATATAAATTCAAGGCTTGAATCCCAAAGTTGAAAAATACTTATTTATTTTTGTTAGCTAAGTTCAACTGAGTAACTAATGTTGAAGAATAAATCGAATGTCTTTATTCAACTTGGAATCTTATTCCGAAAAGTCTCAAGAATATATAATAATATATTATCGAAATTTAAAATATTGGATCAGATGTTAAGATGCTCTAAGTTCCATACTTGTTGGTTATTAAAAGCTCTAAAGAATGTACTGAAAATGTACTACGAAATCGCGATAACGCATTTGTAAATCTTTACAAAAATATATTTAGTGGCAATTAACGAAGTAATTAAGTAATTTTATTGTTAAAATGTAGTGTCACAAAGTAACGGACCAATCAATGAACTCTTTTTTTTGGAGAGTTTGTTGAAAATAACATATTTAAATGTTTTCTTCGATAAAAGTTTATTAAACCAAACAAAAACGGAACACATAAAGGTTAATTACATACAGAAATTACATAAAGAAAAAAATATTATAAAATACTTATCTATATTATTATATTTCAGTTTTAACTATACATATTTTAGTTCACAACAATAAGATAAATAGCTGATAAATGTTTAGTTTGACGTTTTCAATCTACATGTAAATATACTTGTATAGAAAATAAGTAAAAAATTTAAGACAGTTAATAAACTATAAGTACTTATTTTTAAAATTTATTAAAATTTTAACTTTGGCCCAATACTATAAATAATATTTTCACTTTAATGTGCTTAAATACAAAAACGTCAATATCAGGAAACATTTCATGGAAATAATTCCACAATTTACGATTTGCCTCTACAAATACTAATTATTTCTAGATCAAATGGTATGTATAATTTGCCTGCTTGTAAAATGGAAGTGGAAAGAATGCCATACTTTTTTAAAGTTACCTTTATGCTGAGAATAAGAACATTGTTTTTATTATAACAATATACAGAGTTAATGGTGTAATACTGCCGTCCAACAATTATAATGCTATCAATAATTGTAAGAACATTATATCTGCCATAAATTCAACATCATAAAGAGTGACTGTTAAAGGTTTTAATTGAGCCTAATACGATTGATTCCTATGAAATACGCAGGGCATTTTTTTATCAAAATTCATTATGTTTGATCAAATTATATAGTAGCTGAAATTGAAGATTTTTTCGGCTTAGAAAAGCAACAAACCAATTATGAAAAATTCCAGTTTTTAAATCATTTGTTAATATTAAATATTTATATTATCTTTCAAAAGTCAATCATAAATAGGCTAGCTGATGACAAATTTGAAACATTATTTTTTTTTTAAATCAATATGGTCGTCAAATATGGTTAACTGAAGGAATTTCGTAAGTCGCAACAACGAATCTGATTTAAATTTTATAAAGTCAAAATCGATAGTATATTGTAGACTAAATTTTATGAAATATATAAATTATTGGATTATACAATGTTCTTATAAACGTTATTATTATAAGATCTAATATAAATTCAAAGCTTGAATCTTAAAGTTGAAAAATACTGATTTAATATTGTTAGCTAAGTTCAACTGAGTCACTAATGTTGAGGAATAAATCGAATGTGTGTATTCAACTTGGAACCTTATTTCGAAAAGTCTTAAGAATATATAATAATATATTATCGAAATCTAAAATGTTGGGTCAGATGTTAAGAGGCTCTAAATTCCATACTTGTTGGTTATTAAAAGCTCTGAAGAGTGTATTGAAAATGTAATTGTACTGCGAAATCGCTATAACACATAACACTTTTGTAAATCTTTACAAAAATATATTTAGTGTAAGTTCACAAAGTAATTAAGTAAATTTATTGTTAAAATGTACTGTCACAAAGTAACGGACCAATCAATCAACTCCTTTTCTTGGAGATTTTGTTGAAAATAATATATTTAAACATTTTCTTCGATAAAAGTTCATTAAACTAAACAAAGACGAAACACATAAATAAGGTTAATTACTAACGGTTTTTGCCTTTGATTTTCTACAGGTGACGTTCATTTAAGGTAGGTTAACTAAACTAAGAGAAATAGTTTAATTAAAGGAATAAAGTACGGGCTCAACTCACGCCGACAAAACTTGGAAACCGCATTGTAGAGGCAACTTTTGGCAATAAATTAAATGAATATCGCAATGTTTTATCTAGAAAATCTGGGTGCTGCTATTTTCTTTCGAGTAAAATAAATACTGATAAAATCAGAAATTAAGCAGCGATGAAAATAAGGTGTTAAAAAAAGCTAATTAAAAGTAATTGCACATAAAGAAAAAAATATTATAAAATACTTATCTATATTATTATACTTCAGTTTTAACTATGCATATTTTAGTTCACAACAATAAAATAAATAGCTGATAAATGTTTAGTTTGACGTTTTCAATCTAGATTTAAATATAATTGTATAGTAAGGAAGTAAAAAATTTAACACAATTAATAAACTATAAGTACTTATTTTTAAAATTTATTAAAATTTTGACTTTGGCCTAATACTATAAATAATATTTTCACTTTAATGTGCTTAAATATAAAAACGTCAATATCAGGAAACATTTCATGGAAATAATTCCACAATTTATGATTTGTCTCTACAAATACTAATTATTTCTAAATCAATTGGTATGCATAATTTGCCTGCTTGTGAAATGAAAGTGGAAAGAATGCCATACTTTTTTAAAGTAACCTTTATGTTAAGAATAAGAACATTGTTTTTGTTATAACAATATACAGAGTTAATGATGTAATACTGCCGTCCAACAATTATAATGCTATCAATTATTATAAGAACATTATAATATCTGCCATAAATTACGGGTTTATTCAAGAGTCATAAAAAGTGACTGTAAAAGTTTTTGATTAAGCCTAATACGATTGATTCCTATGAAATACACAGGACATTTTTTTATCAATTGAATCAATACTTTCTCAAAATTCATTATGTTTGATCAAATTATATAGTAGCTGAAATTGAAGATTTTTTCGGCTTAGAAAAGCAACAAACCAATTATGAAAAATTCTAGTTTTTAAATCATTTGTTAATATTAAATATTTATAATTATCTTTCAAAAGTCAAACGTAAATAAGGTACCTGGTGACAAATTTCATTTTTTTTTTTTCAGTGTGGTGGATAAAATATGGTTAACTGAACGAATTTCGTAAGTCGCAACAACGAATTTGATTCAAATTTTATGAAGTCAAAATCGATAGAATATGGTAAACTAAGTTTTATGAAATATATAAATTATTGGATTGTACAATGTTCTTATAAACGTTATTATTATAAGATCTAATATAAAGTCAAAACTTGAATCACAAAGTTGAAAAATACTGATTAATATTGTTAGGTAAGTTCAACTAAGCAACTAATGTTAAGGAATAAATCGAATGTGTTTATTCAACTTGGAACCTTATGTCGAAAAGTCTTAAAAATATATTACCGAAATCTAATTTCAATCAATTGTAACTTTAACCAAACTATTATGTAGATATTACAGCATGACCATTATTAAATAAGCATTTTCGTTATAGTTCTGGAAGTACACATTACTTTTTAGCTATGTTATAGCCTAGTTTCCGTATAGCTATTTGTTTTACCAGATGGTAAATTACGCTTTTTTATAATAATTTTATATTACTGAATCATAATTGAGATAAATATTGATAGAAAAAACTGAAATAGACAGATGCATAGAATTATATCGAAAACCTGTTGAGAAAGATTATTTATTATTTTGGAATAAGATCACAGCCCTTTCGAAAACCTTTTCCAACTAATTGCAAGAAGAAAAGTTAACGTAACCTTAACGTATTTCTTAACCGTAATGATAATTTAGTTGGTGTCACATCAATGTAAGGAAAATAAAAGGAATGCAGGCATGCAATGTTCAAACTCTTGTTTAAATTTGAATCTTGTTCTGTTGGTGATTTATAATTGAAACAACTTAACAAACTGAAAAAAAAAATACGCAAGCTTACCAAACATGATCCTAAAAGTTGTCAGTCCCCTCCACTGCCCCATCAATATAGAGTAAGACAAATATACCGCAAAAAATTACCGTTTCGAGACGCTTAGTTAAAAAATCGAAAGATTAATGAAAGAGTATCAGGAGAAATTATTGTGGACGTTAGAGGAAACTTGCCACATTCGATTACACAGCCCCACAAAAAAAAAAGTGGGGTATACTTTTGATGCGATATATCAGATCCGTAGTATTTTTGCCCGCTGATCACGAATCTGACGTCAGAATATCGCCATCATATCTCAATTTTTTTCTAACCTCAAAAAATAGGTAAAAATTAGTAAAAATTAAGAAAAATATACTCCCAAAAATTGATTCAAGCTTTTTCATGAATCCAAAGATGTATTAATATGTATTCGGACACGCTAAGCTAATATTCATCGGTTGGATTAAGCCATACAGTTCTGTTTTCTTTCTAACCTCAATAAATCAGACAGATATAGTGCTTCTCGAATGCAAAAACGAATTCAAATTAAAATTCAACCGATTCTTACCAAATTTAGTACACGGGGGTTTTTTGGATTGCTGATCATGAATCTGAGGTCGGATTTGCAAAATTCAAAATGACGGATCCAAGATGGCGGACAAAATTTTTGAAAACCAACCGATTCCTACCAAATTTGGTATACAGTTGGGGAATCCTCAAACCTGATACTCTTAAACCCTAAACCCTGAAACCTTAGACTCCCACACCCTGTAACCTCAAAAAATAGACCTCAATAACCCTGTAACTTTAAAAATGAGACCCAATAAACTCAAAACCAGGACTTTTAAACCATATACTCTCAAATAGTAGACCCTTAAACCCTAGAATTGCGAAGGTTAGACCCGCGCCTAACTTTCCTTTTTTTGGCTGTATCTCGTTCTTTTTTCCGCGAATGACCTATTTAAAGGCTTTCTGCCCAAACGCTTTTGAGGACTTGTTTCTCTTTTTAGCGACCAGCAATAGTCCGCTAGCATATGGTCATCCCATCGTCCTTGATACCGATTTTCTATGATTTTCAGATCTTGGTGAAAACGTTCCCCTTGCTCCTCACTGTAGTCACCAAGATTATCTGGGAAATCATCGATGTGGGAGTCCAGGAAATGTAATTTTAGATTCATTAAGCAACCTAATGTTTGAAAATTTTTTACCATTTTCTCGACTATTTCTTTGTACTTAGGACTTTTATTATTTCCCAAAAAGTTTGTTGCGACTTCTTTAAAACTAAGCCAAGCAGCTTTTTCAACTTTATTCATTTTAGTAACAAATAATGAATCTTGAAACAATTTTTTTATTTGTGGCCCGTCAAATACGCCTGCCTTAATTTTAGCTTCAGAAAATTTCGGAAATTTTTTATGCAAATATTTGAAACATGGGCCGTTTGTATCTAATGCTCTCGTGAATTGCTTCATAAGTCCAAGCTTAATGTGAAGCGGGGGAATAAGAACTTTTCCTGGATCTACCAATGGTGGAAACAATACATTATTTTTACCAGGAGTGAAATTCCATATTGTTGGCCAAATTTTTTTCTTATACTGACGTTCCCTGTCTCTGCTATTCCACAGACATTTATAACAGGGATAAAGTGTAAACCCTGACTGTTGGCCAAGCAATATTGTTACAATTTTCAGATCTCCACAAATTTTCCAGTTATGATCAGCATATTTTATTTTTATCAAAAGCTGCTTCATTTTTTCATATTGCTCTTCCATAACTGTGGAATGAGCAATCGGAATGGGAGCGTAAACGTTGGTATTATGCAGCAAAACTGCCTTAATGCTCCGTTTAGAAGAATCAATGAACAGTCTCCATTCTTCAGGATCGTATGAGTTATTTTGAAATTCATCCATTAGACCTTTTACATCGGTACAATATGAAAGTGACAATTCCTCGTCCATTGTGAAATATTTTCGAAATTCTTCATCTCTGTTTCTATAATAAGAAATCGTAGCTTCTGGCTTAAGTAAATGTATTTTCTTTAAAAAGGAAGCAAGATGCTCTGAACCATCTTTGGATAAGCCTAAATCTCTGACTAGATCACTAAGTTCTGACTGTGATACGAGTATTGGTTCTGGTTTACGGTTGTATGGTAGAAATTCTTTATCTGTGTCACTAGTATATGATAGGTTGTCACTAGAACATTCATTAGTAACAGTGTTTGAATCTTTTTCGACAGTCTCAATGTTTTCGGCATGAACTGATAAGGTGAAATCATTTGTTTCCATAACATCAGCATCAAGTGGTTCAGGAGGCGGAATTAGTTTAGTTGGTCTTGTTACTGTCGAAACATCGTTATAAGTAATAGTGCTTTTATTTTTTCGGTTATGCCTAGATACAACATTCATACAAAAGTAGCAATCATTTTCACTGTATGGTCTATTCCATATTGCTGGTCTGGAATATTTAATCGCCTTCTTATTGATGTACAACATTATTTTGCAAGAACTGCAAATGATGTGGGGAACCCAATCTGTATCCTGGTGCTGTATTTCAATGTTAAAACAATCCTTATATAAGGTTTTAATCTTATCCGTTATCGGTGACCCCATTTTACTCAATACGTGTTGACAGCAAATATAACAAAATGAATCACTGTTTTTATCGCACTTATGAAAAGTCCTTGTACCGTGAGACCGTTTTCTTGTAGCATTATACTCTACATGAGCCAAGTCACCCACACATGAAGAGCTACGGTCGCTGGATGACGACGGCTGCGGGACCGCTTTCCCACCCTGACCAACCGCCGATACTGGGTTTCCGAGTCCCTGCATCGTAATTCTCTTTCTTCTACCTGCCATGACGGCATCTAAGCTGTTATCCAGGGACTCTGTCGGCTAGTGGAGTAACACCGTTGCCCACCGTCACCACGTGGAGGTGCCCTGGATGCAGGTAGAAGAATAAAAATCGACCAATGAATTTTCTCGGCGTTCAAAATGGCGCGAAAACATCTGCCATCTTGAATTTTGCAAATCCAACCTCAGATTCGTGATCAGCGACCCAAAAAATCCCCGTGTACCAAATTTGGTAAGGATCGGTTGAATTTTAATTTGAATTCGTTTTTGCATTCGAGAAGCACTATGTCTGTCTGATTTATTGAGGTTAGAAAGAAAACAGAACTGTATGGCTCAATCCAACCGATGAATATTAGCTTAGCGTGTCCGAATACATCTTTGGATTCATGAAAAAGCTTGAATCAATTTTTTAGGAGTATATTTTTCTTAATTTTTACTAATTTTTACCTATTTTTTGAGGTTAGAAAAAAATTGAGATGTGATGGCGATATTCTGACGGCAGATTCGTGATCAGCGGGTAAAAATACTACGGAACTGATATATCGCATCAAAAGTATACCCCACTTTTTTTTTTGTGTGGCTGTGTTATTAACACAAAGTAGACGAATTGTATAATAGATACTCAAGAAGCAGAGGACGCCGTAATTGTTATAGTTTATGAAGATTAAGATACAAAAATTATTTTATTTTTTGGTTGAAAGGCATATATATTTCATGAAAATTTCTATATAGAAAAAAATGTTAGTTTTTATCACTCTAAGAATTCTTGCTACATCTAATAGATTTCGCTAAGTTTGTCTTTATACCTACCCTTCTTCAGAACTGTAAATTGATGCTAAGTGCGATAAATATAACAAAATGAACAAAACAATGTGGTAAGATTTGGTTTGAAAAACTTCCTAGCGCAAATGGTCTTGTCGACAAAGACGTGAATAAAAGAGAGTTCTAATTTAAATTATAATCGAATTTTTGTATACAATGAAATACTAAATTGTATATATCAAGAGAATGTTTCGATTCAGTAGGATGTATAAAATATATCGTTTTTCTTGAAAAATGTTTGTTCTATATTTTCTAGTTACACCGTCCTACAAAAAAAGTGAAAGTTATTTACCACCAACCAAAATACATGAATCTAGTATATTTTTCGAAGTTGAATTCTAAACCGTAAAAATATTGATTGTCTCATTTTTTTTGGCCAAAAACATCCCTTGCAATGAGCTAAAACTATAGTAATAAGGTAATGGCTCTTAATGAAGTGTGAAAAATGGTAGATATTTTATAGCCTAAAGAAAAGAATATGCAAACCACAGTAAGCTATTTCTATTATTTAAACCAAAATTCACCCTTATAGGGGGTGAAATGTACCTCTAAAACTCAAATAACGCACGTGAGTTTAAATAACATGTACAAAGGACAAATTTTTGTCGCTCTTAGGAAAAAATATCTGAATCTTGTGTGAAAACCACACATTACTCTTAAAGGGTTGAGACTCACCCCTGTAGGTTGTAAGAACTAGCCGCATCTATGGAGGTATCTCATAAGTTTCAATAACAACGAAAAAAGTTCAGGTTTTTGTAGTTTTAGGCAGAGTAAACAAATATGGAATAAAGTCGCTTGAGAGTGGTAGAAACTACCCCTACGCTCTAATGATGTACATAGATGTTACTGAAATTCGGAAAGGATCAAGTACTTTTATGTCATTGTGCCAAACATTCAAGACAACTAGATCAACCTAATAAGTTCCAAAATCATCCCTAGGAGGGGGGAACTACCCTCTGAGATTGATGGATCTTAGAAGTTCTAGCATATGAGAAAAAAAATACAGGCTGTATTTATCCATCCTGCCTGAGACTACGAACGCTCGTACCAATTATGAGTATTCCACCTTCAGAAACGATGGAGCTACTGGCAATTTTTTACAAACTGAAAACCAATATTTTTTTAAAAAACTTTAAATATTAGAAAAACTACTAGGTTTAGGTATATAACATTGTTAATAAAAAAGTTATAAAATTTTACGTAGAATTTAAAAATAAATTAGAAAATAGGATGTTCCATTTAAAAAAAAAAAGTATATTATATCGGCCACACTTTTTTGAAGTACCCTGTATACTCGAAAATAATTTTAAACTGTGCACCTTAACATTCCCTAAAACTATTGTATTTAACATGTTTTCGTCCATTCCCGAAACAAATGAAATAATTAACTTTACTCTATTGTTGACTCACCCTGTGCAATTTATGATATCTTACCAGGCTGTCATGTCAGTAGGGGAATAAGTATTCAAAGTTCTGATATCTGATTTGTCGATCCTAACCCGACTGACGTCGGCGAAAAGCGTCTCGAGATGGATTGACAAATAAAAGAACAGTAGGTAGACTGCGGAAATATGGACATTGTCAATTTTCTACCCCTGTATCTTATTTTACAGAATAAAACATATAAAATTTTAGCTTAGCTAATCATATTTATCTTTTAATTTATTATTAGGGGAAAGACGTTTTCCTGAAAATTTACACAATACGCAAAATCTACAATTGTAAGTTAAATCCTGACAATAGTTTTCAGTTAATTAAGCAATGAATAATTAATATAAAACGAACATATTAGAAACGTAATATTTACATAAATATTAAGCAGTTAAACCAACACCTGTCATCTTATAACTAATCTAACTCATCAAGAATTCATCCCACGGAGTCTAATTTGCCACACAAATCCCGTGCGGTCTATATTGTTACGAAACAAAGGGTTCCAAGGGAACAAAAGTACGGTAATACAACGGACTAGCAGGAATATAAATACTTTAGTTTATATATTGGAAATAGCATTTGGACTTAGGAGTACAGGATTGTTTAATATTCTTAGTGGATTTGTATTTGTATATTTTTGTCGGAAATCCCATTATCTTTTACTATTATTAGGTATATTCCCTCCATTTAATTAGTATGTTTTTGTAGGAAACGTGGTTATTACTTTTAAAGCCTTAGACATTGGCCACGCCTCAGTTAATTAGTGTATGGTCTTTAAGATCTTCCAAGGGTATCCAGGATATTGATGATATATTCTTTAAGCGTATGAGCAGTTGAGTCGATTCTAGCTTATAGGATAGCAGCGCTTTGGTGTAAACGAGACCTCCATGTTTGTTACAATGAAACCGCTGTAATGTTGGAATGAGAATCTGTAGTTTAATGGGTAAGTGGTAGCACGTCAGTATATACCAAGCCCTCCTAAATTCACATAAACCATGTACAAGTAGGAGACGAAAGCTCTTTTATCTATAAGAGGTTACATACACCTGGGCGCTTCAAAAAGTGTGTATATTTAAAAAAATATACTTTAGAGCTTATTAAGTAAATAATACAAAAGAATGGCGATTATATATTTTTATTGAACTTTAAATTATAAGAATTTTTTTTTTAAATATGTTTTAAATGTTAACATTATTTTTTTATCGGATTAAATGGATCGCTGATGAATGGTGCCTCCTTGTCTGCAGGATAACTTCACAAAAAATAATCCAATCTGCAAAAATAAAAATTAATCTTGTAAAATAATATAGTAGTTAAAAATTGTCGAAAGTTTTTTTTCAAAAATAGAAAATTTACAGTGTTTCAAACTTTCAAATGCAATTTTCGATAAAAAAATTTAATTATTTATAAAAAATTGTCTATTAGAAACATTAAGAAAATCTCTCGACATTTTGCAAAAAAAGTAATTATTAAGATTTAAAGAAAAAAAAGGTAAAAGATATTAAAAATTAACTGAGTAATTTTACATATATATACAGGGTGAGTCAACGATAGAGTAAAGTTCATTATCCCATTTGTTTCGGGAATGAGGGAAAAATGTTGAATACAATAGTTTTAGGGAATATTAAGGTGCACAGTTTAAAATTATTTTTGAGTATACAGGGTACTTCAAAAAAGTGTGACCGATATAACATATGTTTTTTTTAAATGGACCATCCTATTTTCTAATTTATTTTTACATTTTGGGTAAAATTTTATAACTTATAAACCTAGTATTTTTTTCAATATTTCAATTTTTATTTTTAAAATAAATACTAGTTTCCAGTTTTGTAAAAAATTGCCAGTTGCGCCATTGTTTCTGAAGGTGGAATACTCATAATTGGTTCGAGCATTCTATAGAAAAGAAAAAAAAAGATATATGTAAAGAAATTTGAGTTATATGCTACAGGGTGTTTAAAATAAATTTATGCATTTCAACTATTTTAAATTGAAAAATCTTCCAACTTTTATTTCTAACAGTTTTCGATTTATTTGGAATTTTTCAATTTTTACCCTTGTTTTTAATACACTTACGCTATATCATTTTAGTTGCCAAGACAAAATAAAAATGTAGACATTGTCAAATTTTGACATGTCTATTAAGCAACTAAAAATAGTTTAATTTATTGTTGTAAGTGACGTATCAATATAATAGGTATGGATTTTCCTAAAAATGAATTAATTGATATGGTTCATATACTGGGCAAGGCGGGAAAAAATTGGCTTTTGGCAGTAAGGCTTTACGAAGCAAAGTACCTTAATAGATGTATACCATCTAGAAAATCTTTTCAGTGCTTAATGGAATGGGTTGACGATAGTGGTAGCATTGAGTATACGGAACGGAATGTAATAAACCAAGATGCTACCAATGAGGAAAAAGAAATGAAGATTTTACGTCAGCAGCCATCAACTAGCTGACCTTCTGACACATCCCAATCTACGGCTAATCGCTTCACGAGAAAATACAAGTATCACCTCTTCCATATGGAACTACACCAAGAACTTCAAGACCGTGATTTTGAACGACAAGTACACTTTTGTACCACCATGAATGGAGGAATAGAGACCGATCCCAATATTTTATCCAAAATAATGTTTTCTGATGAAGCTACTTTTCGCAGAGCAGTTAACAGCCATAACATGCATTATTATTCAACAGTTAATCCATTTTGGGTCCGAGAAGTTCAAAACCAAAACCATTGGTCGCTTAATGTATGTGAATTTTCGAATCTTTGGTCCATATTTTTCCCGCGAACCGCTTAACGGGCGTAGATATCTAAATTTTTTGCAAAATGAATTGCCCCAGATTCTTGAAGATGTTGATAAGTTTGAATGGCAAGAAATGTGGATTCAACAAGACAGAGCTCCTGCTCATTACCACCGGGAAGTTCGGGAATTTTTAAACGATCGTTACCCACAAAAATGGATCGGTAGGGATGAATTAATTCAGTGGCCCCCTCGATCTTATCACCTTTAGACTTCTTTTTGTGGGGCTACATTAAAGATTGTGTTTATGTGAATCCCCGTACAACATCGGTACATATGGAAAATAGGATACGGGATGCGTGCAGGACAATAACGCCCTTTATGCTAAGGAAAGTGAGGGAAAATATAGTAAAACGACTAAACATGTGTATTCAAGTAGACGGGCATATTTTTGAACATTTATTACGTCATAATAAATAATCATTAGATAAGTTAAACTATATTAAAATTATTATTAATATTTGTTTATGTTTTCACAATAGCGTAAGTGTATTAAAAACAAGGGTAAAAATTGAAAAATTCAAAATAAATCGAAAACTATTAGAAATAGGTATGACATACTTAATAAAAGTTGGAGGGTTTTGTAAAATCTATCAGAAAAAATAATAATATACAGGGTGCGCCATTTCAAAAATTTGAGATTTTTCAATTTAAAATAGTTAAAATGTATAAATTTATTTTGAACACCCTGTAGCATCTAACTCAAATTTCTTTACATACATCTTTTTTTCATCTCTATAAAACGCTCGTACCAATTATGGGTATTCCACCTTCAGAAACAATGGCGCTACTGGCATTTTTTTACAAAACTGAAAATTAGTAACGGTGGTATAAAATGATCAGTGACTTCACAAAACACACTCCAAAGGAGTTTTCAACAAAGTTTGTTTCCAATCTTTACTGAATACTGATGACCTTGAAATTTTTGTTTTTTTTATATACCAGATAAATTATTAAAAGTAATGTAGTCGTGATAATTTTAGTAAAATCTACACGCGGTGGAGAATATTCCAGAATTTTTTCAAAATTTTTTGATCAGTACTTTTCGAGATAAGCGATTTTTCGCGATTTTTTCAAAATAATGCAAAAAAAGTGAGCCCAAGTTTTACATTATATTTACATTTTTTACTCGCGTTTTCACAAGTTTTCATTTGATACCACCCTCGGTGACCTAGTAAAAAATTTTTTTTTTCACTTCCGATTTCATCCCCCAAAACTAACCCTTTAAGTCAAAATTTAACTTTCAAAACTGCACGGCTCTGAGGAGGCCATCAATTCCTATATTATTACCAAATTTCAACTTTCTATGACAAATAGTTTTGGAGAAACTCGGGTGTGACAGACAGACACCGAAGTCATCTTATAAGTGTTCCGTACGGAACACTAAAATGTTATAAAATTTTAAGCAGAATTTAAAAATAAATTAGAAAATGGAATGTTCCATTTAAAAAAACATCGGACACACTTTTTTGAAGTACCCTGTATACTCAAAAATAATTTTAAATTGTGCACCTTAACATTCCCTAAAACTATTGTATTTAACATTTTTTCGTCATTCCCGAAACCAATGAGATAATGAACTTTACTATATCGTTGACTCACCCTGTATAGTGCATTGAGACAGGTAACGGCCCCATTCCGACACCAGATCACATTTAAGGCTATAAGTTTATAATGAAATGGAATTTTCTTAATATTTCTTTTTTTTCGAATAGTTTTTAGAAGTACAGAGAAAAAAAAATCCGTAAAAAAGTGTATGTCAGCTTTCAAACTCATTACGGCCCTTTGATGAGGCATAGTGTTAGTGGTGAAGATGCATACACATTTGCTAAGCATTGTCCACACCGATACATTTTCATGAACGAAATTGGATTAAAGCAATAATGATAATTTCAAGTCAAGTTATCAACAATTAGGATGTTCTAATATAAATAATAAATAACAACTAAAAACCGTATATAACTTGTGTCAGTTTACTGTGGGTACATTAAAGTTTTTTGTTTTTCGTCATAGAATCGAACGACTTGAAAGAACCATAGGCACTAAAAAGAGCGTAATTATAAATGCCACTGTCAAAAATAAACACCTTATTCAAGAAACCGAAACTTGAAACTAATTTTCCGAGTTTGCTTACTTTAAGAATTTTTTTGGTCACTTTTGTTTAATTTTTATTGTAATCCATTGGAAGGTGACAGTTGTAGAGTCTGGGATTCTACGTTATTATCTATTCATCTTGATAGATGAAAATCAACTTTGCTGTTCTTACAGAATCGTAAGAGTCTGAATAAAAAAAGAAAGAAGAGGCATATATCACGTTACAAGGTACAACTAAGAATTTTAGGGGAATTAATCTAGTTTTCGAAACTATTATGGTTATTGATATTACTGCACTGAGAAACGTCGATAACATTATGGTTTATTAAACTTTTTAATCAAGCACGAGGAAACTAATTAGTATACTGCAGTGGGTGATAATCAAATGGATTGTCTGACCTTAGTTGGATATAATCTCATGTTAGTTTTCATTTTTTTGTTATTACAGAATATACTAAAAGTATAAGTAGCAGAGCTAACTATAAGTAGTTAAGCATTTAAACATAAAATAAGAAATATTCAGTTCTAGCCACTCCTTGTTTTACCGTAGTACGGGGGAGTTTAATCAGTTTATAAGAGTGCCTTATCTAATATCCTAAGGATTATAGGAAACAACGAGGAGAGCTAATTACTTTAAATTCTAGGGAAACTAATTTGCTCTATCTTGCTTTTGTACTCTTCATTTGGTGTACTTCTCTTTTACCTTCTCAAGAGTTATTTTATAAACTGATGACACATCTAGGTACTTATTATTTTCTTTTATGTTTTTAACATTTAAATATTTATTATATTATGTTGAATGATGGATTATTGGACTGTTTTTAGATAATGACAGTTTCTTTCTGATTTAATAAAAAATACATACATTAAAACTGACCCAATTTGAGAGCTTCTCACTTTATCTTTTTGCAAACAGATTTATTTTACGAACACAAACATCCAAGGAGTCTGGCGGAATCGAACCGCCGACCATCGAATTCATAGTAGGTTTCATTTCCTACTCCTCCAATGATCCCGCCAGTGAGATGTTTAAATTAAGAACAATTGTAAGCCAACAAAAATTAGGTACTGTAGTATGAGTGAGTATGGTGTAGTATGAAATTCAGCTTGTCACTCCTACTGGCACCCTTTTTCAGAACTACTTTATACCGAAAACGTCATCTCTTTGAAACGATTTGCCCATAATGGTTGTCCCACCAAATATAATTTACGGTGATTCAAGACCAACGTAAATTGATTTTTCCACACATGGATCGCTGCTGTAGCGCGATTTCCCTGGACCACGTGTGCTATGTTTATAAAGAAAAGATAATGAGTAGTTTAATAGCAAAAGATTTGTTTTTGTTGACGACTAAACCTATAAAAATTAAATAACAATTTGGAATTACAAAAGATAATTCCTACTTGTTTCAAAGTCTTATATTTTTTTTTATGGGCCTAGCACACGTGCTGCAGGGAGGTCCCCAAAGCGCTACAGGAGCGACACGTGTGCGGAAAAAAAAAAAGCGATTCACGTTGTTCTTGAATCGCTGTAAATTGTACTCGGTGGGAAACACAGTCCTGGGCAAATTATTCCAAAGGGATGATGTTCTCCATATAAAAGACAGCTTGAAAAGCGTTATACTAGGAGTAATAAACTGAACCTCATAGGGATGTGAAGTATCAGTGCGACGTGTATTTCTAACATACACTGCTCTGGGAGGAATTAAACGGGCCACATCCTCCGAACACTTTCCATGAAAATACTTGTAGAATAGGCTCAACTCGCCAACCGTTCTTCGATGTTCCAGCGAATCAAGGCCGCCGGTCAGTTCCTGGTCTCCAATCAGACGAACAGCTCTTCTCTGAATAGAATCCAACAAATGCAGTGAATGTTTGGGAGCGGAGGCCCAAACATGGGAGCAGTATTCCATAGTTGGTCGAATTTGAGCTTTGTAGAGAATTAATAGTTGTTGTGGAGTGTAAAGCTTTCTAGTTCGAAATAACATTCCCAACTTTTGAGAAGCTCTGCTTGCTATGCCTGCAACATCCTAATGCCAGGATATATTTGCTCCCAAATTAACGCCCAACAAATTGAGTGACGATGCTAGAGGAATGGATTGCCTCGCCATAACTATGTCGGGTTCAGCAACGTTAACTTTTTTAGAAAAAAGTACCGCCTGGGTTCTTGTAGCGTTAAATTCCACTTGGCTACTGTCACCCCAAGATAGAATTTCTTTTAGGTCTTTGTCAAGTTGAACAACTTTCTGCTGTCTGCGGACACTCGCCTGATCAGCCGATGTCCGAGCGTTCAAAATGAATGAAGAGATAAGCGACTGTCATCTGCAATGCTGTAGATTGGATTTCCAGTCTTTTCCAGGAGCTCGTTAATGTAAATGAGAAAGAGAGTAGGAGAGAGTATGGAGCCTTGGGGCAAAGCGGGGTTTATAGTGAAGATGTTAGAAAGAAATCCGTCGACCGCCACTTGTAAAGAACGCTCACTGAGGAAACATGAGAGCCACAAACAGAATTTTTCAGATATACTACAAGAACGTAGCTTAGCCAACAGCCCATCGTGCCAAACACGGTCGAATGCCTTGGATATGTCAAGAGCATAAGTCAGAAGATCTCCTGTTGATCTATGTTTACGAAACCATATTGGTGATCGCTAATAATATTGAATTCTTCAAGATATTTTAGAAGATGTTGATTGATAGCCTTTTTCATGACTTTCAATATTACTGAAAGCAATGCGACTGGTCGGTAGTTATTTGGCAAGGTCTTCTTGCCTTTTTTGAGTATCGGCTGAACCGTGACACATTTCCAGCAGAAAGGAAATATTTCCTTTCTGTAGGATAGGTTGAAACGTCTACAGAAAACTAGTGTCAGTTCTCTCGCACAGTTTTTGAGAACTATGGCAGGTATTCCGTCAGCGCCATAAGCTCTTTTGGTATCTAGCTTCATTAAAATACGTTTTATGATACGCTGTCTGAAGATAACATCGGGCATCCTTGACTGCACTATGGGAATAGTAGGTAGTGTTTTTCCTTGGAAATCGACAGTAGAATGTGAACTAAAGAGTTCAGCTAACAAGTTCGCTTTTTCAACAGGTGTCGTTGCAATAGAATTATCTGGCCGTGTGAGTGGTGGTATGGCGGATTTGGTGAAGTTTTGGTTAACTGCCATAGCGACTGACCAAAAGAACCTGAAATTGTTGGGACAAGCGAGAAGGTTTCTAATTCGGTGATTGTGTGCCTCCTTGGTTTCGTCGATATACCAATTTTTATTTTAAATTGTCTCATACCAAATATATTTTGTGATATTTACCATATGAAACATAACGGTGTCAAAAATAAAAGTCAAGTGGATAATTAAAATTTTATTTTTTCTACTATGTTATGAAAACTAGATCGGATCTAACATTAAGATATTTTTCGTGAATCTGGCTATTTTAATGTAAGTGTAGTATTTAAGAACTTAAATAAAATAAATTATTTTTTACAGCTGTTAGTAGTGTTTTGGTGCCATTTTAAAAAATGTATACTAAATATACCATATGATCTAACTAAATAAAGTGTACGTTCCAAAATTTTAGTCACAATCTGCAAAAAATGTCTATATAGTCCAAAACACTATTATATACTATACTATTATCCATCTTAAAATTAATTCCCAATTAAATGGAATTAACATATTCATATTTAATGATTATTTTACTTTACTATTATTAAAATATTTTCTCTAATCAGGTTTTATTTATTCCTACCGAACTAATTACGAAATATATTATTGCAGTTATATATTTTTCAATTTTATTTTGACCATGAAACAAAAAAGTATATTATTTGTAGTCAAAAAATAGATGCAATGCATCATCGGTATTACCATGGTTTTGAGAAGAACTCGCTACAGTATGCGTCCCAAACACCATTTTTTGCCAACATATTACATTATTCATAATCATTAAGTTGTCTTTTGATATGGTTCTTTACAAGAGAGTTTTAGGGTCCACACATTTGAAATGACTCTACTGTATTGAGTTACCAAATATCTGTTCGATAAAATAATCTTGTGCTGATGTACTATTTAATTATTTGAAGTCTAAAGTTGAAGGGTATTTGCTAATCCATGCCGTCTTGAATCAACTCCATCAACAACTTTCAATCATAAAGTTTACTCCATTGCAAATTTTATGATTATGCTCTGCCTATTCTAGGTGTGCTAGTACATAGGAAAAGTAACGACATCTTGAGACATTCTGTATACAGAAAGCCAACTCATACTAATAGACATCTTAGCAAATCTTTTTAAAAACTTCCCTCTTATCAACTCACTAGAATTTAGAGCTTCGTCAATAAGTGCGGAACATTCTGCTCATCAGAAACAACTAAATTCAGCAGTGTTCTAAAATGATAATATTGCACCCTCCTATAACCGCTATAAAAATGAAATATTTTGACAAGACAGTAATAAAGATACACCAGCAAATAGTGCAGTTTTATCTAACATTCACGATACTGCAAACAAAATAGTCAAAAGATACCACATTAATACATTCTTGAAAAAAAAAATTGAATAATCTAGAATTAACGATCATCAAACATACGAGTATATCGAAAAATTAATTATATAATCTGCTTCATTTTTTGTAATCGAAATTCACAAATACCTACACTATAGGTGAAAAAAGAAATCATTCAAATCGACACTAATTCCAAAAATCTTATTTTCCTATGACACACCTATTTTATTTTCCGCATCGGAGTGCCACTTTTCGTTTAACATTTTGCCTAGGTACTTATGTTTGTTTACTCTTTCGACCTATTCGTTATATATGTAGAGTTGTACGTTCGCATAACTTTGTCAGTTATCAGTCTACTTAGCTTTTAATAATTCTGAAGCTATATTCTTCTCCTATCTTGATGTTATTTATAGTTTCTTATAAGTTTGTGACTATCCTTAGCCCTTCTTGTTGTATTATCATCGTCCCGTAGGTTATTGATGGGAACTTTATTAACTTTTATATCTGAAATATCTTTTATCTATATACCCGTTATATAAAAACAGTGATGATACACATTTCTTTATGACTTCGTTAACAATCTACGTATTTTCGGTATAACTAGATGCATAAAGCCGAAATTTCGCTATTTGATTCCAATATTAACGGTTAAACATTCTTCTGTCCTTTTTTCCTGTTCCTTGTAAAATTTATAGAAGCAGATCATCGTGGACGTTATCAAAATCCTTTTGTAGCCCCTAAGGCATACAAATACAACTTTTCTTGGACCATATCTCTGTCCGTGATATAGAGGACTTCCTGTGTGAATATACCATTTGTAAGCACAAAGTTAATATCATTTTTAATATATTCTTTTATGGATTATTTTCAAAAAAGCTGTTAATACGTGGCTCACACTGATAAGTTAATGTTCTCCTTGATTTGCATTAGGGTCTTTTTGAGATCGTGATAAATTTGATGTTAATCAGTCAGTCGGTATTTCACCTCTTTATATATGGTTTATATATGGTGTTAAATAATTTTTGATGTTTTTTTTTTGTTTAAGATGTTCTGTGTATGCGTGTGTATTACTTAAATAATCCATCGATGAACCAACAACGGTTTTTTAAGAGAAACGGAATTTTTTCGTTCTTCTGGAAATGAGCTAAAGTTTAGCCGATACCCACAAGGGCAAAAAGTTCTTGCCAAATAACGACCGACCCGTCGCAGTGCTGTCAGTAATATCGAAAGTTATGAAAAAGTCTATCAATCAGCATCTTTTAATTTATCTGAAAGGATTTAATATTATTAGAGTCCATCAATGTACCTTCCGTAAGAAAAGATCAACAGGTATTAAGTTGATCACACATATTTGGAACATTGCATTGAACAGTTTGGAGAGTTTCGAGCAGTTGCACTTGACATATCCAAGGCACTGAACTGTGTTTGGCATGAATGGTTGTTAACTAAGTTATTAGTCTTATTGTATATCTGAAAGGTATATACTAGGTGTACAAGTATGAAATGCGGGACAATAGATGGTGCACCAATGCAGTTTGTGCTATAAAGATTTGACATTGCGCCATTTTGTTGTGACATCAACAAGTGTCACACGCGCACGACTGATAAATTGGAAAAGTGTGTGCATAGTGTTGTGTTCAATATGTCGAAATTTATACCGAACAAAGAGCATTCACGGACAGCATTAATTTTTTATTTTCATTTGAAGAAAACTGCTGTTGAATCATACCGATTACTTCGAGAAGCTTATGGTGAACATGCTCCATCGCAAGACACGTGTGAACGATGGTTTCGGCGTTTCAAAAGTGGTGACTGACTTCGATGTTGCAGACAAGGAACGTGGAAAACCGCCAAAAAAATACGAAGATGTGGAATTGCAAGCATTGTTGGACGAAGATGATTCGCAAACACAAAAACAACTCGCCGAGCAATTGGGCGTTAGTCAACAAGCTATTTCCAATCGGCTACGCGAGATGGGAAAGATTCGGAAGACCGGTAGATGGGTACCACATGAGTTGAACGACAGGCAAATGAAAAAGCGCAAAAACACGTGTGACATTTTGCTCGCTCGGTACAAAAGGAAGTCGTTTTTGCATCGTATACTTATAGGGGATGAAAAGTGGATTTATTTTGAGAATCCACATCGACCGCAAGACCGAATCGCTTTGGCAGAAAGACGATGCTCTGTGTTTGGTGGGACCAGTGGGGCGTGGTCTATTATTAGCTGTTAAAACCTGGGGAAATGGTTAATATTAAACGTTACCAATAACAATTGACCGATTTGAACCATTCGCTGCTTGAAAAAAGGCCAGAATACCGAAAGAGGCAACACAAAGTTATTTTTCTTCATGACAATGCTCCATCACATACGGTAAAACCAGTTCGCGACACGTTGGAAGCACTCAGCTGGGAAGTTTTACCCCATGCGGCTTACTCACCAGACTTAACTCCTTCCGATTACCATTTGTTTGCATCGATGGTCACGCACTTGCTTGTGAAAAAATGGCTCGATGAATAGTTCGCAGCAAAAGGGGAAGATTTTTACCGGCGTGGTATTCCCAAATTGCCCGAAAGATGGAAAAAATGTATAACAAGCGATGGAGGATACTTTGAATAAAACACTTTTTATCATTCTTCTGAATTTAACATGTTTTTTTAGAAAAAAAATCCGCATTTCATACTTGTACACCTAGCAGTGGTAAGGTAGGGAGAGTTGATAAATTGATGTATCTCGGAAGCAATATCAACGGCCACTGGGAATCTTTACTAGTCACTACCTATCACTGAAACTACGAATAAAAATGGTAGGCTAATATATCTTTCCGGTTCTCATATACGGCATGGAAACGTAGATGCTAACTAAAGCAATGCTGAAACGTCTGGAGGCATTCGAGATGTGGGTGTATCGACGGCTGCTGAAAATCAGTTGGATGGATAAATTAGTAATAGCAGCGTTATCACTCGCATGGACAAGGACTTAGAGATGATGACGACCATCAAGCGATGCAAATTAGAATATTTTGACCACTATGAGACATCCAGAAAAACATGAAATATTACATTTGATTACTGAGGGAAAGATTCCAGACAAACGTGATCCAGGGAGAAGGAGAACATCGTGGTTTAAAAATTTGAAGCAATGGTACAGAAAGTTGAACGGTTGAACTCTTTCCAGCGGCTGTTAATAAAACGATCATCATCAACATGGTAGCCAACATGATAACTAACTATCGTTGAAGGGTCATGGTACTCGAAGAAGAAAAAGATTCAGAAGATAGCTATTGCCTGATTGGGGATCGAGAAGTCACCAACAACCTTGATTCCTGGGCATATCGAAGAACATAATGACATTCCTGGAAAGCGTTCGATAAATGTAGCCCGCTTAATGCCTTCCAGAATAAGCAGTACCAGTAATACACGTCGCGATAATGCATCACATGAATATGAGGGTTAGATTGTTACTCCTCACATCACGCTTTTCAAGAATTCTTTATATGAAAAACCTCATCTCTTTGGAGTGATTTATACAGGGATATGTTTCCAACTTGCAGCGATTCAAAACCAACGTAAATCGCGTTTTCTGCACATGCGTCGCTCCTGTTACGCTTTAGAGATTTCCCTGCACAACGTGTGTTATGTACATAAAAAACAGTGTCATGATCAGATGCTTTCTTATTTCTAAATGTTGAAGAAACTTTTGCTAGTTCAAACTTTGTTATTGATAATAGCAGTGATTCAAGTCTCTTTAAACACAATTTATATGTACTCCTCCATGGTTTTACAGAAGGGTTTGTAAGAATTTCGTTAATTTTTCTTAATATCGAAACATAAGTTTTTTTAAATGTGCTAATTATCTGTTTTAATTTTTTACGAGAGTCGAAGGCATCACGTTTGGCTTGAAGTTTCAAAGCTTCCCCAAACCGTTCTGAAACCAAGCAGTTTTTTACTTCCCTGATTTTATGACTAATATTCCCATGGATTTTGTATATTTTCTTTGACCATTCTCATTTCTTCCGTCATGTTACAGATTGCATAACTTATCCAAACTTTCAATCGTTGTTTCTTTTTATATCCTAGTACTTTCTATGTAGATTTCTATATGGTGGTTTTAATATTCGGCTATAGTTCTTTTAGAAATTTGTTGTTTGTGTTGCTTATTTCATTTTTAGCTTTTTTCGGCATCTTTCGTATTTCGATGTTAAGTCTGGTAGTTCGGTCTACATATAATCAGTTTAACACTAAATCTAAATATACCTATTAGAGAATTGTGTTTCGATCTAGCATCAGCGTCAGTATATGTTGCTACTCTAATCCTATTCTGATTTTTTAATTAAAAAAATGTAGTCAATTTGATTGCCGACAAAGTGTTATCGTTTGGCACTTTCTAAGCATACATTCTTTAAGAAGGTAAGTTGAAGTAATAATATGTATTTTTAAAGGCGCATGTTCTTTTCAAGCAAGATTATATGGCATCTCTCTCCTTTGCTTTCTAGTTCCCATCCTTCGGTGAACCAATCTACTTTAAAGTCATCCACTATCATATTAATTTCACATTTCTTGATTATTTTTAATACATCCTGCAATTAAACATGAAACCTTGTGGCGCTTTCACTAGGTTTACAAGCTGAAGAAGTATACACATATGCCTCCGTTTTTTTTTTAATTTAGGTCTTGCCGCTGGTTTTACAATGCCATTAAAAAAATTCTTCAAAATGTCAATGGTTATTTGATTAATAAACAAATGTAAAAAAACGGTTAAAATTACTCCAAAAAAATGGCATGGCAATGGTATTCCGATTGTTTACAAATACTCCATATGGCACCTAAAGGGTCAAAACTCAACTTCTTAGAATCTATAGAAATTTACAGACATTCAAAGGACCATAATATAAATTTACTGAATAGTCAATTAGACATAGCAAATTCTCTTTTGTTCAAACTTTTTTAACATATAATAGACCCACATCTGTTCATCATATAAACATAAAATACCAAAAATCTGTTTTAGTCTTAGTTAAGCGTTTGACAATGTAGTTGTACTACGAAATCGCGATAACGCAATTGTAAAATCTTTACAAATATATTTAGTGACAGTTAACAAAGTAATTAAGTAGTTTTATTGTTAAACAGATTTTTGCCTGTTTTTTTCAATTTTGTAGGTTATGTACACATTTGAGCAACTTAAAACTAACAATGGTTTGTTGGAAATTTCATTATGAAGCATTCAGTTTTTTTTTGTCTCGATCCGACTGATAGAACTGGAGTTATTCACATTTTAAGCTCAAAAAACCCGGTTTGAAAACTTCAATTGTTTATAAACAAAAGAGTACATTTTCTCGAGGTCCAAAACTCAAGATAATACTCCTGGTGATACCCCAGAGACGATAAAATCATAATATTGCTGTATTTAAATTATGCCTATCTCATCATTATTTCGACCTTTTTTTCCTGCCCTAACAAACCAAAACAACACGAAGTTTGAAAGAATTTTAATTTTACATCCAACACCAATCTATTTCTGGAATTCTGCCAATTAGTTGCAGTCTGGCCGCTGCAACTTCCAGGGATTTTCACCTGACAAGAATTAACATGAACATGCAAACCGAAATTTCACACAGCAGTTTCCCGTTAACAGAACATATTAGAAATTACTTAAAAATTTTACGATGTATCGTAGAGGTGATGAGTAGATAGATGTAAAGCTGACTACTTGCTAGACGTTTTAAATGATCTTTTATTAGACGTTTTAATATAAAAAACCCCATTTTATAGATGCAACACAACACAAAAATAGACGCAAACTTCCTCTGTACTCTTTGGTTTTAGCTGCCTACCAAGCAAATTAACGGAACAACAACCTATGTGAAAAATATCATCGATGAAGTATGTTTTTTTATGGACATAGTACACGTGCTTCAAGGAGATCCCTAAAGCGCTAAAGAGCGGCGCGTGTGCGGAAAAAGTAATTCACGTTGGTCTTGAATCGCTGTAAATTGTACTCGGTAGGAAGTACAGTCCTGGGCAAATCATTCCAAAAGGATGGGGTTCTCAATATAAAGTACTGCTTGCAAAGGGTTGTGCGAGGAGTGATAAGCTGAACTTCATACTGATGTGAAGTGTTAGCGTACCGTGTATTTTCGACATGTACTGCTTTGGGAGGAATTAAGCGGGCTACATACATCAAACACTTTCCATGAAAATATTTGTAGAATAGACTCATGTTCTGGGCCTCCAACCAGACGAACAGCTCTCTTCTGAATAGAATCCAACAAATGTAATGTATGTTTGGGAGCAGAGCCCCAAATATGGAAGCAGTATTCCATCGTTGGTAGAATTTGAGCTTGGTACCGAATTAACAGTTGTTGGAAAGTGTAAAGATTTCTAGTTCGAAATAATATTTCCAGCTTTTGAGAAGCTCTCCTTACTATGCTTGCTTTCAAATTAACGTACAGCAGATTGAATGATGATGCTAGAGGAATGGAGTGCCCCAACATAACACGTAGGTTAAAAAGTTGAAACACATTTTTTTTTGCAAAATTTGAATTTATTCATAAATATAGTCTCCTACAAGAACGATACTATATTTATCTCTGCCTTCAAAACAGGCCCCCGTTTCGGCGATAAATTTTTCATTGGAGCCAAATCTCTTTCTCACGAGCATTTTTTAGAGGACTGCGAATAGATAATAGTCGCCAGGGGCCAAATCTGGAGAATACGGTGGATAAGGAAGCAACTCGAACTTCAATTCATGCAATTTTGCCATCGTAACCATGGAGTTGTGACACGGTGCATTGTTTTAATGAAAGAACATTTTTTCTTGTTCATTTGGGGCAGTTTCTTTGCGATTTCTGCTTTCAAACGCACCAGTAACTTTATACAATATTCGCTCTTGATGGTTTTTCCCTTCTTAGTACCCTCGATGAAAATTATTCCATGCGCATCTCAAAATACAGAGGCCAAAACCATCCCCCTTACTTCGCTTCGGGCGGCTTTCACCGGCTGCTGTCTACTCAGCTGACTGTCGATTTGATTCCGGTGTGTAGAGGTGAATCTATGTTTCATCTATTGTCATATATCGCATGAAAAAATCCTTTTTATTGCGCTTAAACAGGTCTAAACAACGCTCAGATTCATTAACATGTTGTTGTTTTTGGCAGTGTGAGCAAACGCGGTACCTATTTCGAACAGAGCTTTGTCATGCCCAAATGTTGACCAACATGTTCTTTTGATATCTTTAGGGTATCAGCTATCTCAAGCAATTTCACTTTACGGTCATCCAAAACAATTTTGTAGATTTTTTTGATATTTTCTGGTAAAACCACCATATTTGGGCGTCCAGAGCGATCATCATCCTTTGTAGCTGTACGACGGTATTTTTTCCCATCAAAAAATGGCGTCACTAAAACCACTGTAACTTCTAAACTAATCGTTGCAATGTCATAAAATTTTGACATGCACCGTTTAAAGGTTGGTGCTTCCTAAAAATCATATGGATTTTTTGAAAAGGGCGACATCTATGTGTCAGTCCAAAAACTTTTCAGCCTACGTGTTAACAAGCTCTATTGAATTCAACATACATGTAACAGAGCAAAAATTTCTAATATTGAAATCACTAATCCCTAAAAGCTAGCGTACTGGACTGTCATGATCTTGGACGATTTCAATAGTCGAAATACACTATGGGGATATAATGACACCAATAAAGATGGTGGTATAGTGGGCTGAAGTTGAAAAGGCTTTTCTTGTTTTCGGTGCTAAGGATAAGCCAGATGGAGAAATAACTACAATCCGGACTTATGCTTCGTTACTAAAGACGAGCGTAATACTCCTCTTCATGATAGCAGGAGGTTTTTGTCCAGACTTCAAATCCGAATTTTCAGAACAACTCTTCAGCTTCGCTGGAATTTTTGGAAGGCTAAGTAGGAAGACTTCGCTTCCGAATTAAACCAAAACATCTAATGGATCTCTCCTTTATCAGACCACTATAACTGTGTATAATTTGTAAGCCTGCTGCTATCTATTGCAAAATAACACATCTTAAGGGAACGTAGAACAACTTATATTACCGGCAAAAATGTACAGACGTATATCAAGCATACGAGGATAGTCACAATCTGGAAGTTGTTAACGAGCTCCTGCAATTTCTGGACTGCTAGGCGAGAGAAGTGGCACGCTGTCATGAAACAAATAAGTTTTTAACTTCAACTTTCAAAACGTTCTGAACGCAAAAATCGAAAATCTTGAAGCACTCGTAACGAAACTTTAACCGGTGTAAACTTGCTTAATATGATGAAATTCGTATTAACGCATGTTAGCAACGAAATTACGTGATATCTATAGTACGATCGTTAGAGAACAGAACTATACTCGCCGCAGTGTACAGTTTCTTTCTGTCGATTATACGTCTGTGTATATATGTAACTATATCTATAAAAGTTGGGAAGGTGTGTCATTTATGGGCGGAACAACACGAATTCATGAATGAAATTCCTCCACCATTCGGACAGAAACAGTAAAAAAACATTAGTTTTGTTCACAAAACCTAGTGATAGCACCACAAAGCTGAAACAAACGATTACCAGTATTGACCCAATGATATAGTCAACAAATACTAAACATTATAAGAAATACTACAGAAGCATATAAGAAAAAACAACGATTAGAAATAAAAAAAACAACAATGTTCCACCCCTTAATATTTGAAAATAATATTTTAAAAAACTTTAATCTACCAGAAACCGCAAAGGTACTAAAAGTACTAACGAGGAAAGCAGGACAAAATATATCATGATTTCCTCAAATACTGTGGACCATACAAAAAACCCTAGGTTATACAGGGTGAGTCAACGATAGAGTAAAGTTCATTAGCTCAACTGTTTCGAGAATGACGAAAAAGTGTTAAATAAAATAGTTTTAGGGAATGTTAAGGTGCACAGTTTAACATTATTCTTGAGTATACGGGGTACATCAAAAAAGTGTGGCCTATGTAACATATCCTATTTTCTAATTTATTTTTAAATTCTGCGTAAAATTTTATAACTTTTTTATTAGTAATGTTATATAACTAAACCTGGTAGTTTTTCTAATATTTTAATTTTTTTTTAATAAATACTAGATTTCAGTTTTGTAAGAAATTGCCAGTAGCACCAGTGTTTCTGAAGATGGAATACTCAAAAGATATATTTAAAGAAATATGAGTTAAATGCTACAGGGTGTTCAAAATAAAATTATGCATTTCGACTATGTTAAATTGAAAAATCCCAAATTTTTTAAACGGCACACCCTGTATATTTTTTTTTTATGATAGATTTTACAAAACCCTCCAACTTTTATTAAGTATTTCATATACTTATTTCTAATAGTTTTCGATTTATTTTGAATGTTTCAATTTTTACCCTCGTTTTTAATACACTTACGCTATTCTGAAAACATAAACAAATAGTTAATAATAATTTTATTATAGCTTAATTTATCTAATGATAAATTATTATGACGTAATAAATGTTCAAAAATATGCCCGTCTACTTGAATACACATTTAGTCGTTTTACTAGATTTTCCTTCACTTTCCTTGGCATAAAGGGCGTTATTGTCCTGCAGGCATCCCGGATCCTATTTTCCATTTTTACTGGTGTTTTAGGGGTTTCACATAAACACGATCTTTAATGTAGCCCCACAAAAAGAAGTCTAAAGGTGTTAAGTCACATGATCGAGGGGGCCACTGAATGAATCCATCCCTACCGATCCATTTTTGTGGGTAACGATCGTTTAAAAATTCCCGAACTTCCCGGTGGTAATGAGCAGGAGCTCCGTCTTGTTGAATCCATATTTGTTCCCTGTCTAAGCTATCAACTTCTTCAAGAAGCGTTTTGCAAAAAATTTAGATATCTAGGCCCGTTAAGCGGTTTGCGGAAAAAATATGGACCAATAATTCGAAAATTTAATATTCCACCCCACATATTAAGCGATCAATGGTTTTGGTTTTGAACTTCCCGGACCCAAAATGGATTAACTGTTGAATAATAATGCATGTTATGGCTGTTAACTGCTCCATTCCTGCGAAAAGTAGCTTCATCAGAAAACATTATTTTGGATAAAAAAATTGGATCGGCCTCTATTGTTCCGTTCATGGTAGTACAAAAGTTTACTCGTCGTTCAAAATCCTATTACTCCGTTCATGGTGGTACAAAAGTTAACTCGTCGTTCAAAATCACGGTCTTGAAGTTCTTGGTGTAGTTCCATATGAAAGAGATGATAATTGTATTTTTTCGTGGTGCGATTAGCCGTAGGTTGGGATGTGTCAGATGAGTCAGCTAGTTGATGGTTGTTGACCTCGAGATTATCTTCAACATGACGTAAAACCTCCATTTCTTTTTCCTCATTGGTAACAGTCTGGTTTACTACTTTCCGTTTCGTATACTCAACGCTACCACTACCATCAAACCGTTCTATTAAGCACTGAAAAGATTTTCTAGATGGTATACGTCTATTAGGGTACTTCGCTTCGTAAAACCTTACTGCTAAAAGACAATTTTTTCCCTGCTCCCCAGTATACTCGTATAAACCATATTACCTAATTCATTTTTAGAAAAATCCATAATTATTACATTTTTACGTCACTTACTACAACAAATTAAACTATTTTTATTTGCTTAACAGAGATGTCAAAATTTGACAATGCCTACATTTTTGTTTTGTTTTGGCAACTATGATTTTATAGCGTAAGTGTATTAAAAACAAAGATAAAAATTGAAAAATTCAAAATAAATCGAAAACTATTAGACATAGGTATATGACATACTTAATAAAAGTTGGAGGGTTTTGTAAAATCTATCAGAAAAAATAGTAATATACAGGGTGTGCCTTTCAAAAAATTTGAAATTTTTCAATTTAAAATAGTCGAAATGCATAATTTTATTTTGAACACCCTGTAGCATCTAACTTAAATTTCTTTACATATATCTTTTTTTCATCTCCATAGAACGCTCGTACCAGTTATGAAGATTCCACCTTCAGAAACAATGGCGCTACTGGCAATTTTTTACAAAAATGAAAACTAGTATTTTTTTTAATAAATTGAAATATTAGAAAAACTACTAGATTTAGGTATATCACATTATTAATAAAAAAGGCCACACTTTTTTGAAGTACCCTGTATACTCAAAAATAATTTTAAACTGTACACCTTAACATTCCCTAAAACTATTGTATTTACCATTTATTTGTCATTCCCGAAACAGATGAGATAATGAATTTTATTCTATCGTTGACTCACCCTGTACAATTTTTCAATGACATCCTATGAACGGGTAAGCTCTTGCCTCTCTATTTAAGAGAACCAAGATCGTAGCCGCCTAAAAACTCGGGCAAAGCGGAACATTATCCTTCCTTTAGCCCTATAAAACATCTACCGCAAATTAGTTGAAAGGCTTGTGTTAAACAGAAAAATCTCTAACTGAAGGCACATACTTACACAACAAGCCAGTTTCAGAGCTGAAAGAAACTGCACTGATCAAGTATTATTACAATCTACGTATACAGAAACTTATGCTGCCGTATTTGTCGACTTTCTTCTGCCTACAATATAGTCTGGAGCGAGGGTTGAAATTCTTACGCGTTGTGCCTTGCAACAACATGTTAGCAAATAGAGCCATCGAAGTACACCTAAATGGTTAAATCAGTCGTGTAAAGACAGGCTAAACGACGGCCTGCCTTAGACCTTCGTGCTGACCCTGATACTTTCCGACATTTACATATTAAACCTGCCCAAAACTGTTGCAAAGCAAGTTATATTCGTAGATCATGTAGCTTTGGCCCAGCAATCGAAAGGTTTTTACACTTCTAAAAGAGTCCTTGAAAAAGATTTAAAAGACATGGTAGAATTTTCCAAAACATGACTAAAACCTGACATAAATAAAATCAAAGCCACACTAACCTGAATTGACAAGCAAGGCGATTATGCAGCAGTGATCGAATTTAGGAACTAATCGCTCAAAGACAGTCGCCAACAGGGTAAACATAAAGAAGATAACTGATAAATTAAGAACAACTTACACAAACTTTCTGGTAAAAGTTGGGGAACAAACGCTTTAGTACTCAGGACGTCGGTCCCGATAAAATGAAACTAAACCCAGATTCTGAAATACATTATAGCAATCTGGTCAACAAGTAACCAGGGGCAGCTGCAACATTGACGTAGCATGGCACGAAGAGGGAGAAATATCTAGCCTCGACTTATTCAATCTATTGCCTGATCAAATATAATACCAATGTGGCTTCAGCTCCCCGAGAAATACCTTTACGACCCTTAACCAAAATCGAACGAATCATGGCAGGTGTCACGATTTTTTTTTATCGTACTGAAATAACATAAACAATTACAAAGGAGATCACAGTTTATTGAATCCAAATTTTTTTATTGTAAAAAAATGTTATAAGCCGAATCTTTTAGACACTTGCATGAAAAACTGCTAGAAGACTTACCCTTCAGTCCAGTTGTCAAGACCCAGCAGGTGGTAAATATAAAAGAATAAAAAATTTTAAAACCAAATTCATATTTGCCATACGAAATTAGATATTTTAACTAGTTCCTATAACAACATACAACTTTAGTATACCCTGAAATCGGTTATACGAGGCTGGTTTGAAAAGTCCGTGCAAAGTCCGAGAGATGGCACCACCGGCGCGTATCGAGGTCATGTTTAGTTAGTAGCATCTCTTGAATGAACGCACACCAAGTTTCAGCCATATTGGTCTATTTCTTTGTGTTTGGCATTCGGGTGAATCAAGGAAGTCGAGTGATTTTCAAGAAATGGACGAAAAAGAATTTCGTGTTGTGATTAAACATTACTTTATGAAAGGCAAAACGCCTCAGAAGACTAAAGAGAAGCTTGATAAACATTATGGTGACTCTGCACCTTCGATTAGAACAGTTTATAAGTGGTTTCAAAATTTTCGGACTGGCCATATGGGCACAAGTGACGCTGAACGTTCTGGACGGCCTGTGGAGGTTACGACTCCAGAAATCATTGATCAAATCCATGATATGGTGGTGGATGACAGAAGAGTTAAGGTGCGTGAGATTGCTAGTGCTGTGGGCATCTCGACTGAACGGCTACATAATATTTTGCATAAACATTTGGACATGAGAAAGCTATCCGCAAGATGGGTGCCGCGATTGCTCACGCTTGACCAAAAACGGAATCGTGTGAAGTGTTGCAAGGATGGTTTGCAGCTGTTCCAGAAGAATCCGGAGGACTTTAAGCGTCGTTTCGTCACTGTGGATGAAACATGGATACATTACTATACTCCTGAGACCAAACAACAATCTAAACAATGGGTTACCAAGGGGGAATCTGCACCAAAAAAGGCGAAGACCGTTCCTTCGGCCGGAAAGGTTATGGCGACTGTCTTTTGGGATTCGCAAGGGATAATCCTCATCGACTATCTGGAAAAGGGTAAAACTATTACAAGTGAATATTATTCATCGTTATTGGACCGTTTGAAAACCGAGCTGCAAGAAAAACGCCCGCGATTGGCCCACAAGAAAGTCCTTTTCCATCACGACAACGCACCAGCACACACCTCAGCAGTTGTGGTCGCAAAATTAATGGAAATAGGATTCCAACTCGTTTCACATCCCCCCTATTCTCCAGACTTGGCTCCCTCGGACTACTATTTGTTCCCCAATTTGAAGAAATGGCTGGCGGGACAAAGATTTTATTCAAACGAGGAGAGTAGTAGGGACTGGGGGCTTAAGCCTCACCCCCCCCCACCACTTTTCTGATTGGTCGACCTTGACCCAAGCCCCGCCTCCTAAGCCACACCTCCTTGTCTGGGCTCAGTGTCGCTGCAAATTTCGTCCAGTTCATTTCGATCCTAAAACATTAGCATTGATCGTCCCCACTTCCTAATCGCGCGCATGAGCCCTCCCACTTAAGTCTGATTGGTCGGGGCTAATTTTGGCCCCGCATACTTTAATGCTTCGGCTCCCCACTCCTTTCCTGATTGGTCAGACTTGGCTCCGCATACTACCTCTCACCACTTTCTTCTCATCACCCCTTCCACACAGCTTACAGTAACATACAACTACTTAAGAGCAAGCGCCTCATTTGCAAACCAAGTTAAAAGAAGCAAAGTCTAAAAGTATTAAAAACTTAGATAAAATGGCAGCTTACGAAGTTTTATATTGCGAAAATGATAAGCGTCATGTCTTTATGAATGACGCAAATAATGAACACATGGTCTCTATTTATGGTGATGAATTTATACATTTTGACGGAAAGGAAAAAGATTTAGTTCATGAAAGACAAACTTGTCTTATAATAACTGATAAAAATAATTTTGAAGAAGAGGAAGACAGTGAAAACGATTTGGTCGATGAGGGGATCAATGACATTGGAGATGAAAATGTCTGCGGAGAAGAAGGATTGGTTAGAATTAAAACAGCAAGTGCAGCAGAAACATTGCAACCGGATTATTTATCAAGACAAGTTTGCGTTTTCCAAAGTTATGCCGTCATAATGTCTAGTTCTGGTGGTGTTTATAGTGTATGCCACAAATGCTATTATCAGCACGCATTGGAGGTGCCAGTGGGGAAACATAACTTTGTTTCAAACCATTACAAACGTTTAATGGAGTGTTGTGGGAACGATTTACATTGCACGATATGTGAAGTTCCACTTTTTGTTATCTGCCACCCCCACGCATGTATTGTTTGTAATGGAGGTGAAATAAAAAAAATGGAGAACCATGTGTTTAATAGAGAAGACCTTAATAAATAAAACTCTTTAAATCTATTTATAATTGTTTTATTTACCTTTTACTTATATGGCTTTATAAAACAAATAGGTAATTTTCAACCCCAACAATTTCTGTAATTATGTAGTAATTTTACATTACCTTACGCACAATGGCATGGATTGTTAAAATTCATGTGGAAATAACATTCTGGAATCCTTTTATGTGGGAACGATTTACATTGCACGATATGTGAAGTTCCACTTTTTATTATCTGCCATGTATTGTTTGTAATGGGGGTGAAATAAAAAAAATGGAGAACCATGTGTTTAATAGAGAAGACCTTAATAAATAAAACTCTTTAAATCTATTTATAATTGTTTTATTTACCTTTTACTTATATGGCTTTATAAAACAAATAGGTAATTTTCAATCCCAACAATTTCAGTAATTATGCAGCAATTTTACATTACCTTACGCACAATGGCACGGATTGTTAAAATGCACATGGAAATAACATTCTGGAATCCTTTTAAACTATTTAGCTTTCAACAAATAATATTAAAAGAAGAAAAAATAAAACATTCGTTAAAAATGATATTTATTTTAATCTACAAACTTAAACACCCTAAATATAATTTTAAAAGGAAAAAACTGAAATTTTTCTAAAAATTTTATTTATAAAAATTTCTAAAAAATCTTATTTTAAAAATTATATTTATAATTGAAAGGCCTTTTGCAATGCCTGCTAGGCTGTCGTCTGCTAGGTATTGGTGGCTGTTCCTCAACAACGTCTATGACAGCATCTTCCAGCGGTATTTCCAATGGGGCTTCTAATATTGATTCCAGATATTTATTTAGGGACCATTCATTGCTTGATGTTGAGGGCTCCATTGAAAATACCATTTCTGCCAATGTTGATTGCTCTATTTGTGGCTCCATCGGCGACGTCATTCCTGTCGATTGCCCCATTGCTGAGATTAAGGGGTTGTTAGTGAGCGGTGCGGAATTATAGATTTGTATCCCACCTCTTAAAAGATTCGGCACATTTTCATCTTGCGCTTGAAATTCGTAAATTTCCGTACCATCATGCAGGAGAGCGAAAAGCACTGTTGAGTCAATTTGTTTACAAACTTTTACAGCTTCTTTGGGAATACCCCATAAACGTTCTAAACTGCTCAAAAAATTAATAGGCGGCCAAATAATGGTCTCGCCAGAGTACATCGAAGAACACTCATGATAACTTTCCATTTTAGATTAAGTATTTTTTCTTTCTAAAGTCAGTTAAGATGTTTAAGTTTGTAGATACTGAAGAATTGAAGCATTACCTGGCAATATAAAGAGATACGAAGTACCAACCCAAAGCCCTACCTTGAAATCCGATGCCAATGGGTGTCCTCGTTCGATCTGACCCAACTGCGCATGTCTACATGTGCCGCGCATGGGTGAAAATGGGTGAAAAAAAAAAACCTCATAAATCAAAAAATATAAAAATCAAAAAAAAAAAAAAAAAAATCGAAGGAAAAAAAAAAAATAAAATAAAATAAAATAAAATAAAATAAAATAAAATATATGGACTGCTCATGCTCACCTTGACTTGACCTCTAGACGAGGGGACTTTAACCCGTTCGCCGTAGCAGCGCATCATGGTGCCAAGCGGTACCAGGCGTACCATGCGGTACCAGGCGTACCATGCGGTACCAGGCGTACCTGTTTATATAAAACCGCGTCGTATGCATTCGTTCGTTCAGTCTGAGTTTGTGCTTACATTCATAAAATATACTTTGCGCCTTTCTGTGTGGCTGTTTCAGTGTATATAAACCATACTTTGTGCCTTTGTGTGTGGTTGTGCATAGGTTTTTGGTTTGTAATTTCTTTTTAAATTAATTGAACTTAAATTTTTATTTCTATATTTCTATTTTATAATGAGTTCTTTAATCGACTTAACTAAATTTAATTTAAGGTATGCTTGCAAGGTTCACGATCTTATGGACTGCCCTTTTTGTGGGTTAACGAGGGAACAGCTTGAGGAAAAAATGACAGAAATAGATTTAAATGTAAATAATTCGGGGGGAGATGGCTTTCAAAATTATATTAATTTAATGGGGCAAGAGGATTTCTTATATTCAGGGGGAACTAATGATTTTAAAATGGATGTGAATGAATCAGAAATGGGTGAAGTTAAGCAGACAAATAATAACTTGTTAGAAATTAGCGAGAATCATACAGATGTCTTAAATCAACTCATTAGAATTTTGAATGACGCCGAGGAGTTTGAAACTCCTCATGAGTCAACAATAAATATTGCCGATTTGTGTGACAATAGTTCAGATGATTTTCAAATTTATTTTAATTCAATGGAACAAGGGGATCAAAAACGTGAAGATGCTTTTCCAAATTGTTTTAATTCAAAGGAACAAGGGGTTTGTGAACAAGATTATCAACAACGCGATAAATATGTCTGCTTAGCTTCACCCATTTCTGAGGCTTCAAATGTAGTTGGAACAAATTTTGGGGAAGCGATTCAAGAAGTTTCTGAGTGGGGGCGAATTACGTTACATTCTTCTATTTCTGTCGATGTAAAAGAAAATTCGGCAGAGAAAGTTTCTATAATTAAAATTTCCGATGAGGAGTGTACACCAACACCTAATTTACATTTCTCTGCTAACTCTGTAAATGTTTTTTAATAAAACGGTTTCTGAAATTGTAGGGGATATTGAGGTGTATTCTGTGGTTGAAAATTGCAATCACAGTAAACTTCAGTATCCAATACAATTTCAGAAAAGAAAAATTAAACCCAAAATTAATTTTGACGAAATTTTGGTAGTTGAAATTGGAGAGGATATTCAAACGCATTCTGAGGCTGAAAATTGCATTAAAGTTCAATACCCCCTACAATTTCAGCAATCCAAATTTAAGCCTGAATTTAACCCTAACGGAATTTTGAAAGCTCAAATTCAGAATGAAACTTCCGAAAATTTATTTGAAACAAGTTCTCAGAGCTTGAATCAAATAAAGTTAGGTACTAAACGTCCTGCGTCTGAGCCTTTAGAAAGTTGCGGGGTTAAAAGGGTTAAAACTAATTCTGTTTTAAAAAATCCGTTAAACCAAAAAAAGAACGGCTCCTTCAAAGATCCTATTAGAAGTGAATTGGATCAATTTTTACATGCTAAATCTAAAGCTTCATTATCTGAGGATGAAGCAAGACGTGGTTCTGCAACATTGAAATCGATGATGTATAATCACTTCAATTTTGATAATGTATGCAATAATTTATGTAATTCAAGTATAAGGGATCTGAAAAATGTAATAAAAAGGCAGGGGGAACTTCTTCTAAATTTAGGAAATATATTTTTTAGCCCCTGCTTTGGTCAAAATTTAAAATAGTATTAACTTTTGTGGGGAGGGGGGATAAGTTTTCTTATTTAAAAATACGCAAAAGTGTTTCATATTCAGTTTAAAATGGCTTTCCTATGCACACTATGCCTCAAAGAATTTAAACTGAGACAGCATGCCGTAAGACACCTCAAGGAAATATGTTTGAGCACAGACACATCTTTAAACCTAGATGAGCATTTAATTGATAGTAAGTATCCCTCTAAATACATTCTTAAATAATTCGATAAATAATAAAAAAATATATATATTTTAATGAAAGCTTATTGTTTCAGTTGATGCTCAGTTTGGCGAGATTAATGCGAAACGGCAGTGTAAAGACTGTAATGTCGCAGTCGACCTTAATAATTGGAAATTTCATCTGAGAACCAACAACCACAAAAGCAACAGCAGTATTAAGTATGGGGATGGAATTGACCTAATTAGGAGCGCTTTCAAGTGCCGAATCGCCGCATACAAAGTTTATTCTCCGAATTTCTACGTCGATATTAAGAAATTTCAACAAGAAGTTTATAGAAAATATATATCGTTGATTCGGCAGACACAACAGGAGCATACATCCACTAAGGTCAATGTAGAACTATTTGGCGTCTACTACTCTCCCACTTTAAAGTCTACAGCAGTGAAATCATTCAACACTCCCTTCCATATCGTGACTGAGACGACTAATTTAGATGAATTGTATGACGATTTATTCAAGACGTTGTCGACCAAAGCTGATGAACTACCGGAACGCGACTCAGGTAAATTGGGTATTTCTATTTTATCGTTAATGCTTTATTTCAAGTAGGCAAAGTGTTACATTTTTAATACTAAATATTTATTTTTTCTTTTAGGTTGGATATTACAACAAATTCTACATTTGGAAGTGAATATCAACAAGCACAATCCCTTATGTGCAGCTTCCTACATTCCAATTCCAGAGTTTCGGGGCAGCTTAGTCAACGTCATGAATGAAGATGACTGCTGTTTCGCATGGGCTGTTGTTTCGGCCGTATGTAAGCCCATAGGGAACCCTAGAAAAACCTCCTCTTATCCGGACTTCCGAACTATCTTCGATTTCACAGGTATACATTTTCCGGTCGAATTAAAGCAAATTAGCACATTTGAAAGGAATTATAATTTGTCCATAAACGTTTATGGAATTGAAAAATTTTTTAGAGATGGTGCATATGCATATGAAATTGTTGAGCCTTTACACTACAACATTAACAAAAAAGATTTACACATAAATCTACTTATAATTATTTCTCACGATGGTAATAGCCATTATTGTTGGATAAAAGATTTATCTAAATTGTTATTTAAGCAATTATCAAAAAAGAAAATAAAAAAACATTTATGCGATGGATGCTTGCAATATTTTGGTACAGAAAAAAAACTAAAAAGACACTTAGAACATGATTGCAATTTTGTTCGAATAGAATTTCCTTCAGATAATATGACTTTAGATAAGTTTGGAAATCAGATCCAAGCAAACGTTTTAAAATTTGAAAATATTCAAAAGCAATATAAATGCCCTTTCGTAATTTATGCCGATTTTGAGTGCTACTTAAAAAATATTGAAAATAAACAATCAGCACTTAATAATTCAGCATCATATACCATTAAAACTGCTGAACATATACCATATTCATTCGCTTACTACATTAAATCTTCATTTGATGAAAATCTTGTATCGTTGAAACTTTATCGCGGGGCCGATTGTGCAAAAAAGTTTATTGAATTTATTGAACAAGATGTAAAAAACCTTTATAATAATTATTTAAAAAATCAAAAGCCGATGAATAAATTAAACCCTTCGCAGCAGGATGAATATCATAATGCAATTGTCTGCTATTTATGCGAAAAACCATTTTCAGCGGGAAACTTTGTAAAATGTATGGATCATTGTCATATAACTGGAAATTATCGTGGAGCAGCTCATTCTATTTGCAATTTACATTTCAAAATTCCAAATTACAGTCCAATAATCCTTCATAATTTAAAAAATTACGATTCACATTTATTTATAAAATCGTTGTGTAACAACAAAGAAAATATTAGTGTTATTGCTCAAAACAAAGAAAAATATATTTCATTTGATAAACAAATTATTGTAGGTAAATATGACAGCCAAAATAAAAAAAGGAAAGTGTTAAATTAAATTTACGGTTCATAGATTCCTTTCAGTTTCTACCAGAATCTCTAGAATCGCTGTCAAATACTCTAGAAGACGCTCAGTGTCTTGAAATAAAGAAACATTTTTCAGACGAAAGACAATTTTACTATATCAGACAAAAAGGAGTATTTCCATATTCTTACGTTGATTCTCTTGACAAATTAGGTGACAAATGTTTGCCGTCTATTGATAAGTTTTATAATAATTTAATTGACGAGAATATTTCTGCTGAAGATTATCAAAGAGCTCAAGAGGTTTGGGCAGTATTTAATTGTTCAACGTTAGGTGAATATAAGTCCGATGTTTTACTTTTAGCTGATATATTCGAAAACTATAGAAATACTTGTTATAAAACTTATAAATTAGATCCGGCCAATTATGTTACTAGTCCTTCTATGTATTGGGGACGCCATGATGAAATTTACAAAAGTAGAACTAGACTTGTTGACAGATCCTGATATGCTTCATTTCTTCAAAAAAGGAGTTCGTGGTGGAGTTAGTACTTGCACATCTCGCAAATCTTAAGCCAATAATCCTTTTCTTGATAATTTTGATCCAAAAAGGGCAACAAAATATATTGCATATTTAGATGCAACAAACTTGTATGGTTTTGCAATGAAGCAGTTCTTACCAGAAAAGAATTTTGTTTGGCTTTCGGAGGATGAAATTAAAGAAATTAATATTTTAGAACTTTCAGATATATCATCTATCAGGTATGTTTTTGAAGTTGACTTAGAATATCCTCATTATTTACATGACAATCATAACGACTTTCCGTTCTGTCCCGAACAGTTTACACCACCAATTTCAAAATACTCTAAATTAATTCCAAATTTAAATAATAAGAGTAACTATATTATTCATTATCGCTCCTTAAAACAATGTTTAAAATTTGGACTTAAACTTTTAAAAATACATCGAGGAATTAAATTTACCCAATCTCCCTGGCTAGCTAAATACATTGACTTAAACACTAATTTAAGAAATGCTTCAAAAAATAAGTTTGAAAAAAATTCATACAAATCAGCAAATAACAGCGTTTTTGGGAAAACTATGGAGAATGTCGATACGCGCGTAGATATTAAGCTAGTGTCGCAATGGGAGAGAGAAGGTACTAAGATGTGTGCTGAAAAATTAATTGCAAAGCCACAGTTTAAAGATTTAAAGATTTTTTCTGAAAATTTAGTAGCAATTCAACTTCAAAAGGTATGCATAGAATATAATAAACCCATTTATGTTGGAATGAGTATCTTGGATATTGCAAAAACTGTAATGTATGAATTTTATTACGGATATTTGAAATTAAAGTATGGAGATAATGTAAGTTTATTGTACACGGATACTGACTCGTTGATATTAGAAATTGAGACCGAAAATTTTTATGAAGACATGAAGCAAAATCTGGAAAAATTTGACACCTCTAACTTTCCCGATCCAAATATTCATGATATGCCCATATCTTTATCGGTAGTTGGCAAATTTAAAGATGAATATAGAGGAGTTCCTATAGAAAGTTTTTATGGCACTGGTGCTAAAGCTTATTGTGTAAAATCAAAAGATAGTTTAGACAAAAAAGCTAAAGGCATCCGTAAAGTATGTGTAAGAAAGCAGTTAAATTTATCAGATTATAAAGATGTTGTTGAAAAAGATAAGAAGGTTTTCTGCACAATGTATGTGTTTAAGTCAAGTATGCACAATATTTATACAAATTTAATAAATAAACTAGCCTTGACGAGCCACGATGATAAAAGATATTCTCTTCCACATACCACAAAAACTTTTGCATGGGGGCATCGGGATATTGTCGACATGGATGAAATGTTGGAATATTTAACAAGTTTACAATCTAATTCTACTTTTGAGCATGTAGCCAAAAAGCGGCGCACAGACACTGATGACTAATCCCTATATAATATGTAATATGAAACATTAGCATTTAGTTAGAACAATGAGCTCCTCTTTGTTAATAGTGCTGTTCTCCTTGGTTGGAAATACAATATATGTTAATCATATGCCTAATTCAATTAGAGCTGAAATTTGCATTAGTAAGATTCAGAATGACACTGGTTGCTACAAACCGATGAGAATGGTTTACATTTCTGGTAATAAATTTTTATGTATACATATAATGTTACTAAGGATGATATAAGTGACATTAACTACCTAAAAATAAATTATGTGTTTGATAAACAACCAGCAAAATTTTCAAATTGGATACAGTTTGTGCATAAGTTAGGGTGTAACTGTACTACTTTATATATATTTATAGCACTACTTGGATTGTTGTCCATTATCACCATTTTTATAACATTTGTAATTTATTACAAAAACATTTATTAAAAAAACTCTAAATAAATATTTTTCATGTCTTTATTTTCACATCCCCACCCCTCCCCTCCATAGCTCTTAACAGATAGGGAATATATAAGTTGCCGTTTAGGCGAAGGTTTAGTTAGTTTTTCATCAAGATGAATAACAAAAACATCTCCAATGTGTTTAAGCAGACAACACCTGCAGTAATAAGTCGAATAGTTATAAATTCTACAGAATATCCTTTAAATAAATCAAACTCCAAATTTGTAAAAATTGGTTTATGTGTCGAAAATGATTTTGAACCCTGCATTGAATTGTGTGGAAAGAAAAATCAATCTGTGGCGTTAAGCGGGGAGGACTGGCGAGACTTCCTACAGTATCAGGGAGTTATTGCAAACTACATGGTCTCAGCAAACCTGCCTCAAGAATCTATATACTTGAAAAATATGACACTACATTTTGAAAACTTTGCTCAGCTACCCATTTTGAAGATAATGACAGATGGAGGATTGGTGTATTTGGGAAATGAAACAGTTTGCAGGTTATGGGAACAAATTCCTCTGATTGACTACAGGTTAATTATTTTACAAAAGCAAAAGTTTAAGAACTACTTCTATATTTTTAAAAACACATTATTCTGCCAAGCAGATTGTTTAGAGAAAATATATAGCACTCTTTCACCAAAGGACAACCCAAATAGTGAGAACGTGTGCACTATGTTAGAGCTCCTCTTGCTTTATCCCGAAAAACTGGAACAAAAATTAAGGGAGAGAAATTTCTATGAAAAAAGTAACTTTTGATGAAACGAAAAATCAACTTCATACGATGCATGTTTGGACGTTTGCCTACCGAAAATCCAGAATGCTGCCACATGACTTTATAAATCAAGAACATTTCAAAAGAAGAATTGCGTTGTGTGAAATAATTTTAACTCCCGTAATACAAGATATGTATAAAAAAAACATTGTTGTAGAATTTCTTTTATAATAAATTTAGATAAGTTGTAACATTAACAAATAATAAAATAACTGACAATGTATGTCTGTGTTTTATTTTACAATTACCATACATAAAATGTAAAAATCATTATTTTATTTAATAGCGAACTTATTTTAACTGTAAAACTATATTTTAGAAATAAAACCTATATAAATATATAAGAAAATTTAATTATTCATAAAAAAATTATCATACATAAAAAATACATTTGTTAAAGCACATATGCATGGCGACTTCGTGTGAAATGCACATTTTGGTGTTGATGCTTGCAAAGCAGGTTGATCATCTAATTCAATTACTGGCTTGGAAGAATATCTTTTAATATATTCTGCTTTTTCTGTTCCTTTAACGTAGACATAAAGAGCATCTTCAGTAAGTTTCTTAACAATATCGGCAAAATAATGTAGAGGGGTATATCCTGTAACATTGGAACTTGCCCGCACGTTGTGGTGTCATTTTGTAACCTGCTAAACTGTCCTCAGTTTGAGGCATCTTTTTTTGTACCCTGTGAGAAGTTGTTTGTCCCACGCTTGAGCGCAATTTTGTACCGTTTGAATATTGGATGCCCCAAGCTTGAGCACAATTTCCTTGCAGCCCCGCTTTAATTTCTGATAATGAATCGAGTGAATCCTGATTTTAAAAGAACTAAAGAAATTAAACACACACTAGCTCAGTTTTCCTTGGTAGAGAGATATGGGTAAGAGATAATTTTTGTACGTCTTTTTGGAATTTTTTTTTTTTAAAAAGCTTTAGCTGTACAAATTTTTTGGGCACCATTCATTTTAAAATAGAAAGGATCTAACTTCAGTTAAAAAAATGAAAAAATACTGAAGTGTTTTATGGATATTACTAAAAAGAATTATACTAGTACAACTTTTCTTATCCTGAAAAGAAAAATAGGTATTCAGTGAGACACTAGCTTTAATCAACAAAAAGAAAATTTATTCATGTTTTTAAAAATAAAAAGTTCTACAAAAAAATTCTAGCCTAACTAGTAGTTATTACATTTAAATTCTGAACTATGACTACCCCCGAAGACGAAAAATAGTGCTTTTCACTTCACTTTTTAGTCAGTTTTAAATTGCTGTTAAGGCACTACTCAGGGATAGGTCTATTGAAGGATGTTTTGGTAACTTACTGTTCTTATTCCGGCTTTGATGGAATACGACCGATTTCACACTTTTCTAGCAAACACTTAGAGAGCCCACTACGGCTTTTCGTTAAGAAACTGGTGCTTTACTTAGCTCGCATGATGGTTGTTATGAGCTTTTACTGTAGCTCAGTCGAAGGAAGCCTACTTGGCGGCTCCGATGAAATTAGCCTCGCCTACTCGGCGGCTGGATGGAAATTAGCCTAGACAGTCGTTTCTCGGACCCTTAAATAAACCGTGCAAACTCTGCCGGTAATATGGCGACGCCGGAACCAAAACTGCGGATACACACATTTCACCAATCGCGGCGTAGCGGTAGATTCGGTCAGGAACCCGCACTGCACAGTATATACCGAACGTCTTGGAATCTCTGTTTAATATACCGTTCGATACAAAAATGAAAATAAGTACAATTTGAAGTGAAAAATCAGTAACATTACATGGTCTTAAAATCTAGGAAAAAATGAATGTTACATTTACCCCCTTCCAAAAAGAAATAGACTACACTAGTCTATTAAACTTAGGCTACTTATGAAAAGGTACAAAGTGGTACACTATCACTTAATACTAAGGTCAGAACTTAAAACAAAAGTACAAACTTCGGACCTTACTACTAGACTTAATTCAATTAAGCACTAATATTAAGTACAATGAAAACCAAATGAAAATCTTTGCATGATCACAAGAATCTTATAACTAGACTTAACTTAATTAGACACTAAGGTTAAGTACATCAAAAAGCAAATAAAAATCCTTGCATGAACATAAGAAATACCTTTCCAAAATAACAATCGCGGTCTTCTTATATAAAAGAATCAGCTCTGTTATTGTTACCAAAACAAAAAATATAACTTTGTCTAGACTCTTGTCTAAATCAAAAAAAGTGAACTGAAATAAAATATGAACACCCCCCTTTAAAACATTTTAAGGATTGTCTGAAAATTTTCTATTTCAGCAAAAGAAATTTATAAAAATTCTTAAATAAAGAAAAAAAATAAAAAATGATTCTAGTGCAAACACTTACACTAAAAAGAAAAAGTCTTGTCAGACCATTTAGCACTAGGCCAAAAAAGGGAATATCTGGATAAATATCCAGAGAAACGCTCGGGAAAAATCGCCATCCATGCTCTAGCTCATCGCTAAGAGAACATTCTAAATCTAGTATCACTACTAGTCGCACTCGGAAAATAATCGCACTCTATCGCGCAATGTCGACGTCCTAAGACATCTAGACATGCTAAAATCGCTAGGGAAAACGCTCTGGTTGATCGCCAGAAAACACGTCAGCTTATCGCCAACAAAACACTCTGGTATATCGCCAGAAAAAACTCGGCTCCTCGCCAAGAAAACACTCTGGCATATCGCCAGAAAAAAGCCTCAGCTCCTCGCCAAGAAAACACTCCGTAAGTAGTCCTCGACTACACAAAGTCTGCGTTCTAAAAGAACAATCTCGCCTTTAACATAGTGAGCAGCTATAAAAGCTAACAATATCACTATAGGCACAGTGAATAGCTATAAAAGCTAAAATTCACCCTAAACACAGTGAATAGCTATAAAAGCTAAAATTCACCAAACTGAATGATCCTGCTTCAAAAAGCAATGTTCACTAAGAACAGAATGATTAGTCCGCGCGCAACTAACATTCAAGGAAACATTCCTAACATAACTATATGAGACAGCAAGTCTCGAAATAGGACCTCCCTAAAGTCATAATCCTAAATATAGGAGTCCATAAGCAAAACGACTCAAAATCTCGCATTTTGAGCACATGCCCTCAGGCAACCAACATACACCGAAATATATACAGAAATATGTACAGAAATATATACAGAAATACATACAGGAGTTCAAATCCCAAACTCTTGGTTATGATTACTCCATACTGAGCTTGGTGAAAGCTCTTAGCAAAAGCTAATCAAATCTTCGGCACATCGCACCAAAGTGACAAATCTGCCTAGAAACATGAGCCAGAAGAAAAACGCCCTCCGTCATTCTTCAGGGTGGCTACACAGAGATATAAAACTTAACCAGCATTGCGCTTCTCCAAGTTGCATGAAGAACCCTCGTGTACTGGTCTCGCCCTAGAACAACAACGAAAAACATTCAATCCATCCCACATAACAGGAGACAAACACCTCACCACGATATACTGAATGGTGGAGACAATAAAATACAGAATTGGTGACCCTGGTGTCCACCAACAAAAGGGAGTAGATTATAGCATCCACTAAACTGAAACGGTGTCTACCACACCACCATAAGTCAAAAAAAAAAATTTAATCAATAGGGTGTTCCGAAACACACTACTGCCAACAGCCTGTCACCACTAATAGGCTAATTGGAGCTGAGGTCGACTACAGTAGCTAGGCTCTCCTTTGGTTCAAATAGAAATAACCATTGGGTAACAAAACCCCTAAAGGTCCCAAAGGTCAAACGTTCACCCCCCATAGACTACCCTTCCAATCAGTCTGTTCCTCAGGAAGACTAACTCCCTGCCAAACGTCGTAACGGCATCTGTTAGCACCCGGTGCATCACAGCCTGTAAAAACAAATAACTCATGGGATACAACCTAAAAGGTTTACAAGGTTGACTTAACCAAGCTTCTAACGAAATTTTAAAAAAACGAAAATGAGTTTAAAAAGCTACATGAAGCAAAAATTTCTCAAATTTTTGGTGGCAACGCAACAAAACTTTTGAAGACGACAAGAGCTTTTCCAGCTTAATCAGAAACAAGAAGAAAACATCGTCGACAGCTAAAATATTCGATCATGGTGTTAATCGTCTCCCTAGACAATAGCCTCTAGAAGAAACTGCTACAGGTATCAGGCATAACCGTTTTCTGTCAGCCCAAACTTCTAGATTACCTCTTGGAAATCTAAAAATTCGGTTAGGAATCTTCCTTCACTGCGCCTAGCCTCTCTTGACAAGGTTCTCATCTCGGTATCAGATTTTGGTCATTTCTTTGTGAAACGACTGTCTTACTCTGCTCTCATCTCCTGTAAATGATCAGCCTTTAGTTCTCCTGCAGAACTTCAATTTTCTATCAATCTGATAGTAAACCGAAAAAACTCAACATACGCCTATGAGTCCATGCAAAAAAAATTTTAAAAAATTAGTGACTCAAAGGTAACATTTAAACGGCTCTGAAAAGAATAAAGTATACCCTCAGTTTGTCAATTCAGAAGAAGATCTAAATCAAAATAATCCAAGTCTTAGACTTACTGGATAAACCAAAATCAATTTACTCTTAATTGCACCCAACATATACCACTAAGGTAATAGAAATACACCCACTCGGGTAACAAACTTTGAAATTGCTCATAAAAATTTTTGACTCTACATCACACTACACGAGCTACATCTTGCGCTTGTCCTAACTCAAGATCACCTTGGATTGCCTCTAATCAAAATTTCGCTTCCAAGTGTCAAGAACTGGATATTATTTGGGGTCATAAGCAAATCAAATCCCGCGACCACCGACATACCAGTCTTATGATATATCCTGAGTGTGACTCCTTCGCAAGCTCGCTAAAACTGAGTCGATGCTAAACATCAACCACAATCAACCTAAGTTTGGGATATGGCCAATACCCAAAACCTTAGCAATAAACAATAAAAGTAAGCTATTCTCTGCTCAACTTTTATAACAGTCAAAAAAAACGAGGTCGTCACCTCTACAGAGCAACATCAAAAAAAACTTAAGCAATTAAGATAATGTAAATATAAATTATTCTTCTTCTGACAAACTTTCACTAGGGTTAGGTCCGTTGAATGGTTTTAAGTCTTTAATATGCCATCGTCCTATTTTAGTCCCATCTAAATTAACTAAACCATAAACTAAATCTGAAATCTTTTCTCTAATCACGCAATGCACATACTTAGGTACCAACTTAGATGTGAATTTATCTGCTGTACTGGAAAGAATTTTATTTTTTCGCCAAACGTGATCACCTATATTAAAGGCAAAATCCCTTTTCCTAAGGTTGTAAGACTTACTGTTCCGTTCATAAGCCTTATGTATCCTACAACGCACGTCGGTGAAAATATCTTTTAAACCCTTTAAATTTTCGGCATACTCACCCCTGTTACCCGGAATTATTTCGCTGTCAACATTGACATCCAAATCTAAGTTTTTATAATATGATCCAGATAGAGGTATATGTCTGCCGTAAACTAAGAAAGACGGTGTGAACCCTGTTACTTCGTGTCTTGCGGTATTTATCGCTTGTTGGATTTTGGAAATATTGCCATCCCAAGTGTCATGTGAATCCACGTAACTTCTTAAAGCGGTCCCGACTGTTCGGTTATTACGTTCCACAAAATTACATTGGGGAGAGTACACGGGATTAAAACGGATGTTAAAACCATAAGTTTCACTTAAGCTCTTAAAACTCTTAGAGGTAAACTGAGTACCGTTATCGCATATTAAGAGCGATGGGACCACGTGGATTAGAAAGACATTATTTTCCAAAATTCTCTCTATATATCCAGCTTTAGAGCTTTTCAAAGGAAATAGCATGGTATACTTTGTAAACCAGCAAGAAACCACGAGAAGCCATTTATTTCCCCTTTTTGAACGTGGGAATGGGCCTACTAGATCAGCTGCTATGACTTGAAAAGGGTAATTAACCGTTTTCTCTTTCCCCATCAGTCCCATAGGTAGTGTATTTGGAGATTTCTGCGCTCCACATACTTCACAAGTCCTCACAAACTTTACGATGTCAAAACGCATTTTTGGCCAATAATACTGTTCCTGAACCCTGTGAAGAGTTTTATAAAAACCAAAATGACCAGAAGTAGGAGGAGTGTGACACAAGTCTATAATTTCCTCTCTCTGTGGTTTAGGAACTAGTATTTTCCACTCGGGTACATTAACTTTTAAAGGCAACTGGTTTGGGATAAACTTGTGCACGAAATCATTTTCCACTTTCCACTGCGGAAAATTTTCAGGAAATTCTTTGATTTGCTGCCGTAAATTGTCATACCATGGATCTATGCGATCTATGTCAACTATATCGATTCTTACGCCAATCTGTGCATTAAGACTGTTTTCGTCCACTGTATGATCTGGGGTTCTTGACAAAGCGTCAGGAATAACATTGTGGACTCCTTTTCTATGAATTAAATTAAATGTATGTTGTCTCAGCCTAATCGCCCAACGCGCTAGTTTGCCACTAGGGTTTTTAATTGAATTAAGCCACAATAAACTATAATGATTTGTTATGACCGTGAAAGGAACACCTTCTATGTAAGGTCGAAACTTTTCGATGTTAAAGAGTACTGCTAAACATTCTTTTTCAACAACCGAATAGTTACGTTCAGCCTTTGATAAAGTACTACTGGCATACGCTATCACTCTTTCCTCACCATTGATTTTCTGTGTTAGGACGCCCCCTAAACCGGTATTAGAAGCATCACTAGAAATATAAAACTGTTGGGAAAAATCTGGTTGGGATAAAATGGGAGCTGAAACCAATAGCTCTTTAATCTTTATAAAAGATTCTTCGGCTGCCTTTGTCCAATCTATCGATTGTCCTTTTTTTCGTCCTTTCAAAAGATCATTGATAGGCGACAACAGGGTAGAAAAATTCTCGATAAAACGTCTGTACCATGAACACATTCCTACGAAGCGCTTAACTTCCGTAGTATTAGTAGGTCTCGCATAATTAACCATGCTTGCTACTTTATCCGGATCGGTACGCAAGGAATTTGAGCCTACAATATAGCCTAAAAACTTTAGAGAAGTTTTGAAAAAAATCACATTTGCTCAAATTTATCGTCAGTCCGGCCTCTTTCAATTTATCTTTTACTTCTTTAAGTAAGCGAATATGCGATTCGAAGTCTTCCGATGTTACTAAAATACCATCGAGATAGGTAAAAATATGTGGCTCATATTTCGAACCAAATATAGCGTCCACTAAACGTTGCTGAGTTTGAGCAGCGTTCTTTAGACCAAACGGCATAGTGACGAACTGAAATAGACCTCGGCCTACTACTGCAAAAGTGGTCTTTTCCTTAGAGGATTTGTCTAAAGGAATTTGCCAGAAAGCTTTTCTAAGATCTATCGAAGATACATACTTAGCATTCCTGAGTGATGTCAAAATTCTATCGATGTTCGGTAATGGATAGTTATCAAATTTGCTGACCTCGTTGAGCTTTCTTTCGTCAAAGCATAGACGATGTCACTCCGAGTTTCAACATTTCGTCTAACTCCTTACAAAATTCTGTCGATGTTCGGTAATGGATAGTTATCAAATTTGCTGACCTCGTTGAGCTTTCTTCCGTCAAAGCATAGACGATATCACTCCGAGTTTCAACATTTCGTCTAACTCCTTATTTAATACTTTTGACATGTACGGAGACATGGCGAAGGGCCTTGTCTTTACAGGACTGGCATCAGCCGTATCTATAGACATGGTGATTTTATTCGTTCGACCTAACCTATCTTTACTACTTATTTCTTTGAAAGAGCTTATTACTTTTTCTGCCTTTAAGCGTTCCGTCCGCGAGAGATCATCTAGGGTACATAGACGCGAGAAAAGGTTTTCTAATGAACTTTCTGAATAACAATCTTTAAAACTTGTATGAGAATTGACTTCTAGGGACTGTGGATACCACGAATTATCTTTAAAATTTACTAAAATTCCGAATTTTTGTGCAAAATCACATCCTAAAACCAAAGTATGTGATAGAGAAGGTACTACTAGAACAGAGATTACTAAACAATGACCATTGCAGACTAGCGGCAACTCAACCGTACCTAAAACTTTTAAACGGCTGCCATCTGCAGTGGTAACACTTCTTGACATGGCATATTTTTATACTTAAACGACTTAAAATTCTTATACCATTCTGACCTAAAACGGAGGCATTTGCACCAGAGTCAAGTAAAGCCGAGAAATGGGCACCTAATAGATCTATCTTTATATGCGGTCTATTATCTAAATATTTGTGCACGAATAAAGGAGACATGTGACCATTTGGAAAAGCAGGAGTTTTAACTTGATAAGGAGAATTTTTATTAGACTTAAAAAATCAGAAACTTTTTGTAACTATTTAGTCCAATCTGATCTATTGGAATATTTCTTTACTTAAGATCCTCGTTAGAATCTTTCTTTTATCCGCGACCGGACGTTCTGAGAAAGTACGACGGATTTTCAGTTCATAGTCTAACTCATATTCCAGTAGGTGATTGACTTTAAAATTGAAGGCTTCCATGATAAATGAATAAAATTTAAAAGAATTGTTTAAGAAGTCGTGAAAATATTTCTCCTGTGCTCCCAATAGTCAAAATAAATAAAATCATATAAATGCAACTAAAATGTGTAAACTTCTTTACCAAACATTTAAAAAATCTTCAACAATTTCAAAAAAATTTCTAAGTATCGCCTTGTATTAAAACTCTTTTATTAAATATGTTAAGAATTTCCTATAAAAAATCTCTAAATACCGTTTCGTATCAGCAAAGTATTTTTAATATTCATGCAAAACAGCGGTGAGAAAAAAACGTACATTTTTTCTTCGGTTAATCGCAAAATAAATCTAACAGTGCAAAAAAATTAAAGTAGACCAACACATCCGCTAATCTGAACTATAAAGCTAGCTTTTAAGAAAAAAGCAGAGATCACTTATCTTAGAGTCAATTAACAAAATTCAAATATCTATACCACCATCAGATAAATTGAAATAAATAATTCTACAAATTTCCTGCTTTTGTCTTATTGCTATAGTGTAGTTTCGTTTAATAAATATTATGAAATAAAAATATCTGCAAAGTTAGAGCTTTTACTTTGTTCGAAAGCTAATACACTGAACCCTTTTAAAAAATAAAATTCCAAAAGCCCCGCGTTGATAGCGCTATTTTGTAACATTGGAACTTGCCCGCACGTTGTGGTGTCATTTTGTAACTTGCTAAACTGTCCTCAGTTTGAGGTATCTTTTTTTGTACCCTGTGAGAAGTTGTTTGTCCCACGCTTGAGCGCAATTTTGTACCGTTTGAATATTGGATGCCCCAAGCTTGAGCACAATTTCCTTGCAGCCCCGCTTTAATTTCTGATAATGAATCGAGTGAATCCTGATTTTAAAAGAACTAAAGAAATTAAACACACACTAGCTCAGTTTTCCTTGGTAGAGAGATATGGGTAAGAGATAATTTTTTGTACGTCTTTTTGGAATTTTTTTTTTTAAAAAAGCTTTAGCTGTACAAATTTTTTGGGCACCATTCATTTTAAAATAGAAAGGATCTAACTTCAGTTAAAAAAATGAAAAAATACTGAAGTGTTTTATGGATATTACTAAAAAGAATTATACTAGTACAACTTTTCTTATCCTGAAAAGAAAAATAGGTATTCAGTGAGACACTAGCTTTAATCAACAAAAAGAAAATTTATTCATGTTTTTAAAAATAAAAAGTTCTACAAAAAAAATTCTAGCCTAACTAGTAGTTATTACATTTAAATTCTGAACTATGACTACCCCCGAAGACGAAAAATAGTGCTTTTCACTTCACTTTTTAGTCAGTTTTAAATTGCTGTTAAGGCACTACTCAGGGCTAGGTCTATTGAAGGATGTTTTGGTAACTTACTGTTCTTATTCCGGCTTTGATGGAATACGACCGATTTCACACTTTTCTAGCAAACACTTAGAGAGCCCACTACGGCTTTTCGTTAAGAAACTGGTGCTTTACTTAGCTCGCATGATGGTTGTTATGAGCTTTTACTGTAGCTCAGTCGAAGGAAGCCTACTTGGCGGCTCCGATGAAATTAGCCTCGCCTACTCGGCGGCTGGATGGAAATTAGCCTAGACAGTCGTTTCTCGGACCCTTAAATAAACCGTGCAAACTCTGCCGGTAATATAGCGACGCCGGAACCAAAACTGCGGATACAAACATTTCACCAATCGCGGCGTAGCGGTAGATTCGGTCAGGAACCCGCACTGCACAGTATATACCGAACGTCTTGGAATCTCTGTTTAATATACCGTTCGATACAAAAATGAAAATAAGTACAATTTGAAGTGAAAAATCAGTAACATTACATGGTCTTAAAATCTAGGAAAAAATGAATGTTACAATCCTTGATTCCAGTAAATACAATGATGATATTTCATTAACCAAGTTGCCTGTTTATTTGATTCGGGAGAAAGTAAATTGAAAGCAAAAGGTTGTTTGAACACAAAATGACTAATTCTATAACCATCAAAAGCAGCTAATTCTTTGGGGATAAATTTGTTCTTTTCATCTTTGAAGCCTTGTACATCAATAATAAGTCTATTATTCATGGTTATGAAGGTCCTAGTTAATTTTTAAATCGTTAAATTTCTTGAATAAAATAGTTTTCTTGGAATAATCTTCTATTATTCTTTTAAGCTCTTCTAATTTTTTAACAAAACTTTCCAACTGTTGATAAAACTGTAAGTTGTTTACCATATTTCCAGAATTAACATATGTGATCTTGTTATACTGAACACATAAACATAAATGATATTTTCTTCGTGGATCTTTATATATTATGAACATCAGAAAGAGTGGGAGTTGGTTTCAAAGTTGTTTTACTATTTTTCGTCAATGGATTATAACTAAAAATTTTATCATGGATTATGAGACAATATGCTGCTGTTTTGGCTTGAATTTTCTCTTTTGTTTCGAATTCAATCCTCATCGTTACCGGGCCAGTTTGGAGTAAATCCCTTTGATGTGAGCAGTTAATATAGACAATAGGGGCATTAGTCTTAAATTCGACTGGATTAAATATTGGCTCTGTTGGTAAATTATAATATATTTGGCGGAAATCAGAAAACATTTCATATAATGTGGCAAATTTATTAGTTTTAAAATCAAGCTGAAGATCATTGTAAGGATATCTTTCTGAATTTAAAAACACGTTTATATTTCTTAGCTCACAATGATCAAATTTACTCATATCTGCTTTTAAGTTACCGCGCCTATTGTTTTGAAAAGCCATTAAAACATGACGGGGTGTTTCAACTTTTGTGGAAGTTTTTACAGGCCAGTTATGTCTTGTAGTTTCTAATAACTCTGGGTACTCCACTAATTCCCAGCTACGAAAAGTAATAAGAATGTCATTATTCTTATTAACAAGTTTAGTAAGTGCTAGTTCCTGAGGGATGGATACCGTAAGATGGGGAACCCGCCAGCAGAGTTTCGTTATTTTAATTTTCATCAGTTGTAGATACTAGAGCATTAGTATCATCATTACTTCCAATTAGAATTAATTCTTGTTGTGAATTTAAAATTATTTTATTATAATCTTCAAAAAATCCTGAGTACATTCTTAATGGGACACATAAAGAAACATTTCCTTTATCATCAGTCATAATTTTATCTCCAGACTTTGCTTTGGGATACCATCCAGCATTTTCTAATTTTGCACTTTCATTCTGATTATAAGAGATATAACCTTTCAGTGTTGAAGTTATACCAATATCTCGAACAGAATCAATAGTAACACCATTTAAAACATATCTCAGCTCTTTAAATAAAAATGCAGGCGCATTATTTATTAATGTAGTGTTTGCTAGCGGAGTCGTTCCATCCTCCTTAGTAACTTGTAGTTCTAAGTATAGCTCACTTTTGCATGGTAAAGGATATTTTCCTGTTTGTTGTAAAGCAATCCTGATTTCATCATTATTATCAAGTTTTGAAGGATTAAAAGGATCAAAAGAAAGGACTTCCCAACTCAAAATAGATTCATCCATAAGAATATTTTCTTTAACATTTAAATATTCCATTTTATCTCAGTTTAAATCCTAAACTTAGGAGGAATTGACGATTAGATGATGTTAACCTTTGTGAGTTTGCTTTCTTACTAAACAAAAAGCGTTTGTTTCCCTTCTTATTAATGTTTTTTCTTGGTTAATTTCTGTGTGAAATTAGGATATGGTAAATTTCTATTATACAAAATTACCATCGTTCATCTACTTATTTCAGGTGTAGTCTTAACGTAACGGTTTCTCCTCTCAAATTGACCACATCATCATCTTGATCCAGTATTTTAATGGTTATTTTATCAATCACCTTTACAGTGACAGGAAAATAAATGACGTTTTGTGGTGACTCAATTATTTTGAATCCAGGTGCCACACTAGGAAAGAATTGATGTATTATATGAACAGGATTTCCATTTAAATATGACCCTTCAGCAATACTACAATCAATATTTATCGAATTTATTTTAATAATTTCTGCAGGATAGTCAGATATATGTTCTTTCAAAGGCGCCAATATTTGATTTTTGAATCCTAATAATTTACCAATAGTGCCATCACGGAAAACTATTGGTTTTTTTCACTTTTTATATGCGTCTTTAAGGTATTATTGTTCGCATAAACATGAAAAGCAAAACCTTCCTTAAGATATTGATCTTGTAAATATTTATTTATATCTGCTAATTCATAACTACCAGTCGGTATAACAGTTGCACTATCTTCATCATGAATCATTAAATTATGACCTTCATCAATATTAGGGATAGCATTAAATGTTTCAAAATTTACAAGTCCAACAACATACTCTGAATTTTCTTCTAGGTATATTGGTGGATTAAAGTCTGTTGTTAAAACAGATGAATTACCACTAATAACAAAACTATATGACATGTTAATGTGAAGTGGTCGAAGAGAATGAATCTAAATAACTTTTACGAATTATTATAAAGAAATTTTAAACATAATTGCCCACAATTAGATCTCTTATAATTTTGAAAATTTTTGTAATTATATTTTACCATATTTTGATTCCCGTCGCTGTTAAAATATGAAATTAACTCGAATGGGGGTCGTAAATTACCATAACTATCAAAATAAATTATATTTTTTCCTTTTTTGATGTAAGCAGTCCAATGCGTTCCTTTACCTTGATCGTCGTCTAGATTTACAATAGCACTTTCAATATGTTTAATTTTCTTTGGTAGTTTGTCCCTCATAAATATTCCTCGAAAATTCTTAATTTCCAATAGTTTAACATACTTAATTAAATCGTAATTTGTAAGAGATTTACGAGGTATAGACTTTAACAGTTTTTTGAATATGGCTTTAAATATAATCCACAACCTGTTCTATATGGCTTTAAATGAAGTCCGCTACCTTTTTTCCCAATTGCAATAGATTCCATTGCTTGATTATGTCTTTTATCTTCTTCAAGCTTTTGTTTAGCAGCTTTCGCATCGTTTACAGCTTTAGCTATTCCCGCTGCACCCCCACCTAGAGCCCCTAGTGCCGATAATCCTGCAAATAGTGGTATAAGTGGGAGAAAACCGCCTGTCTTTGGAATCGGTATTACTCTATTTTTTTTTTGGAGGTAATATTTTACCACTTTTGTTAATAGCATTTAGTGCTGTGTTTATACTTTGGTGTAAACTTTTAAATCGTTTTCCTTTAAGAGCTTTTCTAGCTTTTGAAATAGCTTGAGATAATGAAACGCCTCGCCCCATACGAGCTCTTCGTGATCTCTTTCTTCTACTTTTTCTTAGACCCATACCTAACTTTCTTTTAACAGTCATTGCGCCACTAATTGCAAGAGCAGCTGTTTTTTCACCAAAACTGGAATCGCTCGCTTTTAACCTTGATGACGCCTTCACACCTAATAACTTATCAGCAGCGTGTCTTTCTTTTATATCCTTCGATTTTGAGTATGCAATATCATGTTCTTTACACGCTTCATCTAATAAATTTATACCTTTATCACCCCGTGCTAGTCGTTTTTCCAGTTTTGTCCCCGGGCCACAAAAATTGTAACCTGGTAAATGTAATTCGAATGGTAACTTATTTATTAAGGTGTTTATTATACCACTCCCCGTTTTGTTCTTTTTTTTTTTTTGTAAATAGATCTTTTGTTTGCCATTATATAATTGAGATCATAAGACAAACTGATTAGTTTAACGTCAGAACTCAACTTAAATACTCTCATACGGCATGAAAATTGAGAAGCAACCATATTCTTTAAAAATTAGAGACCATGACACTTCGGTAAACAACTTTAGAAAACATGGAAAATTATTTGAAGGAAATAGCAAAAGAGGTTTAATTGTTGGTCCATCAGGCTGTGGCAAGACCAATGTAATAATCAGTTTAATTGAGGATCCAAATGGGTTACGATTTGAAAATTTATATATTTATTCAAAGTCTTTATATCAACCTAAATATGAATATTTAAGGGCACTTTTTAAACCTTTGAAAGAAATTGGTTTTTATGAATCTGATAAAGAAGAAAATATAATTACACCGCAAGAAATACAGAAAAATTCTATAATAATATTTGATGATATTGTGTGTTGCAATCAGAATATAATGAAGGATTATTTCTGCTTCGGAAGACACAAAAACACTGATTGTTTTTATTTATGCCAAACATATTCTTCTATTCCAAAACAATTGATTCGTGATAATGCAAATTTAATTGTAATATTTCAGCAAGATAATACGAACTTAAGACATATTTATGACGATCATGTTAATGTTGATATGACATTTAATCAGTTTAAAGATTTATGTTTACTATGTTGGAAAGACAAATTTGGATTTTTAGTGATTGACAAAGATTCAAATATTAATTCAGGGCGGTATAGGAAAGGATTCGATTCATTTATTTACTTATAAAAGCAGAAAAATCGTGTTTATATAACAATCATGGATGAACGATTGGCAAGAGAACTTGTTAAGTCAAGAAAAGCCGTTAAAACAAAAAATCCAAAGTTTGAAAAATGCGGAATTTGAGGCTCAGTCTAAATTGGAGAAAACTTATAAACCAATCACACAGCCCTTACAAGAACTAGTTTCAACATTGGGTAAATTTGAAGCACCATACATTAAAGAAGAGCAATATACTCCAATTAAAAAAATTCATGAAAGTTCAACACCGCGAAAAAAAACTTATTTGCTGATATATCATCCCCAGGGAAGGATATTTTTGCAAATATATCAACTCCAAAAGGAAGGACAGGCAAAACACCAAATCTTCCATATGAAACACCATCATTTTTTAATATGAGCCAAATACCACCTTTTTTACAAACCACCGTTATAGGGGAAACAACAAGTTCTTCAAAATCTTCCGATTCTACAACTCAAAACCTTTCTGATATTTTGGAACAAACCAGAAATGTGGTAAGAGCCTATACAGATTCAGAAGCATATAAAAATTGGTTGGAGCAATTTGATAAAATACCTCGCCAGTATATCGATGAGGGTGTTAAGGATCTTGAGCATAAATTTGATCATCAATATGGAATAGTTCACGATTATGAAACAGAAAAATTTTATTTAGGATTAACACAACAGCCTGTTGAAATTATTGGTAAACAAATAAAAGTTTCTGGTGTAAGTTATCCTGGTACACCTGGTTTATATGAGTTGTTATTTAAAAAAGAACCTGTTGGCTATAAAAAAAGACGACCTTGAAAATTATATGGATATTTTAAAAAGAACTAACGCATATCGTAGGAACCACGATCCCAACGAACAGGTTCAAGGAAATGCATCACACAAGTACATTACAATAATAGGACCATATTTGCAAAAGAATGGTATCACTAAAACCAAAACTATTAATGCTATGGAGAATTTGATCAGAGGAGTACAGAGTTTGAGACAAACTAGAGCTAGTAAACCAACCACAAAAGGAGGTAGTTTAACTTTAAAAACAAATAAAGATAATACCGACTATGTGTATTGGGATGATGTAAATGAGTTAGTTAATAGGCTTCGTTTATTATTTGCATCCACCTCTGCAGGTCATACTGGACATGACAATGAAATTATTTCTATAATTGAAGAGCTTAAAGAAGCTAAAATTATAATATAAAAGGACACAACGCAGATTTTATTACAATATTAAGATGACTATTGACAAGTTTGGTCAACATATTTCTAAACGTTATCAAGTAGATACGTCTACATTGGAAAATACAATATTTTCAAATATTGAACACAGAATTTTGAACAAATTTAAAGGAGATCAGAAATATGTTGAAAACAGAATAATTGAAAACTTTGAATCTAATTTGAAAGACGATATTAACAATTTAAATAAAAGACTTAACGAAAACATTGATGATGTTTGAAAACACTAAGAAAAAGATAAAGATATTTGAAGATAAAACTATCCCCGAATATGATGACAAAATTTTCAAACATGGGGATAATTTGAATATGTTAGGAGCAGATATGAAAAATGAAATATCAGAAATTAAAACAATAATTAAGATCAGCAATCAATCAACAATTGATAAAGTGAAAGATGATATTTCAAAGGAGCTTGTGTCAAAGTTTCAAAATTTTACAAATATTCTTAATGACAGAGTGGCTTTAGAAGTGAAAAAATTTTGGAAAAGTTCATGATGATATGAATAAAAATATCAATAATATCGATAGATCTGTGAAATTACAGGCTTAAGTTAACAAAAATCACAATGCAAAAGTTGTAGAGTTGGAAGAAAAAGTTATGGAAGCTTCTAATAAAGCCGATGTTGTGGTCTCTAAAGACATAGTTGCATTAACAGAAAGAATAAAAACTTTAGAGGATAGTTCAAATAATATCACAAGAAATAGTAATAAAATTGAAGAGGTTCTTATACAACTACATAATCTAGAATTAAAAAACCAAACTAATGTAGATCCCAAATTGTTATCAGAGATAAAGTCTTTAAGTGAAAAAGTACAAACTATAGTGAAAGAGCGTGAGAAAGAAGACACGTTGAATAAAATAGCCAAAAATAAAGAGAAAATTCACGAGATAACAACAAAGTTACAAAATTTTGAAATTATAGAGGAAAGATTACTCACGGAACTTAATAAATCGTGTGAAATTATTAAAACTATGGTGGTAGATCTTGAAAACAAACTAACAGATAAAATTAAGTTAGGTGAAACTAGGATTAACGATAATAAGGAAGAAATAGAATCGTTTTAAAACAATTTATGATGAATCCCGAGTAAACGTTATAAGAACCACAACTGGATTAAAAACCTTGAAAGAACAGTTTGAAAAAACAGAAAAAAGAAATAGAAGCTTTTGTTCGAAACACAAGTGCTGAATCTATAAACAAAGTTATTGAGGTGCGAGAAGAATTTAATTCTGCAATAAAGGAATTGAAGAAAGAAATTTTTATAAATAAGGCTGTCATGGAAACTGAAATTAACGTGAAATGTAATGAACAAAAAAATAAAATACAAGAAATTGATGATAAAATTAACAAAGCAATCACATATATTAATGATATTAAAGATAAAGCGGATAAAGTGGTCAAGTAAACATTATTTAAGGAAGATCTTCTATAAAAAATCACTAGTAAGAAAATGCCATTATGAAGGAAAATATTAAAGAAACCATTGTTAAAGAATTACATAAACCAGCTAGAAAAAATTATCGGAGACGTAGAACGATAGTAAAAGGTTTAAATGACTTATGGCAAGCTGATTTAGTCGAAATGCAGCCTTATGCTAAATTTAATAAATCGAACAGATATATTTTAGTAGTAATAAATGCTTTTACAAAATATGTTTGGGCTGAACCTCTTAAAAATAAAAGCGGAAAAGAAGTAACATCAGCAATGAAAAAAATTTTAGATAAAACTACAAAACCTGTTAATTTGCAAACAGATCTGGGAAAAGAATTTTACAACAAAGAATTTGAAAAACTAATGCGTGATTATAAAATAAATCACTACAGTAGTTTTTCTAATTTAAAAGCAAGTATAGTGGAACGTGTTAATCGTACTTTAAAAAATATAATGTGGAAGTATTTCAGTAATCAAGGAAACTATAAATGGTTAAATATTTTGCCAAGTATTGTGGAAAAATACAATAATACTGTTCATAGAACTACGGGATACAAACCTATTAATATTAACCGGAAAAATGAAGAACACGTACTATTAAATTCTTTTACTTTCCAGAAAATTTTCGATGTAAAGCATGTCAAGTTTAAAGTAAACGATTTTGTGAGAATTTTGAAGCGAAGAGAGGCATTTGACAAGGGATATACTCCCAACTGGTCAACTGAAATATTTCAAATTAGAAAAATACAACTCACAAACCCTACTACTTATCTTTTAAAAGATGCCAATAATGAAAATATTGAAGGTAGCTTTTATGAAGAGGAATTGCAAAAAGTGAAACATCCTGACGCGTATTTGGTGGAAAAAGTTATAAGAAAAAAAGGAAATAAAGTTTTTGTTAAATGGCTAGGATTTGATAAATCTCACAATTCTTGGATTTTAAAAAAAGATGTATTGTAAAAAATAAAACTATAATAAAATTAAAAAGTGTGTTTATTACAAATTATTATTTTACAGTAATCATTTATTGTATTCCATTAATGTTAATACATGTTCAATTAGCCCTAACTCAAGAAATTCCTTAATAAGTTTATCTTCATTTTTACTACTAAGAAACTCACGACATGCTTGAGCTGCTAATTTACATTTAAATGCATGCTCTATATACTCCAGGAATATCGTAATACTCTGCGCTTCAGTCTCCTGACCATCCTTCGCATAATACTCCGAACATGCCTCCGACATTATAAATTCCTCACACATTTCTCTCACTAATTCTTCCATCACTTAAACTCCTACTCTCTTCAGTTTGCAATACTTTAATAGAATCGTCAGAGTATGAAATATGGCAAACCTTCTTATTCACTTTCCTGATTTCGCTTTTTGTTACGTTGCCACAGCATTTTCTTATTGATGGCGGCGGCCCATCGAGGTGTGCACTTACGCCTGGTTGATTATAATGCTTGTAACACGGTAAATTTAACTGTAGTTCCTTATCTCTTCGATATCGTTCTGGCAACTTGCTCCAAACTTTCTGCAATTCAATTGAGCTGATATATTCTTTCATATAACTAAGGGGTAGAAATTTGAGATCCCCTTCTTTCAACTCCCACACAGATGTTGAAGTACTTTGTAGACGACAAATAACCTCACCTGCGTGATCAATAATGGTATCGAAAATCAAAGATGCCATGAAAATCTTGATAAGTACTGGACACCTTGCTTCTTGCAACTTGGTTTGCAAATGAGGCGCTTGCTCTTAAGTAGTTGTATGTTACTGTAAGCTGTGTGGAAGGGGTGATGAGAAGAAAGTGGTGAGAGGTAGTATGCGGAGCCAAGTCTGACCAATCAGGAAAGGGGTGGGGCGCCGAAGCATTAAAGTATGCGGGGCCAAAATTAGCCCCGACCAATCAGACTTAAGTGGGAGGGCTCATGCGCGCGATTAGGAAGTGGGGACGATCAATGCTAATATTTTTAGGATCGAAATGAACTGCACGAAATTTGCAGCGACACTGAGCCCAGACAAGGAAGTGTGGCTTAGGAGGCGTGGCTTGGGTCAAGGTCGACCAATCAGAAAAGTGGTGGGGGGTGAGGCTTAAGCCCCCAGTCCCTACTACTGAGGAGGTGATTGCAGACGCTAATGGATATTTTGCAGACTTGGACAAATCCTATTATTCGGAAGGGATCAACAAACTAGAACATCGTTGGACGATGTGTATAAGCCTAAAAGGAGACTATGTCGAAAAATAAAAAAGGTTTACCCCAAACACATAAGTAGTTTTTATTTTTGCACGGACTTTTCAAACCAGCCTGGTACATAAGATCAAATGAAAATAAGTTAAACTGCCAGACAAAATCAAACATACTATAAACCGTCCAAAATTAAGTTATAGATAAGATTTATTGTGATAATTTAGTGGTAAGAAAGATTTCTTTATTGTTTTTTAATTTAGTTAAACTGGTTGTCCTAGATAGAGACAAATAAGTATTAAAACAGACAGCCGTTCATTTCTGATAAAAGACAATTTTTTACCGGGCGATTATTTCCCAACTTACCGTATCAGTAACACTGATTTGCATTTTCAGTACATATTTCATAGATATATTTCTATATTAAATAACAACTAGTAGCAATCATAATTTATATTTGTTCAATTTAACTGTTGTAAATAAAGCGCCTAAAAATTAAATTTCGGCAGTTCAACTAACTGATAAATGTTCATGTTTAGAAACAAACTTCCGTGTCATGTCGGTAAGTAAATAATTTTATTTTGAACAAAACAAAAATTAACGGCCGCAGTCAAACGTACTGCCACAATAAACAAAAACGGTAATGCCATGTTTTACCGCGAAAACAAACTGTGTCAGAATAATGACCATATGAAACAATCGAATGGAAAATAAATGAATTTGTTCGGTAAGCGTAGTCTATTATAGCAAACCGCGAGCTCAAAAATACACTGATTGTGTAAAATATTTCGTACTTTTAAATTTCTTCCTACTACTTACATCTCAAAAATGATTACAAAAAGAAGCAAATGATATTTCATGCTTAATAAAATAAAACTCAACGAATAAATAATTTATTTTATTTTCGGAAACTTTTCTAATATTTTGAAGAAAACGTGTGGTACAACTATCTAAACATGGCACAATATTGTATGCAGGATACAGAAACTGTCAAAAGTGTTCATCGCAGCAATAAAAGAAAATGATTAAAATATATCTAATAGTCAGAACTCCCAGAGCGTAATAAAATTGCTGCTACCATTTGCTGGTTCTACCGGTAGTTTTCTATTCCTTCAGAGCGGTGAGGCTGATAAAAAAGAACTACTTTGGATATTAGCACACATGCACTTAAACCGAAGTCTTCATTCTCCCCGATGTTTCAATATAACTTTTACGTCATCAAGGTGAAGGAGGAGTTTTGAACTTAAGTCACCGAATTATTGTTGGACTAATGTGCAAGATGGCATAGGGGTCAGATTCTCTCCTAGAGATGGTCTGTGGCCATGGATAAAGAGAAGGTTAGGGGTTAGGACCACGGAGGGCACAGCGGAATAACTGGTTTGGCAGTAAAATTTAGCGACGTCATCAAACAACTGGTCAACTGAAATATTTCAAATTAGAAAAATACAACTCACAAACCCTACTACTTATCTTTTAAAAGATGCCAATAATGAAAATATTGAAGGTAGCTTTTATGAAGAGGAATTGCAAAAAGTGAAACATCCTGACGCGTATTTGGTGGAAAAAGTTATAAGAAAAAAAGGAAATAAAGTTTTTGTTAAATGGCTAGGATTTGATAAATCTCACAATTCTTGGATTTTAAAAAAAGATGTATTGTAAAAAATAAAACTATAATAAAATTAAAAAGTGTGTTTATTACAAATTATTATTTTACAGTAATCATTTATTGTATTCCATTAATGTTAATACATGTTCAATTAGCCCTAACTCAAGAAATTCCTTAATAACATAAGTTTATCTTCATTTTTACTACTAAGAAACTCACGACATGCTTGAGCTGCTAATTTACATTCTCCCCGATGTTTCAATATAACTTTTACGTCATCAAGGTGAAGGAGGAGTTTTGAACTTAAGTCACCGAATTATTGTTGGACTAATGTGCAAGATGGCATAGGGGTCAGATTCTCTCCTAGAGATGGTCTGTGGCCATGGATAAAGAGAAGGTTAGGGGTTAGGACCACGGAGGGTACAGCGGAATAACTGGTTTGGCAGTAAAATTTAGCGACGTCATCAAACAACTAAATGATGAGTTTAACATTCTAAATTTTAGAAGGATTTAGATTTCAGATAATTGTTAAAACATAAACATAACATTTGTATAGGTAGCATACGGTAAAGTGCCATCATCGAGTCACTGTATTTGTCAAAAAAACTAACATTTATTTTTTTACGGTCGGCAAGTAGTGGGTAGTCAGTTTATCACAATCCTGATGATGAACTACTTCAGGGACGCAGTCCTGCTTCCGCGAGCCTTGTTTTTCTCCTAATTGCCTTATTCGGGAGAAAATCAGTCCTAACCTTACTTCCGACCCCTACCCCCAATATCCATCCTCCAATTCGCCTTTAGCCAACACGGAGGATTATGGCTAAAACCCTCTTAACATGGCGAACTTCAAAACACACGGAATATCTAAAAGTCTATGCTCCAACCACCGACAACGAAGAGGAAGAAATTGAGGAATTTTATGAAGAAATAAATACTGCCCTTAAATCTAGTTCAGCACATTACACACTAATAATGGGTGACCTGAATGCTAAAGTCGGCGTAAAGCAGGAGGATAAACATGGCCTAGGCCCTTACGGATAAGGAATGAGGAATGGTAGAGGACAACTGTTAATAAACTATGTTAACGAAAATAACCTCCATATCATGAACACATATTTTAAGAAAAAAGAAGGAAGAAGGTGGACATGGAAAAGCCCAAACGGAATAACATCTAACGAGATCGATTATATAATATCTAAGAGGAACATAATATTAGATACACAGGTTATCAATAGGGTCAAAATGGGAAGTGATCACCGAATGGTTCGGGCAAAAATAAATTTTAACACAAGGATGGAACGAAGAAAAATGATGAATTAAAAGATGAAAATAGGTAGTAGATAGAACACAACTTAAACACATGAAATCCCCTCAACGAAATTAATAAAAAAATCGTTAACCTTATAGTAGAATCTGCGAAAAAGTAGCTCTCACGAGAAATATCAAAGAGGAAAAGTTCTTCCGTATCCGTAAGAAATAGTCAAACTAATACAAAAATAAAAATCCATGAAACAAGACACGGTGGCATGTGAAAATAAGTTAAAAACTTTGAATAACCATATAAGGAAATGTATTAGAGATGTAAGGAACTATAATAATGAGAAAATTGAAGAACCTCTGGAGAATAAGGGTATAAAACTTTTACGAAGATCGTTAAATGAAGGACAACTACAAATAACAAAATTCGTAGATGAGAATAACCAAATAATAACTCAAACGAACGAACTACGAATGCATAGAGAGAGATTTTACTAGGATCTTTATGAGAGTAGAGTTGAACCACCATTAGACAAAAGCGAGTCAGTTCGAATACAAGTAATGAATAAAGGATCCGAAGATATATTCCCAACATCACTAAATACGAATATTCTTTAAATAAAATGGCAAGAGGAAGAGCAGCAGATGAAGATGGCGTACTTGTCGAAATGTTGCATATTACGAATGCTAGTTATATTGTACAATAAGTGTCTCGATATATGCGATGTACCTCGGGACTGGGATAATGATATGGTGGTCTTGCTCTTCAAAAAAGGAGATAAGTCTAAATTAACCAACTATAGACCAATAAGCCTACTATCCGTAATAACAACTTTGAGACTCACGAAGAAACTAGACACTTACCAACCTAGAGAACAAGCCGGATTTAGAAAAGGCTTTAGTACACTGGACCACTTTCGAGTATTAAGGACTTTAATAGAAAATTCAAACGAGTATAATTTTAAGATTTGGGTGACCTTTGTGGATTACGAGAAAGCGTTTGTTTCCCTTGAAATTTGGGCAACATTAAACAGTTTAAGTAACTGTAGAATTGACAGCAGATACTCGCAGATTATTCAAAATATATATAAAAATACAACATTTCAGATAGTATTGAAAGAAAATATCAATAAAATAGAAATGAAAAGAAGGATACATCAAGGGGACACCATCTCGCCGAAACTGTTTACGTTGACGCTAGAAGATCTTTTCAAATAACTTCCACGAACAAGTAAGGGTATAAATATTGGAGAAGAGCAACTCAATCAGTTGTCACTTGCGGATGATATTGTGCTTATATCTAACAACGAAATGGAAGAAATGCTGAACGAACTTAACAACAAGGCCAGAGAGATTGGTCTGAAGATAAACATCGCCGAATCCATGTTCATGACAAATGACGACTGTGATAAAGAAACAGAACTGAACATTAAAAACGCGAAAATCACAAGAACGGATTCATACGTATATCTTGGACAAAAAATAGTAATATCCAAGGAAAACTTAATTGTGGATCTATCAAGGAGAATATCACTGGCTTGGTCGATATTTGGCAGATTGTGGAACATCTTCCTTTCTAGTACCCCAAATACACTAAAAACGAACACATTTGATCGTGGTGCCAGTATTGACATACGGAACAGAAACGTGGGCTTTAAATCAAGACATTATAAATCGCCTGCAAGTAGCTCACCGAGCGGTGGAAAGAAGGATGTTGGGAATATTGTTGAGGAATAGGCTGACTAATGAAGAAATTCGAAGGTCCAAGATAACTGATGTAGCTGAGAGGGTAAGCAGGTTGAAGAGGAGATGGGCGGGTCATATCGCAAGACTTTCTGATAATCGGTGGACCCATAAAGTAATTGGAAGCCCTGGAATGAGAAAAGAAGTAGAGGATGCCCGCAAACCCAATGGTCTGACGATATCAAAAGACTAGTGGGATACAACTGGATAAACAAAGCCCAAAACCGAAGAAGATGGACGTACTTAGGGGAGGCTTATGTCCGACGATGGACTGCATAGCTGATGAAGATGATGAAGTCTTAAATCAGAGACGAGGGATTTTTATTAACTTGTTAGAATGACATGATTAATCGCTTATACTATCGTTATCGATTTACTGATCTGGCAGAAGATAAATGTAGGGCATATAACAAAGAACCAAAATCACTTATGCATTTACTTTCAATGTACCTAGATCACACCATATCATCGTATACATTACAGTTCTACTTTTTATATTCTATATTATATTCTTAGATATTCGTATAATGTTGACGATGTTCCCAGACTGCCGAATCTTCCGAGGGAGATCGAGTAAATCATAAAAATTGACAGATGACACATTTACTGGAATTTTGCCTTTTTCGATCACAAGGTTTGCGTAAGACAACAAATCTGATATAGTAATTATTGATAAAATAACGAAGAAGATTTTTATAATTAAGTTTTCAACCCCTGCAAGAACAAATATAGAAATCAAAGAGCTGAAAAAACGTTCTAAGTGCAAAGATCTACTTAAGTACGAATTTCGCGCACTACAATCAGAAATAATGGTAGATGAATTTGGTCGATGATCACTAACCGAATGTACGTGATCATCATTATCTAACCAAGCTGCGTAGCAGTTTGTGAAGGGCAGAGTCGGTTTTTACTTTTAGTTTCAGATAGTAATAATAACTTGAGGTTGTTCATTCTACATAAATTCCTCTGTACAGAATGATCAAAGTAGATATAACACATGGGCTGAAAAGTTTTTGGTCTGACACATAGATGTCGCCCTTTTCAAAAAATCCATATGATTTTTAGGAAGTACATACCTTCAAGCGATATTTCTCAAAATTTCATGACATTTCGATGATTAGTTTACAAGTTACAGTAGTTTTAGTGACGCTACTTTTGATATTTTCAAAACAATAGAAAAAATCGAATTTCGTGTGTTCATTAAACACTGTTTTTTGATGGGAAAAAATACCGTTCAAGCAACATAATTGCTTGATAAGTGTTATGGGGACTTTGCTCCTGGAAAATCACTCATCATTTACTGGTATGCTGAATTTAAACGCGGTCGTGCAGATACAAATGATGCTGAACGATCTGGACGCCCAAATGAGGTGGTTACACCGGAAAACATCAAAAAATTCACAAAACTGTTTTGAATGACCATAAAGTGAAATTACTTGAGAAAGCTGTCACCCTAAAGATATCAAAAAAATTTGTGGGTCATATTTTGCATGAACATTTGGACACTGTGAACCAAAAACAACAACGTGTTGATGATTCTGAGTGCTGTTTGGACCTGTTTAAGAGCAACAAAAAAGATTTTCTCATGCGATATGTGACAGTGGATGAAACATGGATCCACCACTGCACACCGGAATCAAATCGGCAGTCAACTGAGTGGACAGCAGCCAGTGAAAGCCGCCCGAAGCAACCAGAGACACAACAGTCGGCTGGGAAGGTTTTGGCCTTTGTATTTTGGGATGCGTTTGAAGGTAGAAATCACAAAGAAACGGCCCGAAATGAACAACAAAAAAGTATTCTTTCATCAAAACAACATACCGTGTCACAGGTCAATGGTTACAATCGTAAAATTGCATGAATTGAAGTTCGAATTGCTTCCTCATCCACCGTATTCTTCAGATTTGACCCCCAGCGACTATTATCTATTCGCAGACCTCAAAAAAAATGCTCGCGGGAAAGAGATTTGGTTCCCACGAAAAAGTTATCGCCGAAACTGAGGTCAATTTTGAAGGCAAAGACAAATCCTTCTACAAGAAAGGTATAGAAATGTTAGAAAAATATTGGACTGATTGTATCGCTCTTGAAGGAGACTATATTGATGAATGAAATCGAATTTTGCAAAAAAATGTGTTTTAAGTAGCTAGGCCAAAAGGTTTTCAGCCTACATGTTAGATCGGAGATATTAAAGACAACCCAACAGGTGACTGGAGGTTGCCAGATTGCCAGGTATTTGCAGCTTCTGAGTATATTAAAAGACCGGACGGAGACCAATAACTAGCGAAAAAACTGGAACTAGTATAAGAAGACATTCCGTATTATAAGTACATTCCGTATCTTATCAAAATTCAAAATGACAACTACAAGCTCTGTCCGGATCGAACTGTTTCATGTATTAATACAGTTTTAACAGACGAAACAATCGCACCCAACAGACGAGATATTGTATTAGGAAATGAATCTTTAAAACATCCTACATTGACAAATTATGCCCTCCTAAACAGTAACACTTACAGGAATAATATATTATAAAGAGAAAATTGCCAGAAATAGAGCTATAGAAAATAATGGAAAATGAACGATATCCAAGTAATTGCCATAATTCTTTCAACAACGTGTGTTGTACAGAGGAGCGACAGTCAGTGCTACTGGCAAAAGCATGAATTGTCTAGACATTCTATGCAAGTTTTGACGAATATTCTCACGGGTGTGAAATGTAGTAGTGGTTTTTCGGGTATCCCGTGTTAGCTTAAAGTCCCTTGTTGGACGGTTTCGCTGACGTTTCGATGGAATCTCATCAATCTTTTTCAAAGCGTTGATCACTGGTCGGTGTCTTGGCGTTGAATGTTGAGACTGTCTCCGAGGGCGCCGGTTTTATGTGCTCGGGGCGTGGCTCTATTGGTCGGACGGATCTGGCCAATAGAGGCTCGGCTTTGGCTGCGCGTTGTCGGTCCTGTGGTTCTATGTAATGTTTATGTTGGTGATGTAACATATGGTTGAATTATTGTTTCTCTTGGTTGGACTTCGTACTGGGATAGAATATGTTTCCAAGAGTTCGGTAAACGTTGGCTATCATCCCGATTATTTAAGTTGTACTGCCGCTTTTCTATTTCTATAGCTTCTTTGATTACCCTAGTGGATAGGTTATCACTTTTTTGTAGGATTCTGGTTTTGTCAAAATCGGTTTTGTGGCTGGTATTGTGTGGATGTTGTGCTAGAGAAGAGGTGGTAGATTTTTGTTTTACGGCGTTTTTGTGCTCATCTTTTCTGGCGCTAAATTTTCTTGTTTGTTTCGCCTATGTTTGAAAGACCGCAGTCTTTTCACACAACTACCAGTTACCGAAGAACTATCTATTATAGAGACAAAATATAACCTGCCCGAATACGTCATCAGTCTATCAAAACACTGCCTCGCTAATACATACTTCGTCTATTCAGGCCAAAAATAGAAACAAATAGAAGGTGCACCGATGGGCTCTCCATTGTCACCAGCACTAGCTAATATAGAACATTTCGAAACATTAGCTCTAAAAACTGCTTCACATAAACTGAAAACATGGCTACGATACGTAGATGACACATTTGTGGTATGGCAACACGGTGAAGACAACCTAAACAAGTTCCTGGAATACCTTAACAATATACATCCAAACATTAAATTTACAATGGAAAGAGAAGTAGCAGAAGAACTACCATTCCTAGATGTCTTGCTTCATAGAAAATCAGATAGTTCTTTGTATCACTCAGTATATAGAAAACCGACACATACAAACAGATACTTAAATGCCAGCTCACATCATCACCCAGCTCAACTCTTCTTGCCAAATCCTTAGGTCAGCGATCAGAAACCCTAACAGACAAGGAACATTTGCAACAAGAAACCAAGCTCCTTCGAAACGTTTTACTTTCAAATGAATACAGTCAAAACACGATCCGGCGGGCCCTAAATAAACAACACAAACCGGAAAGAAAGACATATACTACAAAAGTATTTCTCCCATATATAAAAGGTATCAGAGACAAAATAGGAAGACTTCTACGAAAACACCAAATTGAGACCATTTACACAACGAATCAAAAAATTAAAGATATTCTACCTACACCAAAAGACATTATAGCCTTAGAAGACCAAGGTGTATATGAAATTCCGTATCAGGACTGCGGTCTTTCATACATAGGCCAAACAAACAGGAAAATTAGCGTCAGAAGAAACGAGCACAAAAACGCCGTAAAACAAAAATCCACCACGTCTTCTCTAGCACAACATTCACACAATACCGGTCACAAAATCGATTTTGACAAAACCAGAACCCTACAAAAAAGTGATAACCTATTCACTAGGGTAATCAAAGAAGCCATAGAAATAGAAAAGAGGCCCTACAACTTAAATATTCGGGATGATAGCCAACGTTTACCGAACTCTTGGAAACATATTCTATCCCAGTACCAAGTCCAACCAAGAGAAACAATAATTCAACCATATGTTACTTCATCAACACAAACATTACAAAGAACCACAGGACCGACAACGCCGCAGCCAAAGCTGAGCCCCTATTGGCCAGATCCGTCCGATCAATAGATCCACGCCCCGAGCACATAAAACCGGCACCCTCGGAGCTAGTCTCGACATTCAACGCCAAGACACCGACCAGTGATCAACGCTTTGAAAAAGATTGATGAGATTCCAGCAAAACGTCAGCGAAACCGTCCATCAAGAGACTTTAAGCTAACACGGGATACCGGAAAAACCACTACTACATAGATATATATATATATATATATATATATATATATATATATATATATATATATATATATATATATATATTATAATACTCATATCCCGTGTGTTGCTGAATTAGCCATGGGGCCTGCTTCTGGCGATGGGAACGCCTGTTAATACTTAAGAACTGGGGAAATAAAATAACTATGGTGGACGAAATCCAGCACCACCTAGTGGGCTAGCAGCCCACAAAGCGAGCTTCTGTTACTTGCTGCAAGGACAAGCCGGAATAGATACCCGGGCGTGATCGAAGACCAGATGGTTTCTGCGCGGACACGCACTGTTAATCAACAGCTGGCTCAGCTCAGGGTGAAACAGGTAACATCCCCTTGAGAAATATCTTCACCGACTGGCAAAAAATCGAAATGAAAATAATAACCGGACTACATCAAGATAAGTTCCAGATAATGTTGTGGATCGAGGAGGTTTGCCCATACTTGGAAACCGAAGAAGGAACGTGCGATATAAATGATCATGAGATATGAATATCTACCTTTATCATATAAACCTCATCTGACTCCACCAAGAAATGCTACGACATTTTCTCGAATTAGAAAATAAAACATTTAATAACCTTCTAATCCGAAAGCAGAAACGAGTCACAAAAAATAGATTACCACACCACACTATCCATCAGATCAGGGTAGAAGTAAATGATCCAATTAGGGTTACAAATAGTAATTCCTCCAAGAGAAGGGAAACCACTGGAAGACCAAAGAATGACAATAGTATTCCCAGAAGAGCAAGAAACATATACCATATTGGGGCATCAGGGCATGAATCCTTCCTCAAGACCAAGAATACTACGTCTAAAATCGAGTAAAGGGACACCTAACATTTTAAGACTCAAAAATAATGTACTGACTCATAAAGTCGATCAATGTAAAGAGCCTAAAACATTCTACCACTGGACAGCTGCATTAACTATTACATAGACAATAAGTACCAAAAAATACCGCAACAACTACAACAATATCGAAAGAAAAGAATCGTGCACGGGAAAGCTGACCTAATGCAAAAAGTAACAACATCAGAAGAGGAATAAGTCTGTGAAGGTTGGAGAAAAAGAGTTCAAACAGTTATGAATCGTTATCTCAGCGGGATCAACATGAGTACGTTAGAAATGCTTGAATTCTCGATTCAGAGATTCTGGGTGTACTATTACAACGCTATTAAATATCAGATAAGAACCGACAACTATACCTTTAGAAGAAATCAGGGCACATTTTATGGGGATTTGATTCATCAAATGAAGAACACCAACTACCGGTCACCCAAAGCTGACGAATTTAGACAGTTTTGGAGCCACATATGGAAAACTCCACGTATTCCGGATTGTGTTTTCCGTGTTTACCCAGAGTTACTCTCCCCCCACAAATATTATCCTCAAACCTTGAAGGGAGGGAGACTTTAGATTTTCAAGTTTTCCCTTTCTCGTGAAAGCAGTTATCATTTTATGAGGATGTATCGTTATTTGTTCTCTTCTACACCAGGTTAGTGTGATGTACAACCTGAAGGTATCTGAGATTTTCTCTTCCGATCACCCTTTCACTGTGATAACTAGATCGTTGGCATATGCTTAAGGCCTTACCTTCGACAGTTGGATTATAGCCAGCAGGCTATCAATCATGATTGACCAGGTAAGGGTGACAGCACACCTCCCTTTCGATCAGCCCTTAGCAGCCATAAACCTGATGGTCTCTCTTCGCAGAGAGGTTGTTATCAGTCTGTTATTAAACATAGACACATACCAAAAGTTCTATTTCTTTTCCATAATGGCATCGTAGAGTGCGTTAGATAGGTCATTGTCGAATGAGCCCTCTAGATCTAGAAATGCTGCGATGGCAGTAGCCTTGTTATTCAGAAATTTGGGCCCGCTTGCTCCAGGTTATTTAGAGCAAGCTCTGTGTTATGTATCATAGTATGGCTGCTAATATACTTATTCAATACCCTAACCATACATTTTGGAAGTAAGTGATGTTTGGCTTATCGGTCTAAGTAATCCAGGTAGATGGTCTGTGCAACCTACTCTGGATTTATATGTTACCCCTGACCTTTTTTCTTGACACAAAAAAGGGTCCCTCGAGCCCCCGGGTCCACATCGACTTCTGCAAATTATTGAGCGCAAGTCCTACTGAACTAACTAATGATACTGCACCACGCCTACGATGCTACCGTTCACACCAAAAATATTCGAATTGGGCCTTATTGGGACACAACCTCGTAGGCAGGGTCGAATCATCCCTGTACTATAAGTTGATTGCCCTGGGTGCTTGAATTGACATACAGGGCGCTCTTGACAATACATCTTTGACTTAATGAATACAGTCTTTAAAAGACGTGACATCGACTACGAGCAGGTGGATAAAGAACATATTTTTATATTGGCAAATAAAAGCCAAGTTACATGATGATATCTTAAAAACAAAGGTGACTCAAGGATGCCCACACAGAGGAGTGCTATCGCCACTCCTCTGGAACTTAGCGTTGGAGGAGCTACTGACCCAGCTAGACTCACAGGGCTTTTACACAGAGGGATATATTGAAAATAAAGTTATACCACCACTGTGGTAGAGCTAATATACTGAAAAATGTACAGCGCTGGTGTAGGAGGGAAAATCTGTCAGTCAAGGCTGCAAAAACTGCTCTAATACCTTTCACAAAGAAAAGAATCCAACGCGATTACAATAACCTGGGTATCTTTAAAGGACGGGTAAAACCGCTAATAAGTACAAATACCTGGGCTCGATAATAGACACGAACATGAAACGTGGAATAACCAAGTTAGAAAGACCTCAATAAAGCAAAAAATGTGTCTCATGAGATGAAGAAGCTTATTTGGGAAAACCTGAAGCTCTAAACCAAAGATACTTGGTATCCTGACTATACGTCACGATCATTAGACACAGAGATACAATATGGTGGATAAAAACAGAGCAGAGAATAACAACGTAGCTTAATCGACTGCAGAGGTTGGCTTGCTTATGTCAACCGAGGCTATAAGTGGCACCCCCATTAAGCTATGGAAATAATTCTGGGACTAATACCCTAAATTTATACATAAAAAGTGAGGCTATCAATAGCGTCTATCGAATGAGGACAAATGGAAAATTGAAAAAAAGAAATTGTACCATTTGAGCTCACAAGAGTTAGGGATCTTACCAACGACAAACTTTTAGATATGCAACCTGACAATATATGACAATATAACGTCGAATAATTTTAAAAAACCATATAGCATCGGGTGCGACCCAAATCTTTGGATGAAGGTAGAGGCATCTACGAACAAAACGGACGGATGACAAACTATAAACGAAGTAGGCGCTGGAACATATGGTGAATAGCCCTAGTGGAGCATCAGTATTCCACTAGAGATAAGTGCAACAACAGACAATGCAGAATTTCACGCAATATAAGCGCGTCTTTACGAGAGTATAAGACGGGACTACAGCAACTAAGAAACATATATTCTCTCATATAGTCAAGCTGCTCTAAAGGCTTTAAATGCCTATTAGGTCAACTTTAAAATCACGATGGAGTTGTTAACATGACCTGTTAGAACTATTCTCCAGGAGTAACAGGGTTGAAATACTGTGGCTTGCAAGACATTCGGGAATCAAAGACAAGGGTAAAGTGAATGAATTAGAAAGATTCAGAGCTACAAAACCACGTAGGGGTCCAGAACCAGCAACGTTTCTTATACCAAAAGAGGTGGTAAAAATGGCTATCCACAGATCAGCAACATCTAAATCATTAGCTCCCAACATCTGGCCAAACACATGCAAAGGACGTAATTGGCTATCCCTGAAAGTAACTAACAACTGAAATCCTTCGGGCTCAAGGGCACACACCAAACCAGTGGTAGGACTGATAACCGATTTCTGTCATCTGAAGAAACATTTACAGAAAATAGATATGCACGATGATCCCACAACAAGTAGAAGAGGCGGTGAAGAGAAAGAAACACTTATGCCCATCCTACACAAATGTGCGGTTTAACTCGGAACAGACAAAAACTGTTCTGAGATCAACATTATAACGAGAAATTCCCACATGATAAATTCTCTTAAAGGGGTGGCGTTCTTGCAATCAAGAGAGATTGTGCAGTAAAAAAAGGTCAAAATAATGATGAGATAGGCATAGCTTAGATAAAGCAATATTATGATTTTATCCTCTTTGGAATATCACTAGGAGTATTGTCCTAAGTTTTGGACCTCGAAAAACTTGTGCTCTTTTGTTTATAAACAATTGAAGTTTTCATAACGTTTTTTGAGCTTAAAATGTTATATTAGTAGGATCGAGACAAAAAAAAACCAAACTCTTTATAATGAAATTTCCAACAAATCCTCGTGATTTTAAGCCGCTCAAGTGCATACCTACAAAATTGAAAAAACCGGCAAAAAACTGTTTTTTTTTTTTAATTTTCTTGTACAGATCGACTTAGTGAACCAATCGGCTTGAAAAAAACAGAAAGTATTCGTTTTGTTATAACAAAAATTCCCTGAAATTTTGGTAAAAAATATTATACCCAGTGGGCACAATTCAATTTGCTATATAAAATTTGAATTGCCCGCCATTTTATGCCATTTGGTCCAAAATGGATCTTTTTTTTTTCAGAATTTAGATCTCGAGACCAGCTTTTAGATGTTTTTTAAAAAAATTTTTTTGGAGTCATTTTAATCGTTTTTTTATTAATCATATAACAACCATTTCATTTTTCGGTCGTTTCGAAAAAAAATTGTCAACAAAAATATATTTTTTTTAAATAAGGTCTCGCGATTCTCTATTAGACTTGACAAAAAATTTTCAATTTTTTTTTTGATGCACCGAAAAAACGCATTTCTTGTTATTTGATTAAAAAAATGTAAAAAACGGTTAACATGAATCCAAATTTTTTTTTTAATGACAACGGGAAGCTGGCGTCGAGACATCAATTTAAAAAAAAAAATATCCATTTTGGACCAAATGGCATAAAATGACGGGCAATTCATATTTTATATAGCAAATTGAATTGTGTCCACCGGGTTCATTATTTTGTAACAAAATTGTTTTGCCGGTTTTTTCAATTTTGTAGATTATGTACGCACTTGAGTGACTTAAAACTAATGAGGATTTGTTCTAAATTTCATTATGAAGAGTTTGGTTTTTTTTTGTCTCGATCCGACTTACATAACCGGAGTTATTCACATTTTAAGCTCAAGAAACTTCAATTGTTCATAAACAAAGAGCAGAAGTTTTTCGAGTTCCAAAGCTCAGGATAATACTCCTGGTAATAACCCGGAGCTGCAGAGCAGAAAATCATAATATTGCTATATCTAGACTGTGCAATTTCCAATGTTTTTTTTACTGCACTAAAAAGAGTACAGTAAGTCAAGAGGCTGCAGTGCAGGAAGAGATACAATCGTCTACCCTGCCTACATCCAGCCAACCCGCTTAGTTTCGGAAACCCCATTCTTGCCTCTCATAGTTTAGATCTTTGAGATCTCCGCTAAAAGAGACCCAGAGATAACCTACCGGTCATTGGTTCACATCAGAAAAGGTTTAAGCAAGAGTGGACCTTTTCTGATGTATAATAATAAAGTTAGACTCGTCAAGCATACCGCCCAAAAGAAAAGATTTAATCTCGTTATAGATTATACAAATTTGGCACTGAAATAGACGTAATTTAAAAAAAATAATTTAAATTTTAAAAATAGGCATAATTAATTCTTTGGTAAAATTCAATACAATCAAAATAACCTCACTATTAATACCTAGCTACTATTATATCATCACACAAGAAAGAACCGTCGAGCAGCAATATTTTTATAATGAACCTGATTGAATATCTAGAATTATATTATTTATATAAAAAATTGGTTATGTAGCTTTTAATATGGTTCCTAATTGACTGTAATTAGGTGGGTAGTTAACTTGTTAACTTTGGATAATGAAATCACGTTAACTTGCATTCATTTTGAAAGAAAGTAACAATCTTTTTAACAAGAGTTTATAATATATATATATATATATATATATATATATATATATATATATATATATATATATATATATATACATATATATATATATATATATATATATATATATATATATATATATATATATATATATATATATACATATATATATATATATATATATATATATATATATATATATATATATATATATATATATATATATATATATATATATATATATATATATATATATATATATATATATATATATATATATATATATATATATATATATATATATATATATATATATATATATATATATATATATATATATATATATATATATATATATATATATATATATATATATATATATATATATATATATATATATATATATATATATATATATATATATATATATATATATATATATATATATATATACATATACATATATTAAGTCACATCAAACTGCAGGAAAACACTGTAAAATGAATCTAATATTTAATTCATCACAACTAAAGAATTTACTTTTTGAAATTATTCTATAGTTTCCTTTGAGACAATAACAAAAGAGAACGTATTCCTAACTAATCTCTTATTATTATAAAAGGAAATAATAATGGAACCGGGGCTGGTATTCTGTAACGAAAATAAGGAAAAAGTTGAAAAGAAAAGGGAAAGAGAACACTTATTTGTCTCTTTGAAATTTTGTATTCTATTAAACCTTTCTGGTCACATCGTTATATTCGGATCTTTATGTATATTAGAAATACAATACATATTATTTATTAATATAAAATAAAAAAAAGTATTAACAAAATAAATCAACAGACTGGATCACAATACATCATAAAATGAGATTATATTCTTCTGTGCTATTTCAACATGTGAAGAACAAAGATAATTGGCGATGACATTTCTTTTAAATTTTAAAGTTAAAAGTTATTCAATTAAACCGATGGTAATCAGTCTTCCTCAAAAAATTATCAATTTGACATTTATTACGAAAAAAGGGGATTTTTCCTTTTGTCTGCTGCAGAAATCTAATTCAGGCGTATTTTAACTTCTTAAAATGTTTAAGATATGCTGTCATAATAAAAAAAAAATTATGGGTAATATTAACGTTGTTAACTCTCGTTATTTTTATTTTTAAGAACAATTGCCTAATTTGAAAGTTCTTTTAGAAAAAATATCGCAGAAGTTGGTTTTTGATGATATCTCCAGTGTTCGGCTGTAATTTTAGACGTACTAATAAAACTTAGTACATCTAAAATTATTTATAGTTTCATTTTTAAGTAATCGGTCAAGTGCAAGTTGGACTTTCGCAATTAGTGTTCCGTACGCTGATTGCTTTTAAAATAAAAATTTTCGTATAAAATAATCAGTGACTTTACAAAACACATTCCAAATGAGTTTTTAACAAAGTGTTTTTTCCGATTTTTAGTGAAAACTGATGACGTTGAAATTTTTATTTTTCTTATATACTAGATATAGTATTAAAGGTAATGCACTCGTGATAATTTTCGTTCAATCTACACCCTGTAGAGAATATTTCAGAATTCTTTCAAAAATGTTTGGTCAGTACTTTTCGAAATAAGGTGGGGGAACAGCGATTTTTCGCACTTTTTTAAAAATAATAGAGAAAATTGTGCGCAAGTTTTACATTAAATATGTTTTTGAACTCTTTCTTTTTACGAACTTCAATCTGACACCCCACTCGATGATCTGGTAAAAAAATATTTCACTTCCGATTTCACCCCCCAAACTAACCTCTTAGGTAAAAATTTAACTTTCAAAACTACACGGCTCTGATGAGGCCATCAATTCCTATATTATTGCCAAATTTCAACTTCCTATGTCAAGTAGTTTAGGAGCAAATCGGGTGTGAGAGACAGACAGACAGCCGGACACCGAAGAGATCTTGTAAGTGTTCCGTACGGAACACTAAAAAGCACATTAGTTTCATATTTGCAGTTATTAAGGTTTTTACTTATTTATGTATATATATAACATATATATATATATATATATATATATATATATATATATATATATATATATATATATATATATATATATATACTTATACCAATCTAAATATTTCAAATCTATAATAGCTTTATTTAAAAATGTAACTCTGTTATCTATGTTACCTAGAATGTTCCAAAAAATACGTTTTATTTGGTCGAAAAATTATACTATTTAATCAGAATATTGTTTGTATCATTAAGAAATTCTATTATATTTATATTGTTTAATTATCTGCTATCATACTATAAACCAATTGATTGGAATAGCCTAAATCCATTGTGCTAAAGTTTCTGATAGTGTTTAAATCTGAATTATCAACATATATTCAATTTATCTCAATATTATGGCTAAAGGTACATTGACTTTGATTTATTATTATTTTATCTCACTTCCAGAAATATAAAATAAGTTAACAAACTAGTAAAAAGTATAGACACAGAATCTTTAGAGTTTTAGTCGATCAGTCCAAGAACTAAGAAATCAGTTCTTGCTTTTAAGGTGTACCGTAAGTTACGTAGTGAATCAGGATACTTAAGTTTGGATAAATCGTTTCATACTTATTTAAAATCCTATATTTAGTATTTTTATTTCAATATGCTTTTATTTCTCTTCATATTTTTAAAATTGTATCATAATATTTTAGAAAATTACAACTGATTTATTTAATTTAATTACTAAAAATAATTACATGTTGAAATGTATTTTCAGATAGTTTGGCTGTATATTTTAAAATATATATTTCCTCATAAGAAGGAAATTTCAAAAATAATGATTTGTAATAAATTATTAGATGAAAATATTGTTTTAGTATTACATATATTATTTAATTTCGTTACATTTTATAATATATATATATATATATATATATATATATATATATATATATATATATATATATATATATATATATATATATATATATATGTATATATATATCTATATATATATATATATATATATATATATATATATATATATATATATATATATATACCGGGTGACACAGCCAACATGTAACACCCTGTAATTTTTTTATATTGAAGGTTACATATTTTGCATTTTTAGATACCAGAATGGGACATTATTAGACTTTTTTTTATCATTTAAGAAATATTTTTAAATACTTCCGGATTGACCGGAAGAGAATGCAACTTTCTTATTTTTAACGGAACCCTGTATATTTTTTATTAATTTCAGTTCGCTTTGAAATTCTCTTTCCAACAATGTATCACAAGTTGACATTTGTTTAACAGGTGACAGACAAAAACTGATTTAAACTCTTAGACTTGGGCTGCCATGGCGGATATACTAGCAATTATTTTTGTTCGTTTTATCTCACTTTGGCAAGGATTTAAGACTATCCATTTATTGTGCCATTTTCGTGAGTCTAAGTGGCTCCTACAAAATTTTATGCCTTACTTTCAGTTACAGAATTTTCTCTTTAAATAATGATCAATATCACCGAAATTAAGATAGGAACACATTTTTTATTTAACCTAGTTATAAGTTCCATTACAGACGAACCGAAAGTCATAGTTGCTGCGTGTTACCAACATGGCCATTATTATTGCTTACTTTACATCAAAAATAATTTTTCATTAACAAGAATATATTCAACGGATGAAAAAGTAGACATGTTATTAATTTATGGAGAGTGCAGAAAGACCAGCAGCCGAGTTGTACATGGTAAGATATCCCGATAGGAGGCACCTACCCAACAATTATTTTTCAAGGGTAGAGTAACAGTTTAGAAGGCAACCGATTGAACCTGCTGATGTATTTAGTGGTGACGAAGAGTCAGAAATCAATGTACTGGCCATTGTTCAGGTAGATCCTACAATTTCTATAAGACATGTTGAAGAATAAACCGGTGTAGATCGTGAAACCGCTCGCTACATTCTAAGAAAATATAAATTCGGGTCGTACAAATATCAAATAAATCAACATTTATTTCAAACAGATTACCAAAGAAGAATGGATTATTGTAATTGGTTTTTGCAAAGATACCACCTTGTTAACCAATTTCATGACAACGTTCTATTTTCGGTTGAATCTAGAATATGGGTTTACTTAATCGTAACAATACTCGATATTGGGCCCAAAAAAATCCTAGAATTATGCGAGAAAGTGCCTATCAAGAAAGATTCGGCTTAATAAGTGGCCTGCAAGACCGCCAGATCTTACGCCTGTTGATTTTTTTATATGGAACCATCTAAAAGAAAAAGTTTACAAAAATCCACCAACAGACAGAAATGATCTAGAAATGTGCTTAAGAAGAGCAGTAAATCAAATTACTTTACTACTATTTAGTTGGAGAACGTTATGAGAGCCATGCTGAGAATACCAGAATTGTGTAGGTTTAACAACGGACAGCATTTTGAACATTGGGAATAAATACCTAGCAAATTTATATCTAGTATAAAATACTTAGTTAAAATAGTACTTCTTTCTAATATTAATTAACTACAATTATCGGTTTTGTTGTGTTATTCTTATTACTAAATGTTTTGGTTTTATTATTTGCATTTAAATATTTATTTAATAAATAGGTTTCTTATTTTCTGAAAATAATAATAAATTTAATTGGCGTTAGGTAGTTCTGTTCGATGTATGTTGGCAAAAAATCTGTAATGTGTAACTAGGTTAAATAAAAAAATAGATGTTCCTATCTTAATTTCGGTGATTAAAGAGGAAATTCTGTAGCTGAATGTAAAGCATAAAATTTTGTAGGAACCACTTAGACTCGCGAAAATGGCACGATAAATGTATAATCTTAAATTCTTTTCAAAGTGAGATAAAACAAACAAAAACAATTGCTTCCACAATTTTACAGACTTGGCTTATTGGCTGTTGATGCACTAGGGCATCGTGGACGTTAAATATCACTGTTTTTTCTGGTAGGGAAAATGGAGATTTACAGACTCTGCAAAGTTTGACCGGGGCAAAATTGAAAGTTGAAACCATCGCTGTTCTAATTTGAACTAAGCATATTATAGGTTTTTGCTTTATTTTTTTACTTACAGAGATTATTTTTATTGCATACTTAGGTACTTATGCACCTGCTTACCGATAAATACTTTGGTTAATTATATTCCAATAACTGCTAAAATCCCAAATAATTTTATTGTATCTATTATAATTAAACTTTATAACACTGTAGGTTTCTAGTTCTTAAGAATTGTTAATTGTACTCGTTTAGGCCTTTATCATACAAATAAGATTTTTAGTTTCATCATTTACTCATTAAAATACACTTTGAAATGCGTTGATTTACATAGCTTATTGTAAAGTTTAGAAGGCATGTAATAAAATATTTTTTAGAAAATAAAGGTGATTAAAACTAAAAATGCAAATAATTGGTAGAAAAATTTCGGACGCTTATGGTTTATGACATTTTAATGTTTATAACCCATGTTGTGTGCTATAAACTCCAAACAAACGGACTTTAGACTGTGAGAATGGATGATCCATAATGTGCGACAGCAGCGTCATACACCTCCGCAATCACCCGATGTTAACCTTATCGAGCATTTATGGGAGGAACTTAAACGGCGCGTTCGCAAACATAATGTTTCAAATAGAGAAGAATTAGAAAACAGAATATGAAACGAATGGGAGAACATGCCAGCAGAAATTACTAGAAAGCAAGCATTAATTTGGTTCACATTTTTATTACGATGATGTAACTTCTAAATAAAATGTTCCGTAGTTGTTTTTAATACTCGTTGGTTAAGTTTCAAATATTAATTTAAACATGTTTTCTCATAGTTCCAATTAATTAGTTAAACATAACAGAAAAATAGTATAGAAAGCAGGTGGTGTATGGAGACTTTTTGGACTGACTGTATATATTGATAGTGGGTTCTCGGGTGTCCGGTTTTAGCTGATTGACCTCTGATGGACCATTTCGATGATGTTTCGGTGGAGTCCTGTGTATTCTAGGTTCTGTGATTATTGTTGTTTCATCTCGATTTGTTATTCTTTCTCTTGGTTTGCCTCAACAATTGGACAGAATGTGTTTCCAAGAGTTAAGCAGACGTTGACTATCATCTCTATACTGGCAATTAAATTTCTCAGACCCGATCTCTGTTCTAAAAATTTCAAAATTGAGTTTAGTCAACGATAAATGTAATACAGCTTCTGTAATATTTCAATTGTGCCTACAAAGGCTGAAGTAACTAAACACAGAATTTACGTGAACTAAATGCAGTTTAGCAAAGAATACTATACTATACAATACTTAAGAAGACAGCGGCGATTTCTAGAAATAGTAACAATAAATCCAGTAGAGTAGAAAAAGTCACAAGCCTTGTGTCAGTCCAACCTAATTTCAATTAAGCCATTTTGTTTTTTTTTTTAAATTTTCGAGATAACTTTTAAATAACTTCTTTGTATCGATTAACTTAACTTCAAGCATACAATTAGAGATAAACTTATTAACTGATTTAAAATTGTAATTTGCGCTGCCCGTTTCTTAATATTTTATTTTAAAACACTACATAGTTTTTAAAGTGTAATTACCCTAAAAGTTTGTAACTATTTTATCATTAAGTTAAATTAGTTCCTTACCCTGAAGTTATTAGCAATTGTAAAGCTTTTCGTAGTTGCTTTTTAGCTTCCAGGGTGAGTTTATGAGGTATTATTAATTTTTCTTCATCAAGAAAATTAGCTTAAGACTAATGAAACAATGCAGCTTTATAAATTATCTGGATATTTATATTTTTATTTTTTATTTTGTTTATTTAATGCACATGTACGTAATAAAATTTAATAACGCTTTTTCCTGATATACATACTTTTTAAAAGGGGTTAGTTAAGTACACCTCGAATTCTCAAAAATTTGATTTCTTTTTTTACGGATTTTTATTCTCTATACTTCTAAGAATTACTCAAAAAAAAAAAAATTAGGAAAATTTCACTCAATTACAATAGCGATAAATGTGACTTGGCGTTGGATTGGGACCGCTACCTGTTTTCAGACACTGTCTACAATATTACTCAGTCAATTTTTAATATTTTATACTTTTTTCTTAAATCTTAATAATTACTTTTTCAACAAAATGTCGAAAGCTTTTGTTTGATTTTTCTAATAGACAATTTTTTATAAATAATTTAGCATACATGTTTTGGTCGAAAATTGCATATAAAAGTTTGAAACTTGGGCAATTAGTATTCCGTGCGTTGACTGGTTTTAAAATAAAAAGTTTTGTTACGGAAGTACAAAATACACCCCAGATCAGTTTTTAACAAAGTTTTTTTCGATTTTTACTAAGAACTGATGGCCTTAAAATTTTTGTTTTTTTTATATACCAGATAAATGATTAAAGGTAATCATTTTCGTTCAATCTATACCCTGTGGAGAATATTCCAGGATTTTTTTTTCAAAATTTTTTGATCAGTACTTTTCGAGATAAAAAAGAGGTAGAGAGATTTTTTCGCAATGTTTTAAAAATAATACAAAGAAAAGTTGTCACAAGTATTATATTATATATATATATATATATATATATATATATATATATATATATATATATATATATATATATATATATATATATATATATATATATATATATATATATATATATATATATATATATATATATATATATATATATATATATATATATATATATATATATATATGTATATATATATATATATATATATATATATATATATATATATATATATATATATATATATATATATATATATATATATATATATATATATATATATATATATATATATTTAAGCTTTCATTTGATTCAATGACCTGGTAAATATTTTTTTTTTCACTTCCGAGTTCATAACACAAAACCCCTTAAGTCAAAATTTAACTTTAAAAACTACACGGCTCTGATGAGACCATTAATTCCTATATTAGGGCCAAATTTCAACTTTCTACGTCAAATAGTTTCGGAGAAAATCGGGTGTGATAATCGGCCAGACAGACAGACGGCCAGACAGACACCGAAGTGATCTTATAAGTGTTCCGTACAAAACACTAAAAACAATTGACAATTTTTATCTACTAAATTATTTTACAAGATTAATTTTTATTTTTGCATATTGGATTATGTTTTGTGAAGTTTTCCTGCGGAAATGCGAAACGTCATATACTTGCACCTAGAAACCTGAGGGAACTTGAAAATGCATTATCACAGAAAGGAGGCGCCATAGTTTTCATCAGTCAGGTCCATTTAACCCAATAAAAAATAATCTTAACATTTAAAACACATTTTAATAAAATTCTTATAATTTAAAGTACAATAAAATGTATAATCGCCATTCTTTTGTATTATTCACTTAACCATATTGTATATTATTATTATAACTACTGTTCACTTTATGAATTTTGGTAATAAAATATGAGTTAGTGTTTTAACTAACAAAAGAAATAATTAAATATACTCCATAATGATCCATCCAGAAGGCAGAGTTTGCCAAAAGGCTAATTATTCTGTAATGAAATATGTTTAGGGAGCCAATCTGTCAAGTCATTCATTGTTTATCAGGTGGTTAAAGTAGACGTGTGTGAGTATTTTTTAAAAATGGAAAAAATCGAATATCATGCAGTGAAAAAATTCTTTGTTTTGGAAGATTTATCGGCAACTAAAATCCATCTAAAGTTAGTGAAAATGTTGAAGCAGTCAGCGCCTTCATTTCCAACTGTTCATATATGGACTCGAGTTTAAACGTGGTTGTATAAGCATCAATGATGATCTACAGTCAGGACGTCCAAACACTGAAGAAACTATTGTGCAAGTACAAGATATTGTAACGGAAGACTGTGGATTAATCGTGGATGAATTAGCTGAGGCTATAGGCATCTCACATGGATCAATACATAAGATCTTAACTAATGTTTTGGGTATGAGAAAACTATCCACAAGATGGGTGCCACATTTGCTAACATCGGAACAAAAACTCACTCGAGAAAATCTTTCTAAACAACATTTGGCCCGTTTCAAAAAGAATAAAATTTATTTTGTGAGTCGATTTATAACTATGGATGAGACTTGGGTTTACCAGTATGATTCTGAACTGCGACAACAAACCGCACAGTGACTGAGCCCGATTGTTCAGCTCCAAAGCAGCCAAAGTGGTCAAAGTGGTCCAAAAATCCTAAAATCTGTTTTCTGGGATGCAAAACGAATTTTGTTAATTGATTACCTTCAGACTGGTAAACCAATCTCACGAGAGTATTATTTCAACCTTTTGGATCAGCTAAATGAGAGAATTCGTGAGAAAAGGCCCCGTTTGCAGAAGAAAAAATTATCTTTCATCATGACAATGCACTTGCTTACAGAGCTGCCTTAACAACGGCAAAACTGGTTGAATTAAAGTTCGAATTGTTGAAACAGCCAATTTATCCGTCTGACTTTCATCTGTTCCCAACCTCAAAAGATTTCTACGTAGAAAGCGTTTTCAAACAAATGATGAGGTGATAGCATCCGTAGATGGGTATTTTGAAGCTCTTTCGGAAACCACTTCATAGATGGTATAGAAGAGTTGGAAATTCGCTGGAAAAAATATATTGAGCTTATGGGAGAGTATACTGAAGAATAAATGTATTTCGACTCATTAATTCTTCTTGTTTCATTTCCGCTTTCACAACTTATTGACTGACCAGTATATCTGAAATATTTGTTTAGATCTATGGTATAAATTTTAATTATTATATTGTTGAAATTATCTTCCTCTTTGTTTCTGGTTATTGTTTAATATTATGTCAGGCTATTTATTTTTTGATTAAATTTTTCCGATAAATCGTTTTTTAGGAAGATCAACTCGTCTTTCGGGTAGAATCGTGCCAGCAAGCTATCGCGGCATCAAGGCAATAAATCGAGCTGTTTGTACCACTAAAATCTTCTTCTTCTTCTTTATATTAAGCTTTTCTGCCTGTTTTTGTTTAATGTATCGCCGCTACAGGTGTTCGTTTCATCTTTTTCGTGGGTCGCCTATACTCCTTCGGCCCACCGGTGATTTATCTCGAGCCCTTTTCACCAATCGTCGTTCAGACATTCTATTTATGTGTTGGTTCCATTCTTGTTTTCTGATTTTTATCCACGTGTTAATGTCCTCTACTTGACGTAGGTGCCTTATGTTGTCATTTATTTCTGTGTCCGAAAGTGTGCTCCCTGTAATTCTTCTTAATGTTTTCATTTCACTTGTTTGTAAGTATCTCTGAGTTTTGCGTGTTTCTGGTCTTGCCTCTGCTGTGTAAGTCATAACTGGTCGAACTACACATTTATATATACGAGATTTTACTTCTGTTTTATTTTTCCAAATAGTGTCATTTAAGCATACTGCTATTCTATTGGCTTTTCCTATTTGTTCATTTATTTTTTCTTCTATGTTATTGTTATATGATAATTTAATTCCTAAATATTTAGCTGACATCACCTGCGCTATAATCTGATTATCGATTTCCAGCTTGCATCTAATTGGTTCTTTGGAGATAGATACTGATTTGGTTTTTTCGGTCGATATTTTTATATTAAATTTCTTTGCTGTTGTGTTAAATCGATGTAATAATCTCTGCCAGTCATCTTCATTCTCAGCGACCAGGACAGTATCATCGGCATAACACAATATTTGTATCTCTTTATTGCCCATTTTATAGCCTTTTTTTGTTTTTACATGTTTAATTATTACATCTAATATAATGTTAAACAGTAGGGTATGTGAGTCTCCTTGTCTAATACCAGTTGCTACCTCTATGGGTTCAGTTAACTCCGAATTTGTACTCGCTTCTATTTTATTTCTTTTGTAAATGTTCCTAATTAGTTTTATTACATCCAATAGAATGTTCGTGTCATAAAGTGTGTGCATTACGTCTTGCAGCTGTACTCTATCAAATGCTTTTACCAAATCTATAAAGCATAAAAACGCTAGTCTGTTACACTCAACTGATTTTTCAGTAATTTTTCTGATTACAATTACTGCGTCGTTACAGGATCTTCCGCTCCTGAATCCTTATTGTTCTTCGGAAAGCTGTATAAGTGGAGTTATTTGATTGGTAACAATTTTGTCGTCTGTTTTAAAGTTGTGCACAAGAGGTTAATTCCTCGATAATTATTCGAATAAGTTTTTTCTCCTTTTTTTAAAAAGTGGTATCATTCTGCTTGTTCTCCATTTTTTTGGTATTCGCGATCACTGTATTATTTTGTTTATGAGCTTTATCAATTCTTTAGTCAGTTTCACTCCTCCGTACTTTAATAGTTCATTTTGTATTTCGTCCTTCCCAGCTGATTTTAGGTTTTTTAATTTTTTGAGAGCTTCTTCCACTTGTTTATCATCTATTTCTGATGTTTCGTTGATTACTATTTCTGGTGTTTCGCGTGCCAAATTTTCTGTTGTATTATACAATTGCTTTATATAATTTATCCATGTATCATTATACATTATAAATTTCGACTTATTAATTCATTTTGTTTCAATTTCGCTTTCACAACTTATTGACTAACCAGTATATCTGAAATATTTGTCTAGATCTATAAATTCTAATTATTATACTGTTAAAATTATCTTCCTCTTTGTTTCTGGTTATTGTCCGTTATTATGTCAGGCTATTTATTTTTCGATTAAATTTTTCCGATAAATCGTTTTTCAGGACGATCAACTCGTCTTTTGCGTAGGATCGCGCCAGCAAACTATCGCGGCATCAAGGCAATAAATCGAGCTGTTTCTGCCACTAAAATCAACTTCTGCATATACGAACTGGGCGCGCTTTTATAATTTACGAGATCTGTAACAATACTGTGCCGGCGAGCGAACATGATTTAGGTCGTTGCAATATTCCAGTAGCCGGAAATCTTCTGAAATATTACTGGGCTGGTTCACCGAGGCTGGACGCACAGCTAACGCGTCCATTTACTTATTGATATAAAAAGTTTATAGGAGGAACATAAAGTTATTTATATTTAGAAAGCATTTCGTTTTTACTTCCCTTCTCATTTAGAAACACTTTGAAAAATGAATTATTTGTTTATTTTGAATCATTTATCTTCTCGTTATTCTTATTCTGACTTTGCAAATTAACAGGATTATTTTTCTTTTTTGTCACCTGAAAGAACATAAAATTATTTTCAAGAGGGATTTAAATACCGTCAGAATTACCTCAGTTGTTTGAACTCTGACTACAGTAGTTACTACGAATCGAAGTCCATGGCGCAGGGATCAGGTGTGCTCTCTCTCTGGTTCAGATTATACTAGACTTAAAGGCGATAATAATTTATAACTGTTTTAGAAAAAATGGTATATTTGTTTTTCTATTTCGAAACGCCTTCAACATTTTTGACGTTTTTTGGGAAATTTCGATTTTAATTTGCCTCCTGATTTTAGAATCCTTTAATTGTTTTTTCCGTTTCTAGCTTATTGTAAAATATCCATCATCAACATCCTTGCTAATTAAAATAATTTCGAGAAACTAGCAAGACCTCTTTTTAGCAAGCAAATGAACAAATGCTACTCTTGGATAGTAAATGTATTGCAATTTTCTCTCTCTTCGTTAATTTAATTTTGCATTTTGCATGCCGTATTTTATTTTGATTTTGAAGACCTATGACCATTTTAAGCTCTACGGCTGTATTACATTATACTGCAGACGCGTCCTGATTTATCCTATTAATATGTTTCACTAAGTATAGCAAGATAATGAGTTAGTTGGCGATTCCCTTTTATAATATCTACCTCTGCTGATAAACGGCGATTTATGCAAAATTAAATTAATGAAACGAAATTAAGCAACGACAATAGTATCATAAATTCGAAGAAGGTGAAAAGACTAACGATGCACAAAATTTTTGAAATTCTGCCTTTTGTCTTTCGATTATTCTCGGGATGCATCTTTCTGTGTTATACTTCTTCCATTTTGGGGAATGGCTTAAACAGCCTATATCAAATAGTGAAATTATGCTCGACGGCTAATTAAAATCACATTAGAAATAGAACTTTAAACTCTGGCACGCTCAAATGCCTCAAATAACACGTAGGCTGAAAAGTTTTTGTATGAGACATAGATGTCGCCTTTTTCAAAGAATCCATATGATTTTCAGGAAGTACCAACCTTCAAACGATACATGTCAAAACTGTAAGACGAATAGTTTACAAGTTACGGTAGTTTCAGTGACTGTACTTTCGATGTTTTCAAAACAATGGAAAAAATCGAATTTCGTGTGTTGATTAAACATTGCTTTTTGATGGGAAAAAATACCGTTCAAGCAAAGCAATGGCTTGATAAGTGTTACGGGGACCCTATCCCTGGAAAATCACCCATCATTTACTGGTATGCTGAATTTAAACGGGGTCGTACAGATACAAATGATGCTGAACGCTCTGGACGCTCAAATGAGGTGGCTACACCGAAAAACAACAAAAAAATCCACAAAATTGTTTTAGATGACCGTAAAGTGAAACTGCGTGAGATAGCGGCCACCCTAAAGATATTAAAAGAACATGTTGGTCATATTTTGCATGAACATTTGGGCATGAAAAAGCTCTGTTCGAAATGGGTACCGCGTTTGCTCACAGTGGACCAAAAACAAAAACGTGTTGATGATTCTGAGCGCTGTTTGAACCTGTTTAAGCGCAATAAAAAGGATTTGTTCCTACGATATGTAACAATGGATGAAATATGAATCCACCACTACACACCGGAATCAAATCAGCAGTCAGCTGAATGGACATCAGCCGGTGAAAGCCGCCCGAAGCGACCAAAGACACAACACAATGGTTACGATGGCAAAATTGCGTGAATTGAAGTTCGAGTTGCTTCCTCATCCTCCGTATTTTCCAGATTTTTCCCCCGGCAACTATTCGTAGACCTCAAAAAAATGCTCGCGGCAAAGAGATTTGGCTCCAATCGTCGAAACTGAGGCCTCTTTGGAAGGCAAGGACAAATCCTTCGAGAAGACATGTATAGAAATGTTAGAAAAGCGTTGGACTGATTGTATTGCTCTTGAAGGAGAATATATTGATGAATAAAGTAGAATTTTGCAAAAAAAAAAAATGTTTTAAGTAGCTAGACCAAAAACTTTTCAGCCTACGTATTATATCAAGTCGAACCGCTCGAGATTCTCCAAAAGCTTCAATTGCCTGGTTCCAAACATGTAGTACATAAGTTAGAAGATCTCCTGTTGATCCTTGCTTCCGAAAGCTATATTCATGGTCGCTAATATTATTGAATTCTTCTAGATATTTTAGAAGATGCTGACTGATAGCCTTAGTAGGAAGTTTATGGGAATACCTCCTCCTCCTCCCAACAAACAGAGTAACTCCCAACAAATAGAGTAACTCTTCCTCCCAAGAATAATATTAATAATTTTAAATATTAACATATGCTTCCCCCCCCCAAATTATGATGTATATAATAAAAGAAAAATTAACGGAATTTGATTTCAATATCAAACATGGATTTGCTCGAATTAGACGTGTTTATTGGGGGATCTAATTGCTCTTTTGGTTACGTTCTCAAAGAGTTAGCAATTTATGATGTTATTCGTCGTGCAAATTATTTATTTAAATCACCATTTACCAAAAATCTGATGAAGATCAAAAATTGGTTAATTTGTCAGAACTATACCACATTGAGAGACTGGAAATGTTGGAATTAATGAAATAGTTAACATTTGTGTGTAACAGATATATTAAGGGTTTACCAATCTCCATATCAAATTTACGCTAATGGAAAGGAAAATGCGAATTTTTTTAAAGGAAATTTTAGACGAGAATATGTAAACAGTATTTCAATTGAACAAGAACCTAAATTAAATTAGAAGATTTCAGAATATTGTTTTCATAAAAACATTAATTCATGGCATTGCGCATTAGCCAACGTAAAATTATTGTTTAATAATAGCATTTGCTGGAAATAAAAATATAAATGAGTAAATATTTATTTAGCTGTTCTTCTCTATTAGGCAAAAACTTTAAAATAGTTTCATGTTTTTTGTTAATCGCAAAATTTAATTCTTTTGTTGTAGCTGCATCTTCATCCTCTGATTCCATTTGTTATGGGTGACTCCATCATCGATAGTTCTAAATTAAAAAGTTCCATGGGTGGTTCCGTCGTAAGCTGCTTTAGAAAAAACGAAAAGAAAGAAACACCAAAAAGTAACACATCAAATATAGTTAGCAATAGGTCAATTTTATATGCAAGATCCTATCTCTTATAATTTGGAACATACAATCGAATATTCTGTTGACATTGTCCAATTTCTAAGTGATAGAGTATTAAAAGGTTAAATTTGCACTGAACAAGCTATGTGCAATAATTTGGAATAATTAAATAAAAATTTTCATTTTGATTATGTAAATCCTGTCGAATTTGTCAAAGAAAGAGAATTAGAAGTCCAAATTAGTACTTTACAACCTAGCTCTTATAATTTGGCATAGAGAACCAAAATTTCAGTGTCTAATAACAATATTGACTAAATTGCAAAAGATGGGTTATTGGAAATTTCTGAACCTACTGATAACACCTCAACGGAATTTGATAATTCTAATTTTCCTTTACAAAATTTTAAGATTATTAACAACTCATCTAAAAATTTAGAATTACAGAGAAATTATTTTAATATTAATGACAATAATTCAGTTGAAAAAAAAATATGACAGGTTCCTGGAGTAAGTCTGACGAGTCTTCTGACAATGAGTCAATTGTACCATCCACATCCATACAAAATGTGGAAATTGATCGTATTATATCCCAAAACTGTAACTTAATGGAGACTGATAATTTATCTCAAAATTTGGTATTAGACAAATATATTTTTAATATCGAGAAAAATTCAGTTAAAAATAGATCAAAAAAGTTACTTCCAACTAAAAAAAACATGGAAATTACCAGAATTTCAAAATTTTCCTAATAATATTGATTCTGACTCAAATAACGAATCAATTCCTTGCGATCAAATTAGGTCACCTACCCCTTTATTAAATTATCCATTTTCAATAATATCGCAAAATACTTCTAACCCCAATTCTCGTTTTCCAAATGGAGTAGAATTAAAGCTGTTTTTGATGAGTTGGCAACTTCTCTACTTTAATTTATCCTCCTATCCCCTCCATTCCACAAAATATTAAAGCTTAGTTGCTCTTATTTTTTTTCATTCTAATGCCTAGCAGTCTATTATAGTAGAGATGACACATGTACCAAACATATAGGAAGTCCTTTACAAGAAAGGACAACCTAACCCGATATGTGAAGAAGATATGCCAACCGATTAGAATTTTTTTTTAAAATCAAAGAACCGACAACTACTAAGAAACAAAGTAACAGTCTAATCTAAAGTAACATTCATAAAAACACAGTCAATATTTATTTTTAATTACTTTCAGATGCAAAAATGGATTGTGATGACGTCAATAAAACTGTTCCACACAGTATATGGAGTGGTCATATTAAATTAAATAATCATGTAAACGTTAGAAGCTTTTTTGAAGAAGTTGTTCCAAAAATTAACCACTTGTTAGAAGTAGATATTCAGAAGCATACAAGTATAAAAACTAATTTTGAATTTTTTGAAATCTATTTAAATTCTGTCAATGGCATACACACTGTGAAATCTTTCAACATACAATTTAAAATACTTTGTAACAGTTCAGAGATTCTTAATACAATTGAAGAAATTAGTGGAATAATTGACGGAAAGGCTGACGAACTAGCTGAACATGATTCAGGTAATTGAAGGTTATTTTCCAAACTTTTCGATATAAATAGATATTAGGTTATAGGACCATTACACTACACAAAAAACAAATAAAGTCGCCACGATAATTTACTATTAATTAGATAAAGGGAATTTTCATTATTGTTATATTTGTTATTTATTAGTCTCTAGTCAACTGTCCAAATATGATGAATAAGTGAAACAAAACACATATGATTGTGATCATGTTAGAATTAATTTATCTTTCAAAAAAGTTGATAAATTCGTTATTTTGGGCGCCTGGAAATATTTTGAAATTTATCAATATTCAAAAACATATGAAAATTCCCTTTGTCATTTATGCAGACTTTGAATGTATTCTTAAACCACTAAATAATAAGGTAAATGATCTTGATGATAATAGTTCTTACACTTTTAAACAATATGAACATATTCCATATTCATTTGCATATTATATAAAATGTTCTCTTGACGACATACCTTTCTAAATATGAAGTAGGAGTCTTAACTGTGACCAAGTTTTTATTAAATTATTAGAAAGAAGAAAAAAATATCAGACAGATTGTAAGGTGTTGACTTTAATGAATGTGAAGAAAACGTGAATTTCCGCTATGTTTTACTGACAGTAAAATCATTGTTAAGGAATGATGATATTTTATATGGAAGATTTGGGGCTTCCAACTCTTCTTTTTTTTGTGGCATTAATGTATCAGCAAAAATATCTTTTACTGGTGATGATTCTTCAGCGAATAAGTTTTTTCGTGGTGTTGAAGATTCATAACATATTTTAATTTGTGCTCTTCTTTTAGATAAACTGACTCAATTTTCCTAAATGTTGAAATTAGGCTTGTAAATATATGAATCAATTTCTTTATATTAGAATCTTTGTCTATCACCAAAAATTCAAATTTGTGTTTCGAACATAGTTCTTTAAATTGATTAAAAATAAAAAAAAAACACACACACATACAAAATGAAAACATTAACATGATCATCATAAATCACAATTAAATTTGCATTATCACGAATCAGTTGTTTTGGAATGGATGAGTATGTTTGATATAAATAAAAACAATCTGTATTCTTATGTCTTCCAAGAAAAAAATAATCATTTACTATGTTCTGATTCAAACAGACTATGTGAGCAAATATTATAATAGAGTTTGGTTTTATTTCTTGTGGTGAAATTACATTTTCTTCATTATCTGGTTCAAAGAATCCATTTTGGTATAAATATTTTGAATAAATATATAAATTTTCAAACCGTAAGTCATTAGGATCTTTAATTAAGCTGATAACAATGTTGGTTTTTCGACATCCTCCCTCTTTTGCTATTTCCATTAACAAATTTTTCATGTTTTTTTAAAATTGTTTATTAAAGTGTCATGATTTCTATTTGTTATAGAAAAAGGTTGTTCTTCGATACTCGATACTCGATACTCTCGATAATGTAGCTTCTTTTTCTCGAAGTGCTATATCCGATACGGACGTAGGCGATCTTCTCGCCTTTGCCTTTGAGTCGTGCCTTTTTTTTAAGTATTCCACAGACAAAGGGAACCTACAGTTGAATGCCAGTTACGAACTGCCAAGGTGAGAGGGCTTCACTAGGCATGATACTACGGGTGGTTTGTCATTAACTTCCCGAGAAAGGTATATTATCATGAATTTTTTTTAAATTTATTATTTCGCGAGCTTAGAATTGAACTCGGATCTTCGGCGTAAATTAAGGTTAATTTTACTACATAAATATTTGCAATAAGGTTAATGTATTTTATTGATATTAAATCATTCAGTAATTTTTAGCGCTCAGTTGGTCGAAATAAGGGAGAAACTCTTAAAAAATGGAAAAAAAAACACTCATATTAGCCATAAAGCTTAAATCAAGGATATTTTTTTTTATTTTATACACTCTAATATTTTGAGCTTGATTAAAAAATGTTGCAGAAAAGACAAGAGATTAAGTTAAAACGGTTCGATTAGTCATTTTTACCATTATTAAGAGTCAAAATGGTTAAATTAAGGTTAAATTATATTATCGTATGTAACCACTTTGCAAAGTTTGTTCTTAGTTGGCCGAAATGATACAGTAAACCATATCACGTAACAGGAAACAAAGAAAAAAGACTTCTACTATCCATATTTAGACTTTTAAGGGTTAAAATAATTAAATTAAGTTTACGTTCACTATTGAAGGGTCAAAATTGGTAAATAAATGTTAATTATTTTTGTTATTTTATTTCAGTACAATAAGATTTTAATTTGAATTCACAAAAATGATACATAAAATTATGTAAAAAATGAAAAGAAATAACGACTAATGTCCTTTAGTAGTCATTTATCGAGTTTTTAAGGGCTAAAGTGGTTAAATTAAGTTTAATTTTTTTTTATTTTATACGCTCATTTTAATGTTATAAGCTTGATTGACCAAAATGTTGCAGAAAATGCTGAAATGACTAGGAATTAAGTTAAACGGTTCTATTAGTCCTTTTTACCATTTTTAAGGACGAAAACGGGTCAACCACGTAAAATAACCAGACATAAAGTTAAAACCTTTCTATTATTCATTTTCAGGGTTAATGGTTAATTGAAGGTTAAATTTACTACTTAAGCGTTAAAATAGTTCAATAAAGGTTATTATTTTTTTTATTTTATTAAAATCCTCTGAGATTTTGAGCTTACACGTCCAAAGCTGATAAGAATTTCATAAATAATGAAGAAAATACTCATTTGAGTTACATACAGGTTAAAATGGTTAAATGTTTAACTGTGCAGACTTTTTTGTCATACTTTTATTAATCCGCATTCAATTACTTTTCAAATGAAATCGTCTGCTTCAATATCCATCGGAAAATGTTCGGAATAATGTTTTTTTCATTTTTTTAGCCTATAGTGAGGTTCTATAGGATATCACATTCAAATGCCTACAGTCTTAAATTAGTTAGCTCTGTCTCAGGGTAAACTCAATGTTTTTGGTTTTCCCCAACCCAGTTGGACCTAGACTTACTGAAAATCCAATAGGGCACCACCAAGGTTTATTCTACATAAAGTTGACCTTACAGGCGTGTTAAGTGGATAGAGATAAAAAACCTGGAAAAAAAGATATATTGATTTTAATCTAATGTGATATACAGTCGTTTATCTTATCTAATGGAATAAAAGAAAAATCCAGACGAACTGTTGAATGAATACTTTATTTCTGGAGTTCAGTTATTTTAGTACAATCAGCTAGTTGGTAAAAATTAGACTATAATTAAAACAATTAGAAAATACTTAGTCGTTATACGACTAATTCTACCACAAAAGTGACTTGTACAATTTTATTTTTAATAAAACCGAAATTGGTTATTAGTTTACCCAGTAAATAAATAAAGTGGTAGGTAAAATTTCTGATTACACAAATACTACTAACAATACAAAACTTATCTTTTAAATCTTGTTGTTCGTTGACCAAGAACTAGACTTTACTAAGTTTATCCGCAACAAAAGGAAACAATACAGTATCAAAATGAAAGATCTGCAAAGGCTTCGAACCACTGTAGTTCTAGTAATTATGACGAGCTAATCTTAAAATGGTCTTAAGTACTCTCTTAGGGCTTGTAGCTTTGGAGATCGAAAATGGTGATTTCTACAAACTAAACTTATCTGTTACTTTCCAGTTCTAACAAGATGGGTGGAAACTGTAGTCGTACATGGCTGGAACAAAATTAATTTCCTACCCACCAGAAGGAAATCAAGGTACTGGTAATCCTAACGTGGTAAGACTCCCTTTTCGGACTGGATAACGCTGCTCACACGTGAGACGAACAATATAAAAATTCCCGTAGTAAAACCAGAATTACATACATACAAATAAAACCCTAGAGTACAAAATAGGTTCTTCCTAGGCTCTTTGTAACTATGGGAAAGAAAATAAATCGCCCATATACGGCTGGCCAGGTTTCTTAAGAAAACTACTAACTATACCATAGCCCGAAAATTTCAGCTTTCAACAATCGGCACATTAGCCCCTTTAAAAACTTTTCTGAAAACCGAGAATGCTTCTCAAAATAATAGTAGTAGAAAGAGAACATTACAACCATCTTTTCCTTTAAATATCACTCCCACTATTTTACATATCAAACATTTGCACTTTAGAACCCCAAAAATTACTAAATTTCAGACGCCAATATGCTTCCCCAATCTAAAATAAAAGAAAAGAAACTCTAGGTTATATCCTATTCATCCAAATCCAAATGTAGAAGTGGGACCAGGCGAATCTTCGACGCCGATAGTGAAAATATCAAATAAATTAAACCCAATTGGGCGTAAAAATGCGCAAATGCATGTGTCCACCGTCAGACGAAGATCATAAAAAGAGTTTCAAAAATCGTGGAATCCTGTTTTGGCATTATAATTCTAGAAATAACATTGGAGGTCATTTTCTCTAATACCTTAGTTATTTCCGTAATATTTGGTATTCTTTTTCTCGAAGTCTACTCAATTATTTTTCTGAATTCTTATCCTTCCATAGAAACTAGGTGTTTCTGTAATTTTCCCCTTCACTCTTTCAATTTTTGCATTTTTATTTTTAGTTTTATACATCTCCATAATCTTTTTCTGATTTTTGATGATATATTTGTATGATCATTTTTAAGTTATTTAGATTTTTTTAATCTGTCACATTGTTGGCGTGTTATTATTTGTTACTACCAATTTATGATTTTTCCGATACAAGTTTCCGTTTCCTCAATAAATTGTAATTTTATAATACTCTTTCTTATTTTACTATTCTGATTTTCTATCTTCAATGATTTTTGACGTTCTAAATGGCTTTTTGTCTGTAAGGATATAGATAAATTTTCCCAGACAAGTTTTTTTTCGTAAGTTATTAAAATGTCTTTTACAGTTATGATGATTAAATCTCTTGTTTCATTGCGACCATTTTTAAATATCACTGACTAGATCGGGAAATGATCAACATGTTTTTCTTCAGGCAATACGTTATACATTTCTAACTATATATTAATAACTTTCTGTCTAATATTACTCAGTCTACTAGAGGTACTTAATTTCTTTTTAAAATCTCTGCAGCAAAATTTATATTTGGATTATGAAATACTAAAATTTTATTTGCATTGTAAAAATGCTAAATTATAAAAATAGAACGTTTGTGTATATATATGATGAAATTTTTTAAAGAATACACTATTGTTATATCAAGGAGTTAAATTATCCATTACAAAACATACATAATCTAACCAGGAATATATATATACATATATATATATATATATATATATATATATATATATATATATATATATATATATATATATATATATATATATATTAGGGTGACCGCAAAAAATCGATGTCGGAATTTTGTTCGTCTGGACCCCACAAAACGATTCCCCTTTCCAGATATTGACGACGTTAACCCGTGCCGCTCGTCGCTCAAAGTTTGAAAAAATCCAAATTTTTGGCCAAAAAGCTGACATATGGAGCCATAACTCCAGAACGGTAAATAATAGAAACACGCTTAATATCTCAAAAGAAAGCTAATGTTGTTCTTCAAAATTTATATTCTATACATAATTGTTGTTATTTTAAGTCAAACCGAGTTACAACAGCCTTTAGCCCCAAAAACGTGACCTGGTACCAGTAGGAGCCAGTTTGGGAGTATTCTAAGAATTTTACGGGTTTTTACATAATGTGTCTCGGAATTAACATTTTTTTGTTAAAAAGTATTTTGGAACTCAATTTTCAAACATAAAGAGCCTTTTGTTCAAATTTAATCTTTTATTATATGGGGATTACCTGACTAGTTTACCAAAGAAAGACCCGTTTGACAGGTAAAAAGGAGGGTGAATCTAATTTCTATTTTAGGGATGGTGATTTTACTTCAGCGTACAACCGACCTTTTATTTATTCAGTTTAGTTTCTAAAGTGCCTTTGAGCTCGTTAGATCGAACAATTATCTAGTGAAGATATTTTAACGTTTTTTTTTTTAATTTTCCAAGTGTGTGTGTTATTGTTTTTATAACTATTATAGTATTACTTTAAAAGACATTTGAAAACATTTTATTGAAATTAAAGTATGCAATATATTTTGTTTCATTTTCCAAGTTAACTGTTATTTACCTATTGGCCTCTGAAATGGCATCCACATCAGGTGTACAAAGCCGGACCAAGGATAAAATATTTCTTGTGGGCTATCCCATTCACCAGATCACCGGTTGTAAACTACCCTCAGATCGTCAAGTTTTGTGTGCTTTATTTTATAATTTACGTACTGTGAAATTAACCGTAAGAGAATTAGCAAAACTTACAATACGAGAAGTGTTTATTTTTTGGGAGAAAGCTCGAATCCCGACTAAACATGAGCAAGATGCAATTACTAAGCTGGAAAAACTTCACGCCGAGTGGAGAACTCTTCAAAAAGACCGGAAGAAAACATCGAAAACGGCCAAGAACAAATTTAAACAGTTTGTTGAAAAGTTGGATGATCTCTTTGATATTGCTCAACAAGATGCCTTGGCTCTGATGAAATCGGAAGAAGATAAGGCGTTTCTCGTGAAACAGAAGCAGAAGGGCCGCCCAGGTTCCATGACTGGAGTGGATCTCAAGTTGTCTCGAGCTGAAGAAATCAAGATGCAAAAGGAACTTGCGAAAATGAACCAACAAATCCAAGAAGCAACTTTTGATATTGGTGAGTTTTTTTTTTATTATTGGTATTCTAAAAAATAGATAAACAAATAAGTAAATAGTTTCATTATAATTGAAAGAAAATTGTACATGAGAGCATGATTTGGCATCTTTATGATTGAGTTTATATTTTTTAAATAATATCTTTTGATAATTAGAAGTAGGTAATTTAGTACCTATGTATTATTACTATTCTGCTAAAACGACAAGTTTTTATAGTCTTTTTTTTTTTCTCTTTCTTTTGTTGCTTCTTAGAGACGGATGATGAAGACAAGTTCGAAGAAGGAGAAGAAGACACTGAAGAGGACAGCATCTACCAGGAACTTGAGAGCTTGGAGGAAATGGACATCCCTGAAGAAGCTGCAGAAAATCCAGGACCATCTGAGAGCAAGAGGATGAAAGTTTCATTTGCAAGGGGCGTTAAAGAGATTTTAAACATGAAAGTGTCCATTTTATTAGATCGATGTAAGGTATCCGACAGAAATGCCACGAGAATTTTAATAGCTACTCTAGAAGCACTAAACCTTGACCCTCTTGAGTACAAAGTCTCGAAAACTTTATTACATGATAGAAGGCAACTGTTCAGAGAACAATATAATAAAAAAATTTTTGATAAAGTAAACATTCCTGAAAAAGACCCCGTGGTTGTCCACTGGGACGGTAAACTTTTACCGGGTGTTTTAAAAAATGAACAATGTGAGCGAATAGCTATAGCTATTTCATATGGCGAAAAGGAACAGCTGCTGGGAGTTCCTGTAACAGCAAACAGCTTTGGAGAGGAGCAAGCCGTAGCCGTATATGAATGCCTACATGAATGGGGTCTTCTCAACACCGTCAAGGCGATGTGCTCCGACACTACAGCATCCAACACGGGAAGACTCAAAGGAGCATGCTTCATATTGGAGCAAATGTTAGAAAGAGAATTGTTATACCAAGCTTGCCGTCACCATATCTTGGAAATTCTGTTAAGAGGCGTATTCGACACAAAAATGGGATCAACCACTGGACCTCATCCAGACATTTTCAAGAGATTCCTCACTGCGTGGCCCAAGATAGACAAAGGAAAATACGACACAGGTATCAGTGACAATCTAATACAAAAGCAGCTAACTCCAGAAATAATTGCAAATGTTACTGCTGAATTCGAGACCAAATTAACTGAGAGCCACCCCAGAGATGACTACAAGGAGCTATTGCAGTTGGTTCTCGTATTTCTTGGATCACTAGACGGCAATGTTGTGGGTTTTAGAACTCCAGAAGCCATTTATCACGCTAGGTGGATTGCAAAGGCTATTTACTGCTTAAAAATGTTCATTTTTCGTCGTCAATTTAAGATGTCTAAAGAAGAAGAAAGTTCTGTGCGTGCCATTTCTGTTTTCCTAGTTAAAATTTATTGTAAAGCTTGGTTCAATGCTCCAAAAGCTCATCTTGCACCAAAGCAAGATTTAGGTATTTTGCATAGTCTGTTAGACTATAAAGAATGTGACAACGACATTGCAGAAATAGCCCTGACCAAATTTTCGAACCATTTGTGGTATTTGAATGCAAAGTTGGTGGGATTATCGTTTTTTGATCCCACCATTACAGACGATGAAAAGTTGTTAATGGATAATAAATTGCTCAGTAGCACAGATGAACCATCACAGCACGCTAGGGTTGTAAATCCAAAAGTTAGGAAAGAAAACTTAAAAAAGGTAGTTGATGGAGGATTGGTAAATTTACTTACCAAAGAAACGTTTACATTCTTTGACCAATCTAATATAAAAACAGATTTCCTAAGACAACATCCAAACACCTGGCCTCCAAATAATGACTTCCAAGAAGGATTGAAAATTGTCAAAACATTAAAATTAGTTAATGATATGGCTGAGCGTGGTGTTAAATTAATAACCGACTTTAACGACCTTCTGACAAAAGATGAAGACCAAAAGCAATATGTCCTGCAAGTTGTAAGTAAATGCCGAGCATTATATCCTGACGTTTCAAAAACTACTTTAACAAAAGCTCTAGAATAGATTAGATAACTATGTAAAATTATCAACTCATGTAGATACTACGTCTGTATCTTTTCTGTGTCTGTTTTGTATGTATTATATACCTAATTTTTATATTTTAAAAAAAAAATGTCATTAGACTTATCAGTATTATTTTTTTTTTATTATATTTCTACTTTAAACTCAAAAATATACCAAAAAAAAGTAAAATTTATCACTTAATAACAAAATATACGAAGTATGCTCCTAGTGGTACCAGGTCACGTTTTTGGGGCTAAAGGCTGTTGTAACTCGGTTTGACTTAAAATAACAACAATTACGTATAGAATATAAATTTTGAAGAACAACATTAGCTTTCTTATGAGATATTAAGCGTGTTTCTATTATTTACCGTTCTGGAGTTATGGCTCCATATGTCAGCTTTTTGGCCAAAAATTTGGATTTTTTCAAACTTTGAGCGACGAGCGGCACGGGTTAACGTCGTTTAATCGAGCTCAAATTTCGGCTATCTCAATATCTGGAAAGGAGAATCGTTTTGTGGGGTCCAAACGAACAAGATTCCGACATTTTTTTCCCCCTCTATGAGATCCGGTCACTCTAATATATATATATATATATATATATATATATATATATATATATATATATATATATATATATGTATATATGTATATATATATATATATATATATATATATATATATATATATATATATATATATATATATATATATATATATATATATATATATATATATATATATATATATATATATATGTATGTATATATATACATAATAAGAAGGCCAGATTACACCTGGTATTTTTCTTAAACGAAAATACCTTCCTTTTCTGTATTGATGTATTATGCTAATCCATTTTCTTATAGACACTCATCAATAATCTTCTCAAAAAGCTTTATTTAATATAATATAAAAAGGATTCAACTATAACGATACAAACAATTTTAAAATAAAACTAAAATTAATCAAATAGTTAAAGATGCAATGTGCACATTAAAACATGTTTCATTAATAGTTTTTTTTTAACATTTTGGTTCAATTTTAGTAAGTTATTTTTTTTGGCAACATTCTTATATTTGATAAATATATTTTAATTAATATTTTCTGGTATATTAAGTAATTCGTCTTTTAATTCTATGGTATCATGGGATAAATAATAACCTATAACTGCCCAATTCACTAAAATGATTTAACTTTATTGAAAACCGCAATATATATATATATATATATATATATATATATATATATATATATATATATATATATATATATATATATACATATGTATAAAAAATAAAGAAAGAAAGCAAAAGTTGCTGTATCTAACAAAATTCTTAAATATGAAATTCAGCGTTGTGTCAAATATGTCATACAAATTGTAAGTCACAGGTGGTTCATTAAAATTGAATTAATTTATAATTGATATTAGCATCCAAGGTTTTTAATTTAAGGTTTTTTTAAAAAGGCATCTCTTTTGTAAATGCCTTTTTACTGATTTAATATGTAAATTTAATATTATTGGTGTAAGATTTACTTAATTGTTAGTCGCATTTATGTAATTGGTTTTATGGTCATTTTTGTTATAGTTATATCACACCTCTCACGTAAGTGTTCAGTTTTATTATTATTATATATATATATATATATATATATATATATATATATATATATATATATTAAAATTAAAATAACTAATACTTTTGTTTATTCGCCCGTACTACTTCAATTGTCGCTTCGTTCTCTCTTTTTTAGTTTGTGTCCTGATGAAGGTCCCAACCTAGGACCGAAATATTGGCTAAATGAACACGGTGTGAACACTTGTTGCGCCCTTTGCCGAGTTTCCCAACTAATTTCATATTAAGTATATATATATGTATATATATATATATATATATATATATATATATATATATATATATATATATATATATACATTTAGTATTATGTTGGTAACGTCAAGCAAGAAACAGTTATTGTTATGACGGTTCTGAAACTGGGGGTATGAACTTGATTTTTGTTTCCACTTGAGCGCATTATTTTTATTAATTTATTATAATTAATTAGAATATTGCTCACCTTATTTACTTGCTATTAAAAAAAGGCAGAAAATATATTTTTATCAAAACGCTTTCAGTAATAAATAACGAGTAAAGGAAAAATGTTACATTAAAAATTCTTGCTGGGTGTTTCAAAATTCTTATTGCAAGTGCGGTCCTTCTTTGATTAGAATCCCCAATTTTTTAAATTTTCACTTGACAAAAGGTTTTTTTTTTGTGAGATACTCCATAACCATCGATTCTTTTTAGTGCTCCGTACGGAACACTTATAAGATCACTTCGGTGTCTGTCTGTCTGTCCGTCTGTCTGTTTGTCTGTCCATCTGTCACGCCCGATTTTCTCCGAAACTATTTTACATAGAAAGTTGAAATTTGTTACTAATATATAAATTGATGGCCTCATCAGAGCCGTGTAGCTTTGAAAGTTAAATTTTGACTTAAGTGGTTAGTTTTGGGGGTGAAATCGAACGTGAAAAAACAATTTTTTACTAAGTCATCGAGTGGGCTGTCAAATGAATGCTTGTTAAAACACGAGTTCAAAAAATTAAATAATGTCTTATATGCGCACACTTTTCTTTGCATTATTTTGCGAAAAATCGCTGTTCCCTCACGTCTATCTCGAAAAGTACTGATCCAAAAATTTTGAAAAAATTCTGAAATATTCTCCACGGGGTGTAGATTGAACGAAAATTATCACGAGTGCATTACCTTTAATAATTTATCTGGTATACAAATAAAACAGAAATTTCAAGTTCATCAGTTTTCAGTAAAGATCGGGAACAAACTTTGTTGAAAACTCATTTGGGGGTGTGTTGGATCAAAAGTCAAGTTGTGAGCGCTGTTGTAGCTGCCATCGTGTTAATCTATTTAGTTTAAAATTCTGGTAAATATGAACTTGAGGGTTTAAGGGTTACATGGTCGTAAGAGTCAAGAAATCAAGATATTTCACAATAGTTAAAAAAAAATCTATTTCTGTTAGGAGGCTTTAAAAATCTGATTTTAATATTAGTCTTATAACGATAAGTTTTTGCAAAGTTGTCGGTGTTATTAATTGGTGCAAGTGAAGTTCAGCAGGCACAAAGAGACTCCTATTAATACTAAATTATTTTCCAGTAACTATGGCAATAAAACTTATAGTTGGACTATATTCACTGGTCACTTTAAATATTGAAGTAAAAGCTACGATACGGGACAAAATGACGAGATACAACTAAAATAAGATTAGAGCTTACACTAGATATTAGCTTTAGATACACTCTCTCTATAAGTATAGTATTTTTATATTACCATAGTATACAAATACATAAATGTAAAAGTATTTTACCTCTCGAAATGTATCTGCAGTTATAAAAATAGATCAGTATAACTATACTACTAATAGGATACATCTTTTCACTCATGAAAATGTCGAAAGATTTAGGGTTTACTTATACAAAGGAATCAATATTTTTTAATGGCCTTAAGTGGAGCTAGTACCCACAGTTACTTTAAAATTACATGATATAATGTTCTAAGACTAGGGTGCTACTTTTCTTTGTGCAAAAATAAGTCCAATAAGAACCTCGGTAGACATATGAGATTTTGGGGATACTACACAATCTTTATCATCGCAGAAAAAAGGTGATTTTAAAATATACTGCTCAACCTAATATCCCTCACGGAGAAAAAAGTTTTTTATAATATTATGGTAATAATTCGTTTTTATAACATAGATTTAAAAAAAAAATCAGAAAATGTATCGAACCGTTTTAAAAATCATCATAAACATATGATTAATCTTCTTATTCTTTAAATCTTAATATGGGAAGAAAATTTGTTTTTAAAGAAACGCTTAGAACAGTTTTTTTTCTCTGTAACTTGTTCATTACAATGGAATTTCAGCTGAATTCGCTTTGTTTATTTCTCAACTAACTAGGATTATCACCAGAAGCTATACACTAGCGACTGTTTTCCATTTATGGGGCGAATGGGGGGAATAAAGAGTTTAAAGAGGCAGGTATGAAAATTAATATAGATAAAACAAAAGTAAAGACAATGGAAAACCAACAAACGAACATTTACATAGAAGGAAATAAAATACAAGTGGAAAAGTATAAGTATTTGGGAGTGATAATGGATGAAACTGGAAAACAAGACAAAGAAATTAATGAAAGAATGGAAAAAACGAACAAACTTTACCCTGCAATAAATAATAAATTTATTAGGAAGAAAGAAGTGACAAAACAAATAAAAATAAAAGTCTTCAAAACAGTTTATAGGACAATGCTAACATATGGGCGTGAATCATGGAGCCTAACCGACAGGCAAAAAAACAAGATACAAGTCGTCGAAATGAAATACCTGAGAGCAGTATAAGGAGTTCCACGGAAGTACAGAATAAGGAATACAGAAATAAGGAGAATGCTGAGAGTAAAAGCAATTATGGAATATATACAACAAAGACTGATCTTAGCATCGTTCGAATCACAACGAATTTATATCGAACTGGACCAAATCGGCTAGAAGAGTGCATCTGCACCAATCTGTTAGAGAAACCACATGTAATTTGGAATATAATGCGTAAAACTGAAAAAAATACGAAATTTATTGCGTAGTGAACGCCAACGATGCTTGAGTTCAAAAAGAATTACATATATGTCAACTGAAATCCTAAAATACTAATGGTATACGGTTTCGAAAAATTTACCTTTGATAAATTTTTTTTACTATGAAAACTGAAACATACAGATTAGTATGGGATGTCATCCCAGCGAACCTTGTTCAATGCTAAAAGTTGATGTAAGTTATATTTTGGCTTTCAAGTAGCAAAGTCGGCAATACTTACGAAGTTTCTGAAGAAGAAAGGAATGCTGAAACTTTGTAACTGACTGCATTAAGTCTATATTTTCCAATCGGATTATCTGCAGCAAAACACCATAAAATTCTTAAAAATCCTAATGTAATTGATCAGTAAAAATTCTCCTGTATATTTGCCTGATGTCACATACAATAACAATAGGACAAAAATCTAAGTTGCAAAAATTTAGAAAAGATGTCTTCTTCAAGTTAAGGATCAGTATGAAGTGCGTCGCTAAATAAAATTTCTTTTATTAATGTTCACTAAAACATCAACGACTACTCGAAGTTTTATTAAAACAGTATTTGGTACAATTAGGTAGTGATGCGATATAAAATAAGCTAATGAAGATTCGATGAGTATACAATTTGTCAAGTCAAAATTTTAGTCAGTAGTCGTAGTAGTGTTGCAATGCTACAAAATTGGGTGTTCGATTTTTAAGGTGGTTTTTCATGCTTACAAAAGAGGAAATTATTAGGCTTTTTTTTCTAGTTTTACTATAAAACAACCTAATAAAAATATTCCCATTTTATTACCGTTAATTATCATAATTAAGGCTCGTAAGAGAGAGGCAGTTGGGTTGAGTTTTCTTGCATCAGCGTTTCTAAGCAAGCAAAACGTCATAAAATTCTTTCAAAATCCTGATGTAATGAATCAGTAAAAATCCTCCTGTATATTTGCCTAATGTCACATACCAAAATAGTAGGAAAAAAAACCTAAGTTGTGAAAATTTAGGAAAGATGTCTTTTTCAAGTTTAGGATCGGTTTGCAGTGCGTTCTTAAATAAATTATTAATATTCACTGAAACATCAAAGACTACTCGAAGTTTTGTCAAAACGGTATTTGGTACAATTAGGTAGTGATGTGATATAAAATAAGCTAATGAAGATTTTTCTTTTCACCCGGAAGTAACAAATACAGAGAAATCTACATAGCATGCGGTCTCGCAAAAAAATTATTATAGCTTAATCTAACTATGTATACAATTGAGTATTCTTACACTTTTTTCGCAGAATTTTCGTTTTTTTTCACCATAGTAAGTTTCGGATTCCATTAGCCATTTTGTGGACGCCATATTGAATTTCAAAAAAGGCCATGATTCATTCGAAAGCTCTTGAACATACAAATATTTTGGGACCTACAAAGTTGTTTTCTATTGCATTTAATTTTGAAGAGAGCAGTGTCCCGGTTGACGTGGAATGACCTTTATATATATATTAGCCGGACTTGATTCACCACTATCGTCACTACTTATTCCTTATATTACCCAACCTAATAAAATCTCTCCCATTGTTTCTCCTTAACTCCCAATATTTCTCCTTATCTCACCTTATTTCCCATTATCTAGGCTTATCTCGACTTATCTCGCAATATTTCTCCTTATCTCCCATTATTTCCCTTTATCTCCCATTATCTCACCATAACTCCCATTATCTAGACTTATCTCTGCTTATCTCCCATTATTTCTCATTATCTGTCATTATTTATACTTATCTCCCATTATCTCACCTTATCTCCCATTATCGAGGCTGATCTCGACTTATTTCCCATTATTTCTCCTTATCTCCCATTATCTTACCTTATCTCCCATTATCTAGGCTTATATCGAATTATATAGAACATATGTATAAATTTATAAAAACACGTAAATCGGATAAGTGGTTCTCGAGTCTGCACTAACGGACAGATAGACATAGAGACGTTGCTTTATATATATATATATATATATATATATATATATATATATATATTATATTCTTTACTACATGATATTGTTCCATATTTAATGCTTTAGGCAGTGTATTGCAAGAGAACGCGCTAGCGGCAAACTTTTCTCCGACTTGATTCACTATTATCGTCACTGCTTATTCCTTATGTCACCTAACGTAATAAAATATATCCTATAACCTGGCCAGAGAACATACATATGTTCAAAAAAAAAGCACGTAAATCGGATAAGTGGTTCTCCAGTGATAAGCGCAGTAACGGACAGACAGACAGACAGACAGAGAGACGTTGAATTTTATATATATTATAGATATTCTTTGCTCCATGATATTGTTCTCTATTTAATGGTTTAGCATGTTTAAAAAAAAAGCACGTAAATCGGATAAGTGGTTCTCCAGTGATAAGCGCACAAACGGACAAACAGACAGAGAGACGTTGCATTTTATATATATTATAGATATCCTTTGCTACATGATATTGTTGTATTGTTTTAGGCAGTGTATTGCAAGAGAACGCGATAGCGGCAAACTTTTTTCCGATTTGATTCACTATTATCGTCACTGCTTATTCCTCATGTTACCTAACGTAATAAAATATAGTCTATAACCTGGCCAGAGAACACATATGTTGTAAAAAAAAAAGCACATAAATCGGATAAGTGGTTCTCCAGTGATAAGCGCACTAACGGACGGAAAGACAGACAGACAGACGGACAGAGAGACGTTGCATTTTATATATATTATAGATATAGATTATTATTATTATATAACCTGGCCAAAGAATATATGTATGAATTTAAAAAAAGACACGTAAATCGTATAAGTGGTTCTCGCGTGATAAACGCACTAATGGACAGACAGAGAGACATTGCATTTTATGTTTATTATAGATTAGAGATATTCTCTGCTACATAATATTGTTCCATATTTAATGGTTTAGACTGTGTATTGCAAGAGAACGCGCTAGCGGCAAACTTTTTTCCGACTTCAATCACTGTTATCGTCACTGCTCATTACTTATGCTACCTATCGTAATCAAATATAGCATATAACCTGGCCGGAGAACATATGTATGTTTTAAAAAAAAAAGTACGAAAATCGGTTAAGTGGTTCTCCAGTGATAAGCGTACTAACGAACAGACAGACATACAGACAGAGAGACGTTGCATTTTATATATTATAGATATGTATATATATATATATATATATATATATATATATATATATATATATATATATATATTTATATATATATATATATATATATATATATATATATATATATATATATATATATATATATATATATATGTGGCTGGCTGTGGCTCGGTGGCTTAGTACTTTACTACTGTGCAGAAAGTCGAGGGTTCAATCCCGCAGGTTGGTATACTTATTAATTAATTTATTTTAGTATATTTCGCCTGGCCACGTACATAGGTAGTAGTTGTTTGCAGAAATGCAAATAACGTCCGTGGCACCACTACTGCGTTGTTTAAAAGGTGCCGTGAAATACAAAAATGTATGTTTCGGCACTTGGACAACGTTAACGGGTATTACAACATCCTCGCCGATATCCTTGGGATATGGTAAAATCCCTACTGAGGCAGGGAGGTGACAAAAAAATATATATAAACATATATATATATATATATATATATATATATATATATATATATATATATATATATATATATATATATATACATACATACATACATACATACATACATACATACATATATATATATATATATATATATATATATATATATATATATATATATATATGTATGTATCTATATATACAGGGTGTCCCAGTATTCCGTGTATATAGAGTTACTGTGGATTTTTGGGATGAAAATATGACCATTTAACCCAACTTACCTTTATCCAAAAATTCGTAATTTTTGAGATACGGGGTGTCAAAGTTATACTTTTATTTTAGTTTTTCTTAAGTAGCTTTCTTAATAATTGTATTAATTGTACACTATTCGGTGCTAAAGGGTTTTCTGAAATGAGAAATCGAAATCAGCTTACAATTTTATTGTAAATTGTAGGGGGCGCCACTTATTGCCCTATATATATTTTTATATTGTATCATATTTTCCCTTCCCTTGTCTAAAAAAAGTTCTCGTGGTAAATGTCGCTCTGAGCAACAGTTTCTGAGATAATGGGATGTTTGTTTCCATTTTTTCATTCCATCCACACTTCATCCAGGCTTAGGAGAAGTCCAAAAGAATAATCTTTGAAATTTGGAGCATGGTTAAAGGCAAACAGGCTAACAAAAATTATAAATTAAAAAATTAACGGGCCAGTAAACAGTAAGAATGTAAAAACCAACTGGCTAATGGCATAAAAAGTTACCCACAAATTGATAAATTTGTAATCAATAAATAAAAATATCCCATAATCTCAGAAACTGTTGCTCGGAGCAACATTTACAGATCTTTTTTAGACAAGAGAAGACGGAAAATATGAATATTTAATTAAAAATATCATACATAGTGGTATAAAATAGTTATGACAATTTAAAATATAAACAGTGCAATAAGTTGCGCCCAATACAATTTACAACAAACCGTGAGCTGATTTCGATTTTTCATCTCAGGAAACCTCTAAGCACCAAATCTTGTACAAACACCACAATTATTAAGGAAGTTACTTAAGAAAAACTAAAATAAAAAAATAACCTTTGACACCCTGTTTCTCAAAAATTACGAATTTTTCGACTAAAGGTAAGTTGTTTTAAATGGTCATATTTTCATTCCAGAAATCCACAGTAACTCTAAATACATGAAATACTGGGACACCCTATATATATATATATATATATATATATATATATATATATATATATATATATATATGTAGATATATATGTGCCGAAACATACATTTTTGTATTTCACCGCACCTTTTAAACAACGCGGTAGTGCTGCCACGGACGTTATTTGCAATTTTGCAAACAACTACTACCTGTGTACGTGGCCAGGCCAAATATACTTAAATAAATTAATAAATAAGTATACCGACCTGCGGGATTGAACCCTCGACCTTCTGCACAGTAGTAAATATATATATATATATATATATATATATATATATATATATATATGTATATATATATATATATATATATATATATATATATATATATATACATATATATATATATATATATATATATATATATATATATATATATATATATATATATATATATATATATATATATATATATATATATATATATATATATATATATATATATATATATATATATATATATATATATATATATATATATATATATATATATATATATATATATATATATATATATATATATATATATATATATATATATATATATATATATATATATATAGTTAGATTAAGATTATAATTTTTTTGCGAGACCGCATGCTATGTAGATTTCTCTGCATTTGTTATATATCGCATCACTACCTAATTGTACCAAATACCGTTTTGACAAAACTTCGAGTAGTCTTTGATGTTTCAGTGAATATTAATAAATTATTTAACAACGCACTGCAGACCGATCCTAAACTTGAATAAGACATTTTTCCTCAATTTTCACAACTTAGGTTTTTGTCCTACTGTTTTTGTAGGCATTAGGCAAATGTACAGAAGGATTTTTAGTGATTCATTACATCAGGATTTTCAAAGAATTATATGACGTTTTGCTGCAGATAATCCGATTGGAAAATATAGACTTAATATAGTCAGTTACAAAATTTCATCATTTCTGTCTTCTTCAGAAATTTCGTAAGTGTTGTCGACCTTGCTACTTGAAAGCCAAAATATAACTTACATTAGCTTTTAGCATTATGTTTCAGTTCTCATATTAAAATATAAAATTTATCAAAACTAAATCTTGCGAAACCGTATATCAGCCGTATTTTATGATGTGATTTAAGATGTATGTAATGCTTTTTGAAAATGGCAACTCAAGCATCATAGGTTTTCTTATTGTGAAACATAGAATGTTTTGACCCTTCTCAGCTAAATATAGAAAAGAATCGATGGCTATGGAGTATCTCGTAAAAAAAGCCTTTCGTCAAGTGGAAATTTAAAAGCTTGCGCATTCTAATCAATTCTAATTGCACTTGCAACAAGAATTTTAAAAGATTTTTCATTTCTCAAAAAAAAAATCATGGCTTCTAGTAAAACGTTTTTACCTTACATTAACCGGCAAGAAAAACTTGGAGAAAAAAACCCTCTCTTACCAAAACTGAAGGAGTATATATATATATATATATATATATATATATATATATATATATATATATATATATATATATATATATATATATATATATATATATATATATATATATATATATATATATATATATATATATATATATATATATATATATATATATATATATATATATATATATATATATATATATATATATATATATATATATATATATATATATATATATATATATATATATATATATATATATATATATATATATATATATATATATATATATATATATATATATATATATATATATATATATATATATATATATATATATATATATATATATATATATATATATATATATATATATATATATATATATATATATATATATATATATATATATATATATATATATATATATATATATATATATATATATATATATATATACAGTAATACCCCGCTTTACGCGAGGGATACGTTCCGAAAAAAATCGCGTTAACTGAAATTCGCGTATATCGAGGTTTATGATTAAACATAGTCAAAATTTAATACAAAAAAATACAAATCATTTTAATCAATCACTTTAATTCTAAGAACACTTTATGCAATACATACTCTTATTTTTTACGGAAAAATACATCTATTGTCTTTTGGGTAACGTTTTGTTTACGTTCTTGTAAAATACGTTCATAACACCCAACACTGTTTTTAATTGTTTGACACACGGTCAAGACACGGTCATCATTATTGTCTATACTCTGCAATATGTCCAAACCTGAATAAATTTTTGAAAGTGCATTTTGTATTTCCCCTGAAGATAAAACTTTCTCTTCTACTTGTTCTTCCTCATCGTAGATAGGATTATTCTGTAACTCGATCAGATCTTCATTGCTAATAGGATCGTCGTGCGTTGCTACAAGTTCTACGAGATCTTCTACCGTAACATCTTCAAGTTCAGACCCCTCAATCATTGCAGCAATGTCTTCAAGCACTTGTCTCTGCATCTGGACAATTCTTCTAGGTGCTTCCACTACATCTGGCCAAAGATTACGCCACACCCCATTCATACAACTCATTTTAACTTCCTTCCAAGCCTCTTCTATGTTGTGAATAGACTTCATAATGTTGTATGACTTCCACCACTCTCGCATAGACTGTCTTCCTTCCCCGTCAGTTTCATGAATTAGTTGGCTAAAAGTGCGGCGATGGTAATAAGCTTTGAAGTTTGCTATTGCTCCCTGGTCCATAGGTTGTAATATTGACGTAGTGTTTGGTGGAAGGAACTTTACGTACACTTTTAAGTCTCTGGGCGTATCAAGTGAGGTTGGATGTCCTGGGGCATTGTCTAAGAGTAATATAACTTTAGGTTCAAGCCCATTTCTGTCACAGTATGATTTGACTGATGGGCAAAAACTATTAGAATACCATTCTTGAAAAATTTCCCGTGTAACCCACGCCTTTCTGTTTGATCGCCACACAACTGGTAGACTTGTCTTGTCTGTGCCTCGCATTGCACGGGGTGTTTCTGAATGGTACACTAGTAAAGGTTTCAGTTTGAAATCACCAGTGGCATTACCACCCAGCAGAAGTGTTAGTCGATCTTTCGCAGCTTTGAAACCACTGGCTTGACGTTCTTCCTTAGAAATGAATGTTCGAGATGGCATTTTTTTCCAGTAAAGTGCGGTCTCATCAACATTGAAGATGAGACAAGCAGGAATTTTCTCTCGTCTAACGAAGTCTTGAAACTTGTCTGGAAACTCAGCTGCAGCTTGAATGTCCGCGCTGGCCGCCTCGCCTGTTATGTGGATATTGTGAAGATTAGAACGCTGCTTGAACCGATGGAACCAGCCTCTGCTGGCAGCAAAAGTCGGAGTGGCACTCCCTTCTCCTTCTTTTGTTTTCAGCATCTCATACAAAGATTTTGCTTTTGTGCATATGAGATCTTGACTTAGTGGTGTGTTCTTCTTATTCAAATCTTCGATCCAGACTGACAGTAATTTCTCCATTCTTTCTAAGATAGATGATCTCGAACGAGAAAGTTTTGTTGCACTTATAGGTGTTGAACCTTCGCTGGAGATTTTAATTTTTTCCCGATTTTTATAAATCGTTCTCACAGTCGATTCTGAGAGTCCAAAATCTCTCCCAACAATTGTTGCTTTGCCTCCATTTTCCATTCTTCTTAACACTTTCATCTTCAATTCCAAAGTGACGCTTTTCCGCTCTTTTTTCTTTACAGGCGGCATTTTTAACGTAGGGTTAAATTATGTATGTATGTATCTCCAATAAATATTAAAACAAAACTGCCAGCCGACCGAACTAACATTACGGAACAAATGAACACACGAAACGAACGAGGAAATCCCCATAGAACAAAGTCGAAGGACAGGGAATTCCCAATTCTTCAAAGAGAATATTCAGAGAAAGCGGGGATCCCCCCGCGACCATAGAGAAGTTAATGACTACATGAGCGCGAAATTTTAAATTCGCGTTATAGTGAAACCGCGCGTAACGGGGTCGCGCTAAGCGGGGTATTACTGTATATATATATATATATATATATATATATATATATATATATATATATATATATATATATATATATATACGTCAAGCAAGAAACAGTAATTTTTGGTTTTGAAAAAACTTTTCTGATGGTTCTGAAACTGAGTTCCCCAACTAATTTTATATTTAAGAATTTTGTTAGATACGGCAACTTTTGCTCAAAATCGTTTTGAAGCTTGGAAATATGTTGATATCTCTTAATCGAAGTTTTCCTTGCTAAATAAGGACGTAACCATAAAGAGGCTTGAAAAACATTTACATACCAAATTTAGAATAAAGTTTCTCACTGAATTCAAGTGATTTAGATAAACCAGATAGAAAGGAAGACAGAGCTAAAGTTCTATTAATACATAAAAACTAGCATGGAGCTCCGCAGGAGGAAACCTAATCCACATACCTATATGAGTGATACTAACTGAGACCCTAATAAATTATCAGCACTCCCAAACTCAGTACAAATAAATTGCAAGTATTGGGTCTAAAGAAAATTTAAGGTTGAGTTAAGCAACTTTCTTTAAAATAATCACCTGAAAATTTGAAGTAGACTTTTCTTAATAAGTAGTAAGTATTGGACATAAATGGTTCTCTTGCCAACTAGCAGATAAAGAAAAACTCTTCTTAAGCAATTACCCATCTGCCTATATGAAACAAAACATGCATCCGCTGATAGTTGAAATTCATAAAGTACTAATTCTTTTTTTTTTTATTGGTCTAGCACACGTGCTGCAGGGAAGTCCCTAAAGCGGCACCTGTGCGGAGAAAGCGATTCGCTTTGTTCTTGAATCGCTGTAAATTGTACTCGGTGGGAAACACAGCGCTGGGCAAATTATTCCAAAGGGATGATGTTCTCCATATAAAAGACTGCTTGAAAAGCGTTGTACGTGGAGTAACAAGCTGAACCTCATACGGATGTGAAGCACCAGCGTGACATGTATTTCTAACATGCACCGCTTTGGGAGGAATTAAGCGGGCTACATCCTTCGAACACTTTCCATGAAAATACTTGTAGAACAGACTCAAGTCGCCAACTGTTCTTCGATGTTCCAGTAACTCAAGGCCGCCGGTCAGTTCCGGGTTTCCAATCAGACGAACAGCTCTTCTCTGAACAGAATCCAACAAATACAGTGTATGTTTGGGAGCGGAGCCCCAAACATGGGAGCAGTATTCCATAGTTGGTCGAATTTGAGCTTTGTAAAGAATTAACAGTTGTTGGGGAGTGTAAAGCTTTCTGGTTCGAAATAGTATTCCCAACTTTTGAGGAGCTCTCCTTGCTATACCTGCAACATGTTCATGCCAGGACATATTTGCTCCCAAATTAACGCCCAACAAATTAAGCGACGATGTTAGGGGAATGGAGTGCCCCGACATAACTATGTCAGGTTCAGCAACGTTAACTTTTTTAGAAAAAACTGCCGCCTGAGTTTTTGTAGCGTCAAATTCCACTTGGTTACTGTCACCCCAAGATAGAATTTCTTCCAGGTCTCTGTTAAGTTGAGCGACCTCCTGCTGTCTGCGGATATTCGCCTGAGCAGTCGATGTCCGAGCGTTCAAAGCAAATGAAGAGACAAGCGTACTGTTATCTGCAAAGCTGTAGATTGGATTCCCGGTCTTTTTCAGCAGTTCGTTAATGTAAATGAGAAAGAGAGTAGGAGACAGTATGGAGCCTTGGGGCACACTGGCGTTGATAGTAAAGGTGTTAGAAAGAAATCCGTCGACCGCCACTCGTAAAGAACGCTCTCTGAGGAAACATGAGAGCCACAAACAGAACTTTTCAGACATACCACAAGAGCGTAGCTTAGCCAACAGTCCATCTTACCAAACACGGTTGAATGCCTTGGATATGTCAAGAGCAACCGCTCGAGATTCTCCAAGGTGTTCAATTGCGTTGTTCCAAACATGTGTTACATAGGTCAGAAGATCTCCTGCTGCTTGATAACCTTTTCCATGACTTTCGATATTATTGAAAGCAGTGCGCCTGCGCGACTGTGCGACTATATATCTACTAAAGCAGCAGAAAGCAGTGGAGTCCTTTCCTTTTTAGAAAATTTTTATTTCGTAGCCCGTTCTAAATACCTTTCTTAATTTTTTCAACAAAAATACTCAAATTTATTTCATTATATGACGAGTTCAAAATAGATGTTTTTAATGTCTTATCTGATTTCGATAGAATTGACAGGTTCTATGAGTTTCATTACTTAATTAGTGAGACATACGAATCTCATATCGAAATACAAAAATCTGTTCGAATAGAGACGTTATGAAAACCAGTTTTTATAAAAAGTTATTTCAAAGCAACACGGAACTATATTTCATCCAAATATACGATGTAAAATTTGCTTGACAGTTTGTCACTTAAAAACACACTCGTGCTTTAATAACTAAAAGCGCTGAGCCATATTTTTGTTAATTTGGAGAGTATCTTTTGGCAACGTTAGTTAATCCTCTGTAGTGTCATACCAGAAACATTAATAACATTTTTTAATCAACCATTCTCTCTGTATTCGTATTCCACTTTTAAAAGCGCTAAACCGAAAAAGCCAAATGAATATGAGCAATAGCGACAGAAGATAATGTATTGGTATAAGTTTTAAACTACTATGTTTTTACTAAAGTTTTTTTTAACTTTTCTGCTTAAAAAGTTTTCTTTTCTCATTTTGTTAATTAAAATAACAGTAGAGCTAAAAAAATATATGAGATCTTTAAGGCAATAAAACATGTATTTTAAGTTTATTATGTCAAAAATATACAGGATGAGTTTTTTACAATATGTATTTAATTTGGAAATTATCATTGTTATAACGCTCTACGAGTGTCTATTCTGAAATGAAAAACAAGCAACTAATGGTTTGTCAATGATACAAAATATTTAGTAAATTGGCTATACTCAAATTTAAAATATAATATTTTCACATTGGATAGAGAGATGAAAGTCGGAAGTTAAGAATATTTTTGGATGCTGGTTAAGAATTTGAAATAGCCTGTACATATTTGTTTGAAATATTTATAATTATATTTTTATGCATAAATATTTAACAGACCACTGACAAATCTATAAACTAAAGATTTATTTGGGTTTAACGAATAATTTGTCATTATTTAAAGAATCTAATTCTAGCTATATCAAGGAAAACTATGTTGGTAGCAAAACCGAATCCCAAATGATCCATTACAATACATTTAAATTTAAAAAATGAAGCAGTTTTTTTAATACCTACCCTAAAACCCGATTTGCTACAGCTCAAATATTATATTTGTTATATTTCCTTATTAAATTTTGGAAAGTAAAAAACTAGGTAAAAAATCACTAATACTGAAGGTATTATGAACTTTTAGATATGGCTTAAGTATTTTACATTGAATTTATATTATATACCGTAAAATGAATCATTTACAAAACATTTTACAATTCTCAAAATATCGATATTCCTCTCCCACAAAATTGTTGCCTCTTAAAAATGCTTTGCGGAAAAAATTCCCATCCTGACACGTTTTTGCTTAAAGTTTTTAATACCCATTAAAATCGTTATGTCAAAATTTCCCATAGAATGGATATATCCTTTGAATTTTACATTCTAGCACAGAGGTGTCAAACTCAATTTTGCAGAGGGCCATATATTAAATTTAGAATGTGTAGGCGGGCCAGATTCAAATAAAAAAAATGTACTAAATTATAACATTTTATTTATTTAATTATATAGTATAGAATATACGGTTGTTAAAAATTATATCAAAGTTATAAAAGAGCGATCGCGGGCCTTATTGATACGTCCCGGGGGCCGGATGCGGTCCGCGGGCCGTATCTTTGACATCCCTGTCTAGCAATATCACTTTATTGCGAATTACAGCTTATTTATCTATTTATTATAACATATATCTCGGACTTTTTGTCTTAAGAAAACAACACTATAGTTAACTCTATTTTTTTGAATAAAACATACTGCACAATTTTCAATACCAAGAGCTTTTCAATACATATTCGACAATATAATTGATGGATTTAGCATTATCAGCATTATAATTAAATGAAAACTCTACCTCAATATGTAACAGGGATAACATATTTGTATAGTGTCCTGATTTTTGTATTTTTAGTGTTCCGTACGGAATACTTATAAAATTACTTCGGTGTCTGTCCGCCTATCTGTCTGTCCGTCTGTGAGTCATATCCGATTTCCTCCGAAACTACTTGACGTAGAAAGTTGAAATTTGGCACTAATATAGGAATTGATGGCCCCATCAGAGCCGTGTAGTTTTGAAAGTAAAATTTTGACTTAATGGGTTAGTTTTGGGAGGTGAAATTGGAAGTGGAAAAATAAATTTTACCAGGTCATCGAGTGGGGTATCAAATGAGAGCTTGTGAAAAGACGAGTTCAAAAATATATATAATGTGTGCACACTTTTCTTTCTATTATTTTTAAAAAACTGCCAAAAATCGCTGTTTCCCCCTTTATCTCGAAGAGAAATTTTAAAAAAATTCTGGAATATTCTCCACAGGGTGTAGATTGAGCGAAAATTATCACGAGTGCATTACCTTTAATAATTTATCTGGTATATAACGAAAACACAAAGTTTTAAGGTCATCAGTTTTCAACAAAGATCGGAAACGAACTTTGTTGCAAACTCATTTGGGGTGTGTTTTGTAAAGTCATTGATTATTTTATACCTCCGTAACAAAATTTTTTATTTTAAAAGCAATCAACGTACGGAACTCCAATTACGCAAGTCCGACTTGCACTTGGCCGGTTATTCTAAAAATTACTTATGCATGAAATTGTTTTAAACCAATAGAGCAGTGATTCCCAAAGTGGTTCAGGTGGACCTCCAGGGGTCCACGGGAGACTCGACGGGGGTCTACGTTGGCGTGAAAAAAAAATGGGGGTTCACAAGTTGTAAGTGGGGGTCCACGAAAATTTATCTGGTTTCGATAGTAAAGAACAAAAATGTTGGCTTGGCTTTACCTATCAATGTAGGCAGATAATACACTACTCAAAAAAATTAAGGGAGCAAAAAAAATTCCAAATCTTTCGGTGAGTTTTGACAGGCTGTATTTTGGTGAAAAATGGTCGTATTGAGACTTTAAAAAAAAGTATTTTGAAGCTTTAAGATTCTAATTTTCAGATTTTTTGGCTAAAATTTTTTAGGAGCTACGGTTCTCATGCAATCCTAACAAATAGCGCGAAAAAATGATATTGCAAATATTTTGCTTTTTTTTTTTGGTCCACGGGCTTGAAAAAAATTTTTTCAGTTAGGCCGGCATATGGATCAGATTGTCTGTTTATTTAGCATTAATTTCCTTGTTTTAAAACCTCCCTTAATTTTTTTGAGTAGTGTATTTTAAGAAGGTCAGCGACTGTTACTTGTAAAAACATATTCGATATTCAGTACAACTTGCAAAGCGCCGCCCGCAACGCAACCCGTTCAGACGTGCAAAGAGACGAAATACGACTTGAGCTGTGCTTGCAATCTTGCATGAACTTGTTTGATTATTCACCAATATAAATACGAATGTCAAGGACAAACGTTACTCATTTGTTTCCGGAATGTTGAAAAGAAAAGTGTGAGTGAATCGATGTCAGTGTTTGCCAGTGCCGGAAAAAGTAAGTACCTGCCTATTTGTTATTCATACAAATTATATTGTAATAATATTATATTTGTTATGTTTGCGTGTAGTAGGTACGTAATAAAAATTAAATACTGAACAGGGCCATTATTCGATACTTCTATAAAAGAACAGAAAGCCGAGAAAGATTGAACTTTTAGTACTTTTTATTATAAAATTATTTATTTACTCGACTGTGGTGATTCACTAAAGGAGAGATATATGATTGACCTGCATGTTTGTACATATTTCAATGCCCTCGTAGTTGCTAATGCTAAATGACTAAAAATATTTTCATAAATTGTACGTGTCTTTACGTACCACTCGTAACGTACATCAAAGTAATAAATAAATCATTAAAATCGCGGAGTTTTGATGTCAAAATATTCTTTAAAAGTATTTTCTCTTGAATTTACAGAAATGTATCAAAATGTAATTAATCAAAAAATATTTTATATTCCATTAAAATAGGTTCAGCCGTTTTGTGAAAACCTCTATATGGGTCTTAGCAGTTTATTGCTTTTAATAATTAAAATCAGTTTTGCCGCCGGCATTTTGTTTTTTTTCATTGCAATAATTAATTAATCCTATTTTATTCTGTTAAAATAGCCATATCCTGTTAAAGTCGCCTTATGATTACTAAAACAAACATTTTTTTCTTTACAGGTAGGTAACTGATACGAAACATGGCTGAATCTAAGAAGAAATGTCGACAGTACAGTGCTGATTATTTGAAATTTGGTTTTCTTCCATCAAAGGCAGACAAACGATTGCCCATATGCCTTTTATGCAACAACGTTTTGAGCAATGACTCTATGAAACCATCGAAGCTCGAAGATCATCTAAGAAGGTGTCATCCTGATAAAATAGGTAAAGATTTAAAATATTTTGAAACAGTGAAGGAAAAATATGAAAAGAGACCCACCGTGCACAGTATGTTCGCTTCAAAGTCTCAAAGTAACGATGATGGCTTGCGGGCATCTGACAATATCTCATTGCTTATAGCGAAATCTGGAAAACCGCACACCATCGGAGAACAGTTAATTTTACCCGATATTGAAGAGGTTTTAAAAACTGTTCTGCACAAACCTCCATTTGACGTACTCAAAAGAATTCCTTTGAGTAACAACACTGTACAAAGACGTATTGATGAAATGAGCTCTGATATTGAAAGCTTCTTGTGTAATTATCTGCAAACAACTCATTTTTCTATTCAATTGGACGAGTCAACTTTACCTGGTAATGAAGCATTATTATTGGCATATGTTCGGCGAATCAATATTTAATGTCCTGAGTGATTTTTTTAAGAAAAAATCGATTCCATTTACAAACATTATTTCGGTGGCAGCAGATGGAGCTCCTGCCATCTTCGGGCGATATCGTGGGTTTATAAGCCATCTTAAAAGAATTATACCAGGAGTAACTGCAATCCACCGACAACACCTGGTAGCGAAAAATTTGAGTGATAGCAGTTAACAAAATAAGAAGCAATGCGTTGAATACCCGTTTATTCGCACAATTGTGCGACGAAAATGATGAAGACTTCCAACGATTGCTCTTACATACTGAAGTACGCTGGTTGTCGAAAGGTGCATGTTTAACAAGATTTTACTCACTTTTTGAATCAGTTTTAGAGTTTCTGGAAAGTAAAGATCCAGATTTAAAAGAAAACCTGATCAAATTGAAAGCAGACATCGTGTATTTGACAGATTTGTTCAAAAAATTTAATGACATTAACTTGCAGTTACAAGGGGACAGCCTAAATTTAATAAAAACAAAGGGTGTAATTTCGGCTTTTCTTGGAAAATTGAAATTTATGAAGCAAAATATTAGTCGGCGCGAATTCTCCCAGTTTCCAAACTTGCCACAGGCAGAACGTCTTGATGAGGATATTCAGACATATGTATATATATATATATATATATATATATATATATATATATATATATATATATTTATATATATATATATATATATATATATATATATATATATATATGTATATATATATATATATATATATATATATATATATATATATATATATATATATATATATATATATATATGTATATGTATATGTATATATATATATATATATATATATATATATATATATATATATATATATATATATATATATATATATATATGTATATACAAGTGAATTTCTTTGCTTTAATAACCTTTTTCATTTAATATCTACGGTTACGAAGAGTCTTTGAGTGTAGCATGCAACACTGTAAACACGATGATGAAATGTCGACCAAAATAAAGTCACGTGACAAGCCACGGTATTTAATACCTAAAATATTTATTAGAAGGCGTTACGTGTGTATGTACGAGAATGAGGTACCGAATCTAACGGAATCCGTACGACGAATAGTGGTGCGTACGGTGACGTCATCGGAGTGGTGGTAATAGTTCCTGTCGATCACGACGGGCGAGAATGCGAATAGTCCAATTACTTTTTTAAAACACTGCATACAAAATAAACTAATAACTGAGTAGTATAAAACTGTTAAACAAACAATCACAGTCCATAAAGCCACAGAAACACGTCCGTACCTGACTCGATTCCGATCGCGACTGATACAGGTTTGTACTTATTTACGTTCATGTATCACTTTGTCAACACAGTGTTGCACAGTGTGTTAAAAATAAATACAAATATGTAGTCCACAACAATTCTTTTAAATAAAAATCAATAATATTGTAGTTTAAATATATCATTATTGCATAAAAACTCTTAAGAAACATAAAATTACTAAAAAAAATACAGTGCGTCTAATAATTTGGCCAGGGACTGTACGTTCAACATTTAAATGCCCTGCATGATGACTTCAAAAATAGATTTGAAGATATTCTGACGATGGAAATACCACCATGGATCATAATTCCATTTGATGAAACGGAAGTGGCGAATGTGGTATTACAAGAGGAGCTACTCGAGCTTAGCACCAATGAGGAGCTGAAGGTGAAATTTAAAAAAAGGTATCAAACATTTTGGCTGCAGGCAGAAATGCCCGTAAAAAAATATCCTGGGCTGTGGGAAAAGGCGAGAAAACTTTTGATAGCGTTTCCCTCGTCATACCTTGTCGAAAAAAGTTTTAATGTCGTTACAAACCTATTAACAAAAAAAAGGAGCAGATTGAATATCACAGAAGAGGGAGATTTGCGGTTATTCCTTACAAAACTGAAGCCAAATATTGATAATTTGCTGTCAATCCATCAAGTACATCCCTCCTATTAAAATTATGACTATTTTTTTTAATTGTTGATTTGCATTGTTGAAGTTACGGTACGTTATTAATGTTTAATTTTAATTCTATTAAGTCTGTAATCATATTATTTTAATAAATAGAACACAAGAAAATATATTATTTTTCTTTTTATTTTTACCACTCCGAATTTAGGGTTGGAACTCAGCCACGACGCAAATTTCCATAGTTAGATCTAATCTTCACATTTTTTGACGAGTTTTGGGAATATGGTAGAAATGTAGCAGCAGGGGGTCCACAGAAACCAGTAAAATTTTGAAAGTGGTCTACGAGAAAAAAAGTTTGGAAACCTCTGCAATGGAGGTTTGTTGTTATTATAATGTACAGCGAGTATTCGAAGCGTGGCTTAAGGCTCTGTAATTTTAATAATTTTTACCGTTGAAAGTGAAGCTTAAATGGAAATTGACACCACCGTATTTTTTTGTTAACTGTTACTAAAACCCTGAGTTAGATAGTTTCTCGTTTTGTGCGTGAAAATGGTTTTTGAAGTTACACTCCTAATAGTGTAAAGATAGACTGAAGTGTCTATCTGTATTTTTTTCCAGGAGACAGAAACATTGCGCAAAAAACTGTGCTGTGGCGAATGCAATAATGCCCCTCATGTTATTTGCTTTCACAAATCGATTGATGTTGCCACTTTCACTGCGGAGATCAATGGATCATCATATAGAGGTAATGTGTGTGTGTGTGTGTGTGTGTGTGTGTGTGCGTGACAAGGTGCATATCAGTTGATCGAGATGGCTTAAAACAACTTGTAAATAATCAACTTCGGGCTACCCTGGCGTCTTTGAATACTACTATAGAAGTATATAATAAAAGACTGTTTCCCAGTTTTTCTATAAATTTTTAAATCAACAAAATATCAACATACACTACAAGACTAACAATACTATAGGGAAATATCTCAAAAACTAAAAACCACAAATCAATAAAGATAATAAATCAGGGGTATATCAATTAACATGTGGGTCATGTCCTAAAACAAACATAGAACAAACTGGACGTATATTTATACAAAGAATTACAGAACACGAGAAAAGTTTCATCCATAGAAAGTCTAATTCAACATATGCTAATCATTTTTAACTTTTTAAACAGAAAATTTTTAACAGAAAATCACACATTTAATAAGAATTTCAAAATTTTACATATACAACAAAAAGGTTTAAAACTAAACCTTTTAGAGACAATGCGAATAAATCAATTAAGGACTACACGTACTTTACTCAAAGACCAAGTAGATTTAAACAATTCACCATTATTGAATTTATTCTCCTAATTCCACCTAACTTGACAGTGTAAAATATAGATCTGAAGAAGCTGCATCGACAGCGAAACGCGGTATCACAATTTAAATAAACCAGTGGAAATTGACTAAAAACAGTCTTTTATTATATATTTATAACGAATTTCCATCAAGTAGAAGCTATAACCATCCGAAATTTACTATAGAGGTGTTAAAAATCGATTTATTTCGGAACTTTTATCAAGTACCAGTGACAAGACGAGCCAACAGTCTTCCAGTTATGCATTAGTAACACGTAGGCTGAAAAATTTTTGGTCCAGCTACTTAAAACACATTTTTTTTGCAAAATCCTTCAAGACCGATACGATCAGTCCAATGGTTTTTGAACATTTCTCTACCTTTCTTGTCGAAGGATTTATCTTTGCCTTCAAAATAGGTCTCAATTTCGGTGATAACTTCTTCATTGGAGCCAAATCTCTTTCCCGCGAGCATTTTTTTGAGGTCTGCGAATAGTCGCTGGAGGCCAAATCTGGAGAATATGGTGGATGAGGAAGCAATTCATTCATGAAATTTTGCCATCGTAACCATTGTCTTGATGAAATAGTACTTTTTTCTTGTTTATTTGGGGACGTTTCTTTGCAATTTTTCCCTTCAACACACCAATAACTTTACATAATGTTCGCTATTGATGATTTTTCCCTTCTGAGCATAGTCGATGAAAATTATTTCATGCTCATCCCAAAATAGACAGGCCAAAACCTTCTCAGCCAACTGACGATTTGATTTCAGTGTGTACCGGTGGATCCACGTTTCATTCATTGTCACATATCATATGAAAAAATCCTTTTTATTGAGCGTAAACAGATCCAAAAAGCGTTCAGAATCATCAACAGATTGTTGTTTTTGGTCCACTGTGAACAAATTAGGTACCCATTTTGAACAGAGCTCTCTCATACCCAAATGTACATGCAAAATATGACTAACACGTTTTTTTAATATTTTTAGGTGCAGCTGTCTCACGCAATTTTGTGGATTTTTTTTATGTTTTCCGGTGTAACCGCCTCATTTAGGCGTCCAAAGCGTTCAACATCATTTGTATCTGTAGGACCGCGTTTAAATTCAGCATACCAGTAAATGATGAGTGATTTTCCAGAGGCCAAGTCCCCGTTACACGTATCAAGCCGATGTTTTGCTTGAACGGTATGTTTTCCCATCAAAAAACAGTGTTTAATCTACACACGAAATTTTATTTTTTCCGTTGAAAATATCGAAAGTAGCGTCACTAAAACCACTGTAACTTATAAACTAATCGTCCAAATGTCATGAAATCTTGACACGTATCATTTGACGGTTGGTACGTCCTAAAACTCATATGGATTGTTTGAAAAGGGCAACGTCTATGTGTCAGACTAAAAACTTTTCAACCTACTTGTTATATATATATATATATATATATATATATATATATATATATATATAAATAGATATATACATATATATATATATATATATATATATATATATATATATATATATATATATATATATATATATATATATATATATATATATATATATAATACGCATTAATTAAAATATTGGCGCTTATACTACTTTTTTTAGTGTGAGAAAGTCTAGCTTAGTTTTTGTTTAAAAAGTACATATATAGTACAACACTGAAACGTCATTTTATCTGTGTTTCAACACATCTGAAAAGAAATACTCCTATGTAGACTATTTCTCTAATAGCGTACTTGATTTTTGTTGAAATCTAATTGACATTAATCGAAATAAAACTATAGCAATGATAAATTACTAACTAATGATTTTTACTAGAAAAAAATTCTGCTTTAATCGAACTCAATAAAAATATTCAGGAATTGCTCGGCAGATGGGATATATATTTGTCTATATCAAAGTTTTTGAAATAAATAAAAAATACTTTGGTGTTTTAAAATAAATTTGTAACGATAACTAATCTATATGTGCTGCTTGAAAAATGCTTAAATTAGGTAGAAGTAGACATCTTCTTTGGTAACGTACACAGAAGAAAATGTAACAGAAATAGACCTAACAACGTCGTACAATCCGATTGAACTAATTGTATCATTATACTTAACATGTCCCCCATTTCATATAATAATATAATAGAAAAATAGCCGTTTTTTGTTTATTGATAAAGAACAGTCCAAAAGTCCTTTCTGCTGAATTCTCCGAACTATTAAGGTTGGTAACGAAATGCTGCTAAACATCATTAAGGTATTTCGACATTTATGTACAGTAACGACCGTGTAGAATAGATATAGGTATGTATTATTTTATTTTTATGATTTTCTACAGAGAGGTATTTTTGTTATTTATATCTATTTCGACCAAAAGTATTTCCTGATCAGATCATTTTGAAATAAGACTTCCTTACTGCAAAACGATAAAAAGCTATTTTTCTAAAATTGCATCTCTTCTCTATCAACAACATCGATAATATAAATTATGACTTCGTGGCTCTTAAACATTTTTAAAGCTGTATTATTTGGTTTTAAATATCTCGGCTCTAAAGATATGTTTTATCTTTTCAAATACAACAATTAGACTGTATGCTATTCATTGACGCCATATTTTTTTTATAATTCGGAACTTATGTCCTCTGAAGTAACACTTGGTCTATTTGCAGCATGTAATACTGAGCGATTTCCAGATTTTAGTTTTCAAGTGTCCTCAGTAATAGTCGATAGCGAGGCTTAGGAAGCTAAATCTGTAGATTTGACATATTTTAAAAGGCCTTTTAATAATTCCGCTAAGTTAATAATACTTATTTTTATAATATTTCAAGTACTACAACAGATGGAAAATAAATATCTTCGTTTTGGTACATTGTATCAGCGGCACACTGGAAAAACTAATTTTATATAAATATATATATATATATATATATATATATATATATATATATATATATATATATATATATATACATACGTACATATATATATATATATATATATATATATATATATATATATATATATATATATATATATATATATATATATATATATACTAGCTGTGCCCGCGGCTCTGCTTGCGTGGACTACAGAATTATTGTTTAGGTTTTTTTGTTGACGGTAAACTTTTTCCGACTTGATTCCCTACTATCATCACTGCTTGTTCCTTATGTTATCTAACATTACAAAATATGTACTAAAACCTGACTAGAGAATATATGTATGAATTTAAAAAATACGTAAATCACATAAGTGGTTCTTGAGTGATAAGCGCACTAACGGACAGACAGATAGAGAGACGTTGCATTTTACTATATATATATATATATATATATATATATATATACATATATATATATATATATATATATATATATATATATATATATATATATATATATATATATATATATATATATATATATATATATATATATATATATATATATATATATATATATATATATATATATATATATATATATATATATATATATATATATATATATATATATATATATACATATTTATATATATATAGATATATATATATATATATATATATATATATATAGACATATATATATATATATATATATATATATATATATATATATATATATATATATATATATGTATATATATATATATATATATATATATATATATATATATATATATATACATATATATATATATATATATATACATATATATATATATATATATATATATATATATATATATATATATATATATATATATATATATATATAGTAAAATGCAACGTCTCTCTATCTGTCTGTCCGTTAGTGCGCTTATCTCTCAAGAACCACTTATCTGATTTACGTATTTTTTAAATTCATACATATGTTCTCTAGTCAGGTTTTAGTACATATTTTGTAATGTTAGGTAACATAAGGAACAAGCAGTGATGATAGTAGGGAATCAAGTCGGAAAAAGTTTACCGTCAACAAAAAAACCTAAACAATAATTCTGTAGTCCACGCAGGCAGAGCCGCGGGCACAGCTAGTATATATATATATATATATATATATATATATATATATATATATATATATATATATATATATATATATATATATATATATATATATATATATATATATATATATATATATATATATATATATATATATATATATATATATATATATATATATATATATATATATATATATATATATATATATATATATATATATATATATATATATATATATATATATATATATATATATATATATATATATATACATATATATATATATATATATATATATATATATATATATATATATAAATATATATATATATATATATATATATATATATATATATATATATATATATATGAAATTAGTTTTCACAGTGTGCCGCTGATACAATGTACCAAAACGAAGATATTTATTTTCCATCTGTTGTAGTACTTGAAATATAAAAATAAGTATTATTAACTTAGCGGAATTATTAATATATATATATATATATATATATATATATATATATATATATATATATATATATATATATATATATATATATATAATACATATATACCGGGTGTTATGGAATTCACTACATATATTAGAACTGGTGGCTTCTTGTAGCAAGATCGATTGCAGAAAATTTATATTAATTTCGGGTCTCAATAATAAAGGCAAAAATCGAGGCTTAAGATATGATGAATGAATGTGACATAAATATTTTTTTCACGCTGCCATTGGGGAACCATACATCCCCATCTACAATGTTGTCAAGTTTAGTTAGACATTTCCCAATAAATTTAATAAAAAAGAATATATAAAAATATTCGATATTTTCATATTGAATATTTTTATTCAAAGGTGATCACTTACTAAAAATTTTAACCCATTTATCCCTGAATTGTTTCTTATTGTAAGAACAATTGCTCTTACAAAACTATAATCTATCTAATGCACTAAAATTTCTTATAACATAACTTCCAATTATACAAGAAACTTAAAAAAACAGATTTCATAAAAAAAAAATTTACCTTTTAAAATAATTCCTTCGTGACACACACAAGTTTTGGAGGAACATTGTGTGTTTCGAATTTTGTTGAATCATCACTTAAAACGTAAAAATTAATACCTATAATGAATGCAGTATAATTTAATTTCTTTATGCTTAGTTTGAGTCAGTATCTTCCTCTTCTTCTCATGCCTTCTCCTAATGGAGGTTGGCGACCACTTCTATAAATGTTTCTCTGTCCCTAGCAACATAAAATAACTCCCCTACATTCATGCCGGTCCATTCTCTGATGTTTCTCAGCCAAGACTTTTTCTTTCTTCCAACATCCTTTCTACCGCAACTTTTCCCTGCAATAGTGAATATTGTCGTTTTTGAGTACATGACCTAAGTAGGATGTTTTTCATACTTTTATAATTGTCACGAGTTTTCTGCCTTGGTCTATCTTTCGTAGAACTTCCTCATTAGTGATCCTGTGTGTCTATGGAATTTTTAATATTCTTCCATAGAGCCACATTTCAAATTCTTCTAGCTTCTTAATGGTGTATTGCTTCAACGTCAATGTCTCGACTCATTATAAAGTTGTGATCACACGTAGCATTCCAGGGAGCGTAATCTGTTCTGTTGCAGAACATTGTCCGGAATTTTAAAAATGATTTTTTTGCAACATCTATTTTAGTTTTCATTTCAGTGTCTTGGTCAATATTTGTACTTTTCTACACGTTCTATTTGTTTTCCTTCGAGGAATAATTGGCAATTGTTGATTTGGTGTTTAGAAACGGCCATCAACTTTGTTTTTTCCATGTTTATCGTCAGACCCATTTCGACACTTTCTCTATTTGCAGGTGCCTCTAATGTTTCTACTAAGATCACGGTATCGCCAGCAACGCGAATAGTGTATATCACTTCACTCTTAATCCTAATTCCCTCACTTCGTTCCCATAATACTTTCTTGAAGATGACTTGGGAATATAAGTTAAATAATACAGATGACAGTACGCAGCCTTGCCTGATGCCTCACTGAATTATTACTTCATCAGTTACTATATCATTTACTTATACTACAGCAGTCTGATTCCAATAGATGAGTCAATATAGCCAGTTGTTATGGTCAGAATTGGCCATCGATAAAAAATAAAATATTCAAATGTTTTTAATTAGGATATAAATCGAAATACCTTTTTTTAGCTATTCCGATTTGTTATTTTCCTCCATTTCTTTTTGAAAAAATATGTTTTTCATATGGAAATTAAATTTCCATTATTTTTTTGCATAATTATTTTGAAGTTCTTCCGGACTATATTTTGGAAAGTTAGTATGTGGTTTTTCATGTATTTTCAGTTGTTTAACAGATGTTAAACTTTTAATTTTGGGAAATAAATTTTATTTTAAAAATGTAAACAAACTATATTAAGAACTGACGGGCAAAAAAATCAAAGCTCTTTCACGTGGGAAATAATATATTTCTCAGGGTGCCTTCACGTTGATTATAAATAGGTCGTGTAAGGTTGAATTATCATACCAGATCGACCGGTTGCTTTTGGTAAGTACTAAAACTACGTGTGAGAAGCGTGCCACAGTTCTCTGGTGGTTCGAAGCCTTTCCATTTTTTTTACTGTTAACGACATTTATATATTTTATAATGCTACTAAGACACCACCACAAAAAAATAGCTTGTCATCAAATGTCAATGTCAAAATTACTTGACAAACGAGATTTTATTATATAATATTATAAATAAAAAAAACCGGTCAAGTGCAAGTTGAACTTGCACAATTAGTGTTCCGTACGTTGATTGTTTTTAAAATAAAAAAAATTGTTAGGGTGGTATAAAATGATCAGTGACTTCACAAAACACACCCCAAATGAGTTTTCAACAAAGTTTGTTTCCAATCTTTACTGAAAACTGGTGGATAAGTACTTTTCGAGGTAAGGCCCGGTACAGCGATTTTTCGCGAATTTTTAAAAATAATACAAAGAAAAGTGCGCGCAAGTATAATATTATATATATATATTCTTTACTCGTGTTTTCACAAGCTTTCATTTAACACCACACTCGATGACCTAGTAAAAAAATTTTTTTTTCACTTCCGACTTCGCCCCCCAAAACTAACCCCTTAATTCAAAATTTAATTCTCAAAACTACATGGCTCTGATGAGGCCATATTATTACCAAATTTCACATTTCTATGTCAAATAGTTTCGGAGAAAATCGGGTGTGACAGACAGACAGACAGACAAACAGACAGACAGACAGACAGACACCGAAGTGATCTTATAAGTGTTCCGTACGGAACACTAAAAACTGTGAACGGGTAAAAATTGTAATATAAAGTGGTGTTTAGTTCATTTAATGATTATGTCACGCACAACCTAGGATATTTTATATGGAGAGTAATTACCCATTTAAGGTACATTAAAATAAAAGAGCTGACTTCACTTAAAGGTCAGAGCCACTTGTTAAGGGGCAATGACTTCAACAATTAACGAACTTGCTTTTATTTCTGTTAGTGGATTTTTTTCAGGTTTTCACTTAAAAAAATCTTCGCTTTTTTTTATATTGGTGAATAGTACATAACCTGTTTCATTTTTTCCACTATCAGAATTGAATAAGATGGATTTTCATCAAGTAATGATCAAGTCAGTTACGAGCTTGCTCTCGGCTGTAATCAAGGAAATTCTTTTGATATAATAGTTAAGAAATTATGTTTAAATATTATTTTTACTACGTGTACGGTGTATTATCTATTATTATCTTAATTTCTTATATTAATTGTACCCAAAATTTGAAAATCTCTAATTATTGGAGAAAATCGTAGGTTTGGCAACACAGACTTACACTTATAATAACGGCCATTCAGGGGCGGGTTAATTTTGTAAATGATTTGATAAAATGCAGTTTTGCTCCTTTTTTTTAACTTTTTCAAAAATTTTGCTGCTAGACTATGGACATTGTCCATTTTTAGTGGTTTTTACAATGATATATATATATATATATATATATATATATATATATATATATATATATATATATATATATATATATATATATGTTATATGGGGTGGAAACCTCGCCGAATCGTACTGCCTGCTGTTTATTGGCAAAATTGCTGACCTCTATAGATTGTGTCGATATAATGGCTGTAGACCGCCCCCGATGGAGGGCAGGTATGGTTCTCAGTTTTAGGTACAATTTATTGTATCTTATCCTAATATACATATGGATGATGATTTGAAAATTACAATCATGTATAATTATTTGTAAATAATATAAACCTCTATATATTTAAAAATATTTTCCCGATAATTGCTACAGCTTTATTTTACTACTTTCTAATTTGTGAAGTTTTGTAAGAACTCGAAGACATAAACAACTATATGCTGTATATAATGAAAAACAAATATTAGATGAGATAACCACAATAAGTGGTATGTAACTTTTACCGGCGCCAACTCCATTCATCCATTTTTGATAATATTTCAGAAACCACGAAAATTTTCAAAATACCATATCTAGCATAAAATATTCTTAATATCCTCCTGAAAGATATACATCTCTCCACACTTCACCTAGTACTATTCCAATTTACTTACACCCGTGTTCAAGAGAGAAAATTCTGTGGTTCTAGGAGTCCCCATTTTATCTGGTTTATCTTACCAATGCCACACCTATACGGATTCTATTTAACATTTTCCAAGTCTTCCAGTCGGGAGTTGTTAGGTGGATTTTCTGAAAAAGGATATCTTCTTCTCGAGTTGCGTCTACTCATAGACTGCGCTACACGATAAAGTACGTGTCATTCGTCGAATATTTGCTTGAGTTTTTTCATGTATTCTATATCTAATCTACGGTTAGAGGAGTTGCAAAACCGGCCGCTTTGTATATTTTATGAAGCGGTATAGACCTCATGAATCTCATGCAGCTTGTAGGTATCCTGTCTGTTTCATTAAGTGCAATATCAACTTCTTTAGCGTGCTTAGATAGATTTCATACTGGATAGGCATATTCTGCACTAGAAAAGCACAAGGCCTAAGCGGTTGTTCTCTTGGGATTCACCCTCCACTTACTTCCGACTAATCTTCTCAGAAGAGTGCCATATTTCTGTTTTTCTGTTAGGTTTTTTGATAGTGGCATTTATATGTGAGGATCCTATCCAATATTACTACAATGTACTTAGAACTATTTGTAAGTTCCAAGTTTCTACATTCCCGCGTAACTCGCAGTTCTTTTACTGCCAAGCGGTTTTTTCAGGTGGACAGCTTTTACTTGAATTTTATTGTGTTTAGGCTTCAGGCAGTTGTTTTGATGGTATTCCGATATAATTGTTAGAGCATTTTTCAGCCTGCTTTCTAAGTTCTGGAAGTTTCGATCGTGAATAGCAATCGCCAGGTTATCGGCATAGAGGAAATGCTCAGAGGTAAGCCGTTTCTTTGTCCCCTCCCAGTACCCTTTTTTTGTGGAATATAACATAGAATCTTCTACTTTACAGTAGTGAGTTCATTATTTGAGCCAATCGAAAGTCTTTTAGTGTGTTGTAGACTTTATTGAGTAGGTCTCTGTAGTTAACGGTATCATAAGCGGCTGTAAGATCAATTAGAGCCACCCCCGTAGTAAGCCCCTTCTCAAAAGTTTCTTTAATCTGCTCAATGAGGTTAAGAACCTGTCCTGAGCATGATTTACTCGGCCTGAAACTTGCCTATTGAGGGTTTAACTTGGGATCGGCGTAATTTTGTAAGCGATGCAAGGTCACTCTTTTGAAGAGACGGCACAACAAGGAGATTGGGCGATAACTGTTAGGCTCCTCTGGATCCTTGCCTGGTGGTAACAGAGCAATCACTTTTGCTCCTCTCCACATTTTTGCTTTAAGTTGTATTATTTGTTTGTTAAACAGTTCATCTACATCAAGGGATTCTCCATTTATTACACAATTTATTGCGTTGTTGAGTTCTTTCAAAGTGAAGGGAATTTCTAGCAGGTTTATTTCGGCCTTAGTATCCCTTACGAATTTGGCAATCTTACGCCTCCCTTGTGTCTTCCCGCTAACAATTAATTGATGTGCCTCTTTATTTGCACTAATTTTACTAAACTGTTATTGTTTACAGAGGTCACCACTGAGCTTCTGTATAGTATTCCATGCTCGTTTGCTGCTATGGGTTATGTATATACTCACTACCGTTTCAACCCACTTTAGTTGCCTCGCCTTGCCCATCTTTTGCCGTAGAACTGATCTACATTTGATCGTTTCTTTATTGAAAGGATTACTCTCAAAAAGCTCGTTATACTTAATCAACAGCTGTTTAGTGTCGTTTATCAGTCCAGGTTGGTATTGCTGTCGGCAGCCTCTGGGGTTGTATCATCGTGAAACTTTCTTAATAATTTGCACAAAACTTTCATAGTTTTCTGGGATTGGCTCAATGCGGTTTATCTCGGAATCCAGCTCAGCCAATTAGCATTTCTGAACTTAATCCATTTAAAAGGCATTGTGGGAGTCGTCAAGGCATGAAAAACATTTATTCCAACTGGTCGGTATTTCAACTTAGCTATTGGGTGGTAGACTGCTTTTTTATATTGTTGTTCAATATGTGAGCCAGCAAAAGAGAGATCAGGATCGTAGCCACGTTTCTATATATTGCTGTTGAAGGAAGCGAGCAATTTTGGGTTGTTTTAAGACACGATGCACACTTATGCACAGATTCATTCTATTCCACCTAGCTCTTAACAAGTCCTTGATTAAGATTAGTTGTTTTATCGCCTCTCGTGCTACTATGGCCAAAGTCACCTACTATAAACTGGGTTCTCTGTGCGTGAAAATTCAACTACTTCTGACCCTGATGGTTTGTACAGCGATGTTACTGTATATTTGCCTATTTTTATAGTGAGTATCTCTGTATCATTGTAAGTCGTTACATAGGCCGTGGCAATGGAAAGGTCAGACTTAACAAAAATGGCACTTCCATACTCTGAATGTGGCGTTTCGATAATTAGCTTCATGCCCTGAATGCAGGATCTGTGAGCTTTTTCATCTCTATGGGTTCCTTGAACACAAAGTACATGGCATTTTGCTAACGTGCACAGTTCTGTCAGGAACAGTTCTTTATTTTTTTGCTATACCCTCGATGTTTATGGAGACTCTTGTCAGAATTGGCTCTGATAAAAACCTTCCGGTATTTTGTTCGTAATGGTAGTATTTTTTTTGACATGTTTGATTGAGTGGTGGAAGGATTTGCCGTCTTAGACAAACGTTTTCAAGAGACGCCAGTGATACTTTTTCTCTCTTTGTGTATGTCTCTTGGAATGTATAGCTTGCAGTAACAGTAGTTTATGATGACTGAGAGAGATTATAATCAGGAGGACTGAAACTGGCTGGAAATTTTGTTTTGTTTTTACTTCCTTGTCATATTTAAAATTTAGTTCAATTTTAAAATTATCGCGTATTTATTCTTTTTGGAAATGGTTATTAAATAAATATTTTTATGAATTTTTGTACTGTTTTGTATTTTTTTTTCTGCAGGAATATTTTTGCAAAAGTTCCCATAACCTTCACTTGAAGCCTTAGAATAATTTCTATCCATCAAAAGGTCGTAATAAAGTAAATTAGATAACTGATATTTCGCACCCAAAAAATTGCCTGAAAAAAGTAACTTTAGAAAAAAACTTGCCTCCTGAAAAATTACGTACTTCGAGTTATGCCATTTATTTTCCTTCTTCTTGAAGTGCCATATCCGATACTGACTCAGGTGACCCTCTCGCCTTTGCCTGCGGTTGGTGCCTTTTTTAAGTATTTCCACAGACAAAGAGGACCTACAGTTTAATGCCGGTTTCGAACATCCAAGTGAGAGGGGTTTACTAGGCATGGTACTAAGGGTGGTTTGCCATTGCCTTCCCGAGAGAGGCGAACGTCACGTTGTAAATCGTTATTTTTATTATTTTTTTTATTATTATTATTATTTCCCGAGCCGAGATACGAACTGAAATCGATGGCGTAGAAAGTAAATTCAAATTCAAAAGGCATTTATTACTTATAATTTAATGACAATTTTCTTACATCTAACAAAGGCTACTTAGGTCAAAAAAAATCACGCATGTACGTGAGTACGGACATACTTTTGTTTGAGGACACAGAACAATTCTGTGTTTACGTTGTTTTGTCAGAGAGGTTAGTGTGCAAGAACTAAATTAGTTATGAAATAGCAGGCGCCGTAGACCATCACGCAGCTTTGGAATCGGGGCTTCTGAAAAGAATCTAAATAAGGGAAGGTTTGTGGTGTACATAGTTATGAAAATTTAGTTTTGCTGGAAAAACCAAATCGAAAAAAACTAGCTCAACATATCAAGTACTAGTAATAGTAAAAAAAGGGACATTGTAGCCAATGCTGCGCGGCACACATAGTCCAAGGTGCACCCAATCTATTATGAGTGGTTTTGTTAGGGCACTATTTTACAAATGGTAACAATTGTCCTCAGAAAGTGCGGGAGTCTTACGTACAGAGGTTCATGTTTAACTTGATGTTGGCCACGTATGTCAGTGATATTGCGAAAAGTTGGAATTGATAGCATAACAGTACTTTGTTTTTTGTTCATTATATTTATAGTTTCAGATAAAATTTTTGCAACTAAGAGAGTAGTATCATGATGACTTTTAAACCTAAATATTTTATTATCTAAGTCGTAAATACTATTAAGCCTTTTAAGTAAAGTTTTTTCGGCAACTTTTGACAATGCACTTAGAAGAGAAATTTGTCTATAGGATCCTGGCCTATTAGGTGATTTTCCAAGTTTTAAGATCGGTATCACACAGCTTCCTTCCACTGTTCTGGGAAGTGTAGATTGCATTTATAATATATATGAATTGAATTAGAGTATTTTTTGGAATTTTCTTTAGGGCCAAGTTGGTAGCACCATCCAATCCTGGAGCTTTCTTGTTCGGTAGTTCTTTTATTATTACTGTTAGGTCATTAGGGTTTACAAATAGTCTTTTCCAAACACCTGGCGATTTCCAAGGAAAAACACCACCTATTATTCCCATAGTGCAGTCAAGGATGCCCGATATTGTCTTCAGACAGCGTATCATAAAACGTATTTTAATGAAGCTAGACACCAAAAAACTTCTGGCGCTGATGGAATACTTGTCATAGTTCTCAAAAACTGCGCGAGGGAACTAACACCAGTTTTTTGTAGACTTTTAAACCTCTCCTACAGAAAGGGAATATTTCCTTCCTACTGGAAATGTGCCACAGTTCAGCCGATACAGAAGACCTTGACAAATAACTACCGATCAGTCGCACTGATTTCAATAAGATCGAAAGTCATGAAAAAGGCTATTAATCAGCATCTTCTAAAATATCTTGAAGGATTCAACATTATTAGCGACCACCAATATGGCTTTCGTAAATATAGATCAACAGAAGATCTTCTGACTTATGTAATACATGTTCGGAACAACGCAATTGAATACTCTGGAGAATCTCGAGCGGTTGCTCTTGATATATCCAAGGTATTCGACCGTGTTTGGCACGATGGATTGTTGGCTAAGCTACGCTCTTCGGGTATATCTGAAAAGTTCTGTTTGTGGCACTCATGTTTCCTCAGAGAGCGTCCTTTGCGAGTGGCAGTCGACGGATTTCTCTCTACCACCTTCATTTTCGACGCCGGCGTGCCCCAAGGCTCCATACTGTCTCCAACTATCATTTTTATCATTAACGATCTACTGAAAAAGACCGGGAATCCAATCTATTGCTTTGCAGATGACAGTACGCTTATCTCTTCATTCTTTTTGAACGCTCGGACATCGGCTACTCAGACGAATATCCGCAGGCAGCAAGAAGTGATTCAACTTAACAACTCGAAGAAATTCTATCTTGGGGTGACAGTAACCAAGTGGAATTTAAAGCTACAAAAACCCAGGCAGCTGTTTTTTCTGCTGCTTTCATAGTTATGTCGGGGCACTCCATCCCTCTAACATCGTCACTCAATTTGTTGGGCGTTAATTTGGGAGAAAATATGTCCTGTCATGACCAAGCATAGCAAGGAGAGCTTCTCAAAAGTTGGAAATATTATTTCGAACCAGAAAGTTTTACACTCCACAACAACTCTTAATTCTTTACAAAGCTCAAATTTGACTATGGAATACTGCCCCCATGTTATTATGTGAGGGGTCTGCTTCCAAAAATACAATGCATTTGTTGGATTCTATTCAAAGAAGAGCTGCTCGTCTGATTGGAGACCTGGAACTGACCGGCGGCCTTGATGCGTTGGAACATCGAAGAACGGTTGGCGACTTGAGTCTATTCTACAAGTATTTTCATGAAAAGTGTTCAATGGATGTAGCTCGCTTAGTTCCTCCCAGAGCGGTGCACATTAGAAATAAACGTCGCGCTAATACTTCACATCCGTATGAGGTTCAGCTTGTTACTCCTCGTACAACCCTTTTCAGGCAGTCTCATCCCTTTGGAATAATTTGCCCATAATTGCACTGAATACAATTTACAGCGATTCAAGACCAACGTGAATCGCTTTTTCCGCACATATGTCGCTCTTGTAGCACTTTAGGGATTTCCCTGCAGCACGTGTGCTAGACCCATAAAAAAAACAGTGAGTGAGATTGGATACTTTTTATACGCTACTTTTCCAACTGTATTAGTGATATTCTTCTACACTGGAGTATAGTTAAGTCTTCTCGAACTTAGTTGTTCCAAGAAAGACTCAAGAGTTTTAACCTTTTATATGCATCCTGTACTACGTCAGACCTAAATGACGGAATTTTTTCGTATTTGTTTTTAATACGTCCCGTCAGGCGCCAGAGTGAGCCATCTTGTACGGAAAGATTTGTTCGAACCTCCGACCAGGCCGTGTTTTTATGACTACTGATACGTTCTCGTATTGTATTTTGGGGTTCCTTAATTTTATTCAGGTCGACTGGTATATGAAATCTTTGCCATCTAATTCTGATTTTATTTTTAAATTTAATTAACTTGGTTTGATTCTAATTTCATTGCCTACTTTGTGTGAGATATCTTGAAGGTTCCTCATCAAACACCTGCTCCCAATTATTTTATGTTATTTATTTTATTGTTGATTTTGGTTATAGTATTAAGAAAATGACGAAAGAATCTCCCATTTGTGTTCTTAAACAATAAGGTCTTCAAACCCTCTACCACAGACGTATCAATGTTTAATATCAACGTCTTCGGTAGGTGGTCTGAAGGTAATTCATTAAGAATTATAGGATCTGTTATATTGGTGACATTCTTGTAGGGTCAGATCGATTAGGAGGATACTAAAAATGGGAAGGGAATAAAAGAATTTGTATATTATATCGGGTAGCATAATCAAACACGAATTTGCCATGTCTGTTATTGCGTATATTCTGCCACGCGGTATAGCTGGCATTTAAGTTAACAAGAACAAGCTTGCTCCTGTCAAACAATGAATTTAGGTTGTTAGATAGTTCCCCTATTTTGTTCTTCAGGCCATTTGCATTCCATAAAGCTAAGTTGAGGTGTTTTTTCATCACAACCTATAGTTATCTCCAAATGAGAATTTCATTAATACTAATGCTTTCTCCTGACTCGTACTACATGTTCTGATGGCACACAGAAGATCGTTAATGAATCTAAAATCTTCCGAGATATTAAGTAAATTATTGAATTCTTGTATAGCAGACATTAAATCACTTATCGCTTTAGGATTATTACGTAGGCTAGTGTTTATATTTTCATTATGCACTGAACGTTTTGCGCATACTCACACTTGTTTTCGCACTCACTGGATTTTCTTGTTCTTCAGGATTAGAGTTATTGTCGGTGTTCCCCATAATAGCGGCTATGTTCCTCCTTACTTTCCACACGGTTTGTTGTAGGGCTGGAGCAGGGCCGAAATGAGTCTGTCTTTTTTGTTGTTCTTGTTATTTTTGTACTCTATAGAGATAAACACTACAGGATATAGACGTTGCTAGGTGTTTTACATTACGGTTTGGACAGTTTGTTTCATTAATACAAAATTGTGATTCTATATTGTGGGTTTGACCACATTTGTAGCACCTCGGTGGTCTGAAGCAATTTGATTTGGCATGTCCCCATCATTGGCATCTTTTGCATTGGATGATATCTGTGAATTGTCTTCTTTGTTTCCACGATATTTCAACCTGGTTTAAATATTTCATTTTCTGTAAACTATTGATGTTTGGGGCCAATATTTCGTTTGAATTATGTGTATTTCTTTTACGTCATTCATTTTTTTCGGGGGCATGTCCAAGCCTTTCATCATCTGTAGAATATGTATGCCATTGTATTTCGTCTTGTAATTTTAAAGGTTCCTTATATTTTTTGTATTCATCTGTGTTTTCGATATTAATTATCATATTTCTTTTTGTGTATTTTAACGTGAAACTTTTTGTGAGATGAGCCTCTAATTCGTTCTTAAAATTATTAAAATCGCTGCCGTTGATAAAACCATTGATATAGCTGTGGGTTCATTCTTAACCAGTGGGTGAGTTTGGAGGTGTGCATCTATGGTTTCTTCATATAAGTTTCTAATTTTCATATTTAGAAATTTTCCTAGTAATTTGTAACAGGTACTAAATGCTAGTCTATTCCTGTTGAGTTTCTTTAAGTGGATCTTCTTCTGGCTCCCCTGACTGGAGATACTGGACTTACTTATTATATTTACATTGTCGTCATTATTTCCGTCATTCCTGCCGTTTTTTTATTATTTTTGGGCCTTTATTCTTATTAGGGGTGCCAGTAGCACCCCGTGAGGGATTCATATTTGGGATTTAAGCCAAATTGTTGATTATTAAATACTACTTTAACGACACCCACTATATTATGCGTTTCATCTTATTTACAAAGATTTAACGTTTTTTACTTCGCTTATCTCGGAATGCAAAACGCTAAGAAAACAACCGGTCTCATCAAATGCTACGAATGTCATAGAAAGCACACACCTTAACTATTTCGCTATGGCTGCCCTTTTCATCATTATTATACCAAATAATTGATACAATATATACTACGTTCATTTGTATGCAAACGGAATACATACATTAATATTGTATACCAAAGAGTCTAAAACTAATAACACAAATTTTATAGATTTTATATACCTGTTTAATATGCTGTAAATTATACAATAATTTTTACGTAATCTGCAAGCTAAACACCTTATTATAACCGTAATTATTAAAGTAGCTAATGATTTATTAGTATTAAGTAACCTTTTTACTGACCTTTACTGACAATCGTCGTCCGCTCGTCGCTAAGTTTCTCTCGTTCTTATTAATTTGCTGACGCTAAATACTTTTTTATTTAATAATCTTTGCATTATCTCTAACCTTTTTTGCTTTATTGCAACCTTTATTAGTAAAGTAGGTATAAATTTATTAGCGTTACCTCATTAAATGGTACTCAATTTAAACAACTTTTTTTGTAAGAAAGAGATATATACCAAGTTGTCTTAAAAAATAAACGTTAGCACCATGAGGTTATAGTAAAAAAAAATCCAAGAATGTCTTACCTTTCAAACAAATATAAATTCACTAAATCATTATTTCCTTCGTTTGTTAGCCGGCATTGTCGGCACGCAGGCAGCACCTGATACGCGGCAGGCGTGAGAACCTCGGATGCGCGGGCGGCGGCGGGCCGTGACCCTTGATGGCCTATGGCTAGCGCGTCCGCACCTTCCTTGTCTGCAACGGCTAGTTCTTGGTGCAGTTCTTCTGTTAAATGAAAATAATTTGCACCACAGGTACCATTCTTCCATTGCTTTAACATCAAAATCTGTAAAAATGAAAAAGGTAATTATTAGTTTTAGAGTACTCACTTAGAAATTCAAAAAAAAGTCACCTTATGTTTTTTGGGGCGCTGAACATGAATCCGGTGTTAGAAATTGGCGCTCGGACACTCCCTCATCCTTATGCCCACCCCAACGCCCGAAAATCAAAAAAAAAAATTTCAGTTACACGGGCGTTTATTATTATTAATAATAATATTTTTGTTTCTGACACCCGGACTTTACCTGAACTAACCTAAGCCTGGAGTTCGTGGTTTAGGTTAGGGTAGTTAGCAGGAGAGTTTGAGGGGGCACAGCCCCCCAATACAATTTTCAAGTACCAAATTGTTGATTTTTCAAATTTCCGATTTTTGATTTTGGCGATAGAAGGTAGGGGTGGTAGGGGGCGTTCGGGGTGTCAGCAATAACAGTATTAATAATAATAATAACAAAATGGACTCACGAAACTGATACAAACAAAACTCAACTCCAAAAATCTCACTAAAGCCATCAACACGTTCGCTATACGTATACTCACATATTCATTTGGTATCATCAAATGGTCATACACAGACATAGAAAACATCCACATCCTTATACGTTCTCAATTCACCAAATACAGGAAATTACACCCCAACGCATGCAAAGAAAGATTTACCATCGGGAAGAAGGCAGGAGGAAGAGGAATCATAGATATTAGATCACTACACACAAAAAAGAAATACAAGCACTTAGGAAATTCTTTCACACCAAGCAGACCAGCCTCCCCACAGCAACAGTAAAAGCGGACAAAAACTACACACCTCTCGACCTATTCCGGGAAGTCAACCCAGCAGACACACACAGTTACACCCAATTACCACAGGAAAAGATGAAAACGTGGTCAGACAAAACACTCCACGAAAACACAGTTACCAGATAGAACAAGACCAGGTAAATACAGGATGGGCAGCTATTCCCTGAAACAGAAGGCTTCTTACTTGCCATCCAGGATAAAGTCATATTAACCAGAAACTACCAAAAGCATATCATCAAAGACCCAACTATTACAAAAGACAGATACAGGAAATGCCACCAGCATAAAGAAATAATCGAACACATAACAAGTGGTTGTAAAATATTAGCCGAAACAGAACACACAGCCAGACATGACTCAGCGGCAAAAGTAGTTCACCAAGCATCAGCCACAACATACAAACTTATAAAAACACAGATTCCTACTACAAATACACACCAATATTCATATTTGAAAATAAAGATTACAAGCTCTACTGGGACATCAGTATCAGATAAAACACTCTCCGCCAATAGACCCGCTTTTACTTTTCGGTGCAAAAAAGGAAAAGTCACCTATCTAATTAACATAGCTGTCGCCAACGACACAAACATCAAAACGAAATACCCAGAAAAAATCTCCAAATACACAGACCTTGCAACGGAAATAAAAAGGCTATAGAAACAAGAAAAAGTCATCATTGTCCCCCTCGTCATATCAGCCACAGGCCGTACACCAACATTCTCACCACACTTAGTACAATTAGGAGTCAACACAAACATACACAGGACATTCAGAAGCCAGTGATTTTGAAAACATGAAAAACATTGTCAGGTCATTCTTTAATACACAATGGTAATACGAGGAGCATTTGTGCTGACTTGGCTTAGGCCCGTCAACCAAACATGGGACCACACCGACCAAATGTGAGAAAGAAAAAATAAAATAATAATAACAAACGCCCAAGTAATTGAAATTTTTTTTTTGAGTTTCTGGGGTTGGGGGTGGCGCAGACGTGCGGAGGTGGCCGAGCACCAATTTCTGACACCGGATTCGTATTCAGCGCCCCAGGAACATAAGATGACATTTTTTTCAATTTCTAGGTGAGTAATTGGAGTATTTAGGATACATAACGAGAAATTCCCGCATATATGGATTACTACAGCAAATATTCCAAGGAAAGATATTTGGAAAAAGGAGACCAGAACGCAGACGCATCTCCTGGCTAAACAATCTGTGAAATATACTATAAAATACTACCTGTCTTTTCAGAGCTACACTGGATAAAGTAATAATAGCCAGAATGATTGCCAACATTCTAATCGAATAGGCACTTTAAGGAGAAGACTCGAATAAAGGCGCCCATAACAGACGAAGCATTAAATCTAGTCGAATAACCCGTGTGAGGAATAGGTCCTCGGTCCTTATTTAGACTACATTTACATTTTATAATCTCAATACTTTCGTATGCGTCTAATAATTTCATATCAGAAGCATTTCGTATTAACCTTAAATTTACCTAATGTTATTATATGATTACGATCAAGAGCATGTTCAGAAATACTTGAACTTTTTGATCTACCGTACCTTAAATGAGCTAAATAATTTTTAAATATTGTTTGAATCGACCTCCTTTTTGCCCAACATGCTGTTGGTTACAATCATAAAAACTTATCCCATAAACTCCACATTTACCCGGTTCGTGGGTTTTATTCTTCGAATTCCTAAGATATTTTTTAAGTTGTCTGATTACTTATAGACTAACCTGAGGCTTACAATATTAACTATCTTATTAATTCCCCTGGAATATTTTGGATTATATGATAATGAAACATATTTTTCCCTATTTTGTTTAAGAGTGGTGGAATACTGAATATCTAACCTTAACTTACGTCTATTTATTAACTTGTTTATTAAGTTTGCACCCTAATTATTGATTTTTAATAAGATCCCTTCATTTCTGAATCTGACTTTATTCAATGGAAAAGTGACTAAACTATAACCCAAAAAGTGTAATGTAGTAAGTGTTGTTTATACCAGTTATTAGAAGGAATATATTTAGCTGTTACGGTATCTTTCATACAGATGTCAAATTCTCAATTTATGATAATTATTAATAACTAAAATATCCTGAAATGGTAATTGCTCTTTATTCTCAATTTTACAAGTCGGAGTCATATCGACTATTTAATTTACAAATGAAATCTTGTACACATAATTTTTTTAATACCCAAAATCACGAATACATCATCTACATAACTATACCATATTCTCGGAAAGTACTCAAATTCTTGGCTGTTCTCAGTTTCAAACTTATTCATGAATAAATTCGCTATGAAGGGTAATAAGCAATTACTCATTATTGTGCATTCTTTTTGTACAAAAAATTTATTGTTAAAATGAAAATAAGCTTGTTACAATCAAAGTTTGGCCAAAATTAAGTATTCACAACACTAAGGAACAAAGAATTGACAACAAAAGGAATTAAATTTTTTCCTTCATTAAGAACTAATGAATTTTAAAGACTTTTTCACTAAAAAAATGTTCCATCTTAACCGTCAATTTTAAATTTCTTTTACCAATTATTTAAAAACTAAATATGTGGTCATCCTACCATTAATACAATAGGTTGCATTGCTTTTCCTGGTTTATTATTTTTTGAGCAAACAATGCAACTTTGGCTTGGTCAGATTAGTTACATTTAGTTTAAATTTTCCCTCTGCTGTTTATATAAGCAATGGATTTCATATTATATTTTCCTAAGAATCTATTTTAATTAGGTTACTTACATGTTCAAAATGTTCTTTTTTGTTTAATATACCTTACTGCCTGTATCCACTTTTAGATAGAAAACATCTTTCGTTCTTAGTCGTGTAATCATTTTGTTGTTATTTTGCGAACTAGAATTTGTATTATTGATTATGTTTTTTGATATTTGGTTCAGACATGCCTACCTAACAAATGATTTACTAGTTTCTTAAAGTGTACTAATAAAGCTGTCAATATGACCTACTATTTCAGATAAATTATTTCTAGAAGGGGATACTGCAAAATTTCGACCTATATTTAATATGAAAATTGCGTGTTTACGAGTTCCTGAGAATTTTTCCTTTTGGGTATTAGCTTTTATAATTTATTATTTAAAGGAGAAAACTTCTTTGTTCATTTGATATCAATTAGTAAAACATTCTACTATTCAATGTTATTTAATACTGAGGTTACTTTTTTAAAATACTATTTCTAATATTTTTTGTTTTGAATTCAAATTTTTGATTTCTCAGTCAAGTCGTTTTTGTTTATCAAAGAAGGAAATTTTTTCACACTGACTTTGGGAAATTATTATTAATAAACATAGGAAATATTGTAAATTTTCCGAAAGACTTTAACAAATAAACATCTGTATCTATTAATCTAATCTTAGTACTGTACTTACAAAGAAGGTTTAATTTCTTTGACCATGAAGCCATCTCAAGTAGGTTGGGATTTGCCTAGACTTACCGCAATATACTTTTTTGGTTCATCGCTTAGCCACTTCCCGTTGAATAAAGTCAGATTCAGAAATGAAAGGAGTCGTAGTAAGAATAACTAGAATTATTGACGATGACGAAAACGTAAAAAATAATTTAATAAATAGGCATCAGTTTCGACTAAATATTCAGAATTCCACCATTTTTACTCATGAGCAGAATGTGGTGAAATATGTCTCATTATCATATATTCGAATATATACCAGGGTACTAAATAAGGTATTTCATAGTATGGGCCTCGCGTTAGTCTACAAGTCATTAGACAACTTAAAAAATATCTTAGTAAGTCTGAATCACATGAACGTAATAGAATTGGACTTCAGTTGGAGATAAGTTGTAACGATTGTAACAAGAAATATGTTGGACAAACAAGAAGGCCGATTCAAACAAGCTTCAAAGATCATTTAGCTAATTTGAGGTACGGTTGAACAGAAAAATTTAGTATTGCCGAACGTTTTTTTGAATATAATCATAAAGTAACATTATATAAGTTAAAGGTAATAAAAAATGTATGCGAGACAAAATTATTAGACGCATATGAAAATCTTAAAACTATAAAATGTACAAATAGTCCTAATAATGATGATCTATTCTTCACATTTCTTTATATGGATTATTGGAGTAATTCAGAATTTTAGTATAAATAGTCTAGCTTGTACTCCTAGATTTAGTCAATCATGACTTCTTATAATGTAACACACTTAGCGAATCATGTATCGAGTGCAAACAGAAAGTGATTACTATTATTTAAGAAGTTGAGGGATATCTTTGTTCAAGAATTATTTGTCATTACATATTTTAAAATTCAGTTAGAATGATGGATTGTGTTTTAATGTTCATTATATTTCCCATAACATATATGATAAAAAACTATTTTATTAAAATCTAACATTTTGCAACGTTTTGGGTAAAACTGAAATGAGAAAATTATTCTAGAGTTCCATAATAATATTAGATAATTCTTCTTCTAATTTTTCAGTTTAAGTAAACATTTAAGCAGGCTAAATGCAAATAGTTAAAAATTAGATAACTGATAAATTGAACAAATAGTACGTGTTCTAGTTACTAACTTTTTATTCAAGGTAGAAAGTTAAAAATTGAAATTCCAATTGTATATATATTGTAACATTTTTATTATTGTTAATTTGTTATACCTTGTCCATTGTGTTAGAGAGACATGACTGTATTTTTAAAAATAAACAGCACAAGTAAAGTTTTGAGAGTAGCCCAACTAAAAATGTACGAAGTCAATCCACTGTTTTGGCCCTAATACAGGAAAATATGTGTTTTAAAATGACCACACGAAATTATTAATAAGCATTAGCTATATATTTACTTTTAATTAAATGATTCATAATGGAGTTGTTTTAGAGCTGTCAATAAGTTTAACCCGTTGTAGCACTTGAATATCAAATCAGGTCAAGTCATATGCATTGGTGTATTTGTTATATCGACATAAATTGCACAGAGTAATTTTAACATTTGAAAACAACGCTGCTTTACTACATTTGATATAGCAAAAATGAATACTGTAAGAGCCAATAACTTGCAAATAGTCAATCTGAACTAAAAGTAACCAAACATGTAACTTTTTTATGTTATGTTTAAATTTTCGAAATCAATCAAATTATTTCTGGAACGACCTTCATCACTATATACCACATATATACTTAACCACACACAATAACATGTGTAAGGCGGTTCTACAATATAAATAACCGGCCAGGTGCAAGTCGGACTTGCGCAATTAGTGTTCAATACGTTGATTGCTTTTGAAATAAAAATTTTTGCTACTGAGGTATAAAATGGTCAATGACGTCACAAAATACACTCCAAATGAGTTTTCGACGAAGTTTTTTTCCGATCTTTACTAAAAACTGATTACCTTGATATTTTTGTTTTTTTTATATACCAGATAAATTATTAAAGATAATGATAATTTTCATTCAATCTACACCCTGTGGAGAATATGCCAGAATTTTTTCAAAATTTTTTGTTCAGTACTTTTTGAGATAAGGTGGAACAGCAATTTTTTAAAAATAATACAAAGAAAAGTGTGCGCAAGTAGTAAATTACATATATTTTTGAACTCATACTTTTACGAACTTCCATTTGACACCCCACTCAATGACCTGTTAACAAAATTTTTTTTCACTTCCCATTTCACTCCCAAAATTAACCCCTTAGTCAAAATTTAACTTTCAAGACGAAGCCATCAGTTCCTATATTAGTGTCAAATTTTCACTTTTTATGTCAAATACTTTCGGAGAATATCGGATGTTACAGACAGATACACGGAGAAACAGACAGACAGATATACACCGTAGTGACCTTATAAGTGTTCCGTACCGAACATTAAAAATAACTGGTTTCGTTGTATTGAGTTAAGTTATTATTTTTTTCAATAATATTTTATTTCACGAAAACTGGCAATACAAAGGTTATTATATTATAGCTGTAAATCTACAGTAGTACTTGAAATGAAGTGATATTGTTTTGATTCGTTTTGAAGATCTGTAGTGAAATTTTAATGTGCTATTTGACTTTAAAATCTTACGAGGAACCTATCAATATACAGGGTTAAAATATACGGTTCAAAGTTTACCTTTACATTAGCTTTGTAAAGGTCCTAGAAGAGTAATTCAATTTGACGGAATAAATTGTAATAACTAGTTGGTGCAACTTTTGTTATCCCCATAAAATATATATATATATATATATATATATATATATATATATATATATATATATATATATATATATATATATATATATATATATAAGAGAAAAACAACCAAGTGCAAGTCGGATTTTCACAATTCGTGTTCCGTACTATGATTGCTGAAATATTTTATGAAATTCAATCACACATTCATCTTCAATATAAGAATAATCAAAAATACGTAAAACGCGAGACATCTTTGTAGTAGAACTTTAAAATAAATAAATAAATATTTACTGCCTAAATATTTGTTTAATTATAAACAAACAAAATAAAGTTATTTTGTCTCGGTACCTATACGTTGGTCACCAATCATCATGGAAATTTATTTTTTCAGTGATTGGACAAATGCTTAAAGCAGTAATGTACTAAAAAGTATATGAGTATATTACTGATTGCACCGAATACGTATTGATATCACATTTCGTCTCTTCCCGTTTAAATTCTCAACTTTCCACGAAAAAAATCTCTACCATATTATCAAGTCAAATAATTTTTTTATATCAGGTAAATTATCAAACGTGATGCACCCGTGATAATTTTCGCTCACACTACAGTTTATAGAGAATTTTCCAGAATTTTTTCGAAATTTTTGATCAGTACTCTTAGAGACAGAGTGGAGGGACGGCGATTTTTGGTCATTTTTTAAAGTAATATAAAGAAAAGTATGCGCGAGTATTAGATTAAATATAATTTAACTCGTGTTTTCACAAGCTTTCATTTGACACCACACTCGAAAACCTTACAAAATTTTTTTTCTCACTTCCGATTTCACCCCCCAAAATAAACCCTTTAAGTCAAAATTTAACTTTCAAAACTACACGGCTTTGATTGAACCATCAATTCCTATATTTGTGCCAAATTTCAACTTTCTATGTCAAATAGTTTCGAAGAAAATTGGATGAGACAGACAGACAGGCACCAAAATGATCCCGTACGGAACACTAAGAATGCCTAGGTTTGTACTATTTTAGCACAACTGATGATATATTTAGAATTTGATAGGTGAGTATAGGTAAAAAATAACACATCTTTGTAGCACATATCATAATATACTTCAAAGGCGTGACTAGAAGCATATAAATACGTACAACTTACGCCATGAGAAGGTTACGTTAATGTCTGAAGATCTCTACAATAAGTTACAACTAAGATAATAATATTTTACAAAAGGCCAGCCAGTAGTTGTCTAATATAACGACAAAACACTGGTTTGTTAAAGTAAAAAATGTATATAGGTACACGAAGTGTTATCTATTAATTTAGCATTCCATGAAAATAGTTTATTACATTAAAACGGGTGATTCTTTGGGTCAAGTAAAATAGCTATATTTACAAATATAGGAATTGATGGCTCAATCAGAGTCCCGAAAGTTAAAAAAAATACCGGTTCATCGAGTGAGACGTCACATGCAAGCTTGTTAAAACCCAAGTTCGAAAATATATATGACGTAATACCTGTTTATTGTTTAATATTTGTAATTTATCTTTATGTGGTTTGCCATTACGCACACTTTTCTTTGTGTTTATTTTTAAAAAAGGGCCAAAATCGCTGTCAGGAGGACAGCGAACCCCATCTCGAAAAGCATTGATCAAAAAGTTTTGAAAAAAATTTTGAAATAGTGTTTATAAAATATAGATTCAGCGAAAATTGTAACTAGTGCAATACGTATAATAATTTGTCTGGTATAGAAAAAAGAATCTAAAAACGTTGACAATATGGTAGACTTTTTTTAATATACTTTTCAGTGCATTACTGATACCGTGCCCCGCGTCGCTCCTAACATATACCGAGACCATAATTTTATTTTATTTTTTTTTTAACTGAACAACTATTTAGGTAGTCAATATTCATTTTAAACTTTTATTATTAGATTCTAGATTGAGCTAGATTGATTTATTGGCTATTAGGTAGCTCAGATGCTAAAACTATTATACATTATTGACTAAGAAAAAACGTGAAAATGTATATTAGATCTTAAGATATATACATATCAGGGACCTAAGTAACTTAGCGTGGGAAAAGATTTTAATTTGTTTTAAAAGCAATTACCATACGGAACACTAATTATGTAAGTCCCACTTGCGGTTTTTTCTTACTCAATTTAGACTTTTTAAAATTTTATAAAAAGAGATATTTGTTCTTTGAAGGCCTGAAACTGAGTTAGTTAGTTCTTGTTAAGTTCAACAAGTAATATATTATATTATATATATAGGCACCACATCAGAGAGATATGATATCTATGAGTCCTACAACATAAAAAAAAAACCGGTCAAGTGCAAGTTGAACTTGCACAATTAGTGTTCCGTACGTTGATTGTTTTTAAAATAAAAATTTTTGTTAGGGTGTTATAAAATGATCAGTGACTTCACAAAACACACCCCAAATGAGTTTTTAACAAAGTTTGTTTCCAATCTTTACTGAAAACTGGTGACCTTGAAATTTTGCTTTTTTTTTTAATATACCAAATAAATTATTAAAGGTAATGCATTCGTGATAATTTTCGTTCAATCTATACCCCGTGGAGAATATTCCAGAATTCTTTCAAAATTTTTTGATCAGTACTTTTCGAGATAAGGTAGACGACAGCGATTTTTCTCTATTTTTTAAAAGTAATACGAAAAAAAGTGGGCGCAAGTATTACATTATATATATATTTTTTACTCGTGTTTTCACAAGCTATCATTTGACACCACACTCGATGACCTAGTAAAAAATCTTTTTTTCACTTCCGATTTCACCCCTCAAAACGAACCCCTTAAGTCAAAATTTATGTTACGGTGGTATAAAATGGTCAGTGACTTTACAAAACACACCCCAAATAAGTTTTCAACAAAGTTTGTTTCCAATCTTTACTGAAATCTGATGACCTTGAAATTTTTGTTTTTTTTATATACCAGATAAATTATTAAAGGTAATGCACTCGTGATAATTTTCGTTCAATCTACCCCCGTGGAGAATATTCCAGGATTTTTTTAAAATTTTTTGATAAGTACTTTTCGAGATAAGGCGCGGGGCAGCGATTTTTTCGCGATTTTTTAAAAATAATACGAAGAAAAGTGCGCGCAAGTATTACATTATATATATATTTTTTACTCGTGTTTTCACAACCTTTCATTTGACACCACACTCGATGACCTATTAAAAAATTTTTTTTTTCACTTTCGATTTCACCCCCCAAAATTAACCCCTTAAGTCAAAATTTAAATTTCAAAACTACATGGCTCTGATGAGGCCATCAATTCCTATATTATTACCAAATTTCAAGTTTCTATGACAAATAGTTTCTGAGAAAATCGGGTGTGACAGACAGACAGACAGACAGACAGACAGACACCGAAGTGATCTTATAAGTGTGCCGTACGGAACACTAAAAATCACTACTTCTTTTTAATTAAGCAAACTATAATAAAAACTAATAGTCAATACATCTCCAATGATCAGTTTGCTCTCTTCATATGCAGTAAAGTGAAAATTTATTTTTAAATTCCATCTAGAACCAGTCACCACTGGTGAAATACCATCAATATTTAAACCAAATGACCTTGCAAGAGTGTGCCTGACTAGCCGATGGGCTTCAAATCATTGAGTTTCTCCACCAACGGCGACGTGGGTGCGTGCGGCAGGGTGATTTCTGCAGCTGCCCATTTTTTTACCCATTCCTCGGCACTTACATGGTACATTTGCCTGCGGCAGATTTATATGGGCCGTTATATAAGGTCTTAATGGCTTGGATTAGGTGCATGTGGGTGTCAAAGGTAAAATTTATATTTAGCAATAACAACTTTAAGCGATACCGCTTCTTTCTTATCTATGTCTATGTGTTGTTTTTATGAGAATAATAAATCTTGTTTATTGACCCAGTCCAAAAAGAGGGTACATTTTTATCATATTTTTGTGTTTCGTCGTCTCTTCTTCATCAATGTTGAATTGTTATCTGCGCTCTACTCGCATTCACCATACTAATTATTTGAAAATATAAATTTTTATTTTAATTGTTTCTGCAAAAAAAAAAACGCGAAATTTAACTACTTAAAACTACAATACTGGTATGATGTATTTTCTTCTTTTATTTCTTTTGCTGACTAGAAATAAAAGAAGAAAACCGGCCAAGTGCAAGTTGGACTTGCGCAGTTAGTATTCCGTACGGTGATTGTTTTTAAAATAAAATAAAATTCTTACTTAGGCTCAGTTAATTAGGTCCCTGACATGTATATATCTTCAGATCCAATTTGTATTTTCACGTTCTTTCTTAGTCAATAATATATAATAGTTATAGCTACTTAATAGCCAAAATAGTTCTATTAAAATATAATAAAACAAGTGTAAAACAACTACCTAAATACCTGTTTAATTAAAAACAAATGAAATAAAATTATTGTTTCGGTTGTCTCGGTACAGGAACGACGCGAGTAGCATACTGAAGAGTATGTTAAAAAATGTCCGCCATATTGTTAAGGCACTTAGTTTCTTTTTATGTACCAGATAAATTATCAAGCATATTGCACTCATGATAATTTTCGCTCAATTTACAGTTTATGAAAAATATTCCAGAATTTTTTCAAAATCTTTTGATCAGTACTTTTCGAGATAGGGTGGGGGGAGAGCGATTTTTGGTCCTTTTTTCAAAATAATACAAAGAAAAGTTTAACATCATATATATTTTTGAACTCGTGTTTTCACAAGCTTTCATTGGATACCCCATTCGATGACCTGGTATGTTTTTTTTCACTTTCGATTTCACCCACTAAAATTAACTTTTTAAGTCAACTTTAACTTTCAAAACTTCACGGCTTTAATTAGGCCATCAATTCCCATATTTATGCCAAATTTCAACTTTATAGGTGAAATAGTTTCGGGGAAAATCGGGTGTAACAGACAGACAAACAGACACCGAAATGATCCTATAAGTCTTCCGTACAGAATATTAAAAAAACTTACGTCACACTTAACTATGATAGAGATCTGTACTGATGAGTTAACAGCATTTAGTAAGAAAGATGGTGTGAGTTTATATTCAAGTATCTATTTATATAGTATGAGTTGATTTTCCATAAACAGAATGTCCCAAGTTGTCCATTGAAACCCGTTGATTCAAAAGGGTTTCTTGGACATGGGATCAAATAATAAAGGTGTCGTTGATATTTCTACTAATTAATTTTTTTATAGCGTTCATGGCCGTCCCTAAAGTCCTCACACAACACGTTTTTTGGAATTCGAAGCATGTAGATGACAGATATACTTCTATTAAATCTACTAGTAAGCATGAGTGAAGGTTTACATGTCTAGATATTTTTATTTATATATTTGTCTTTGCATGACATATAGGATAAATCCTATTAAAATAACCACTATTTCTAAAATTCATTAGATGTTTATAATAAGTCTATTATAAACTACAAAATTTAAACTAAAACATTGAACAATCTCAGATTACATATTGAGAAATAATCTCTTGGCTCTGTATTTAAAAGTTTCGAGAGAAGCAGGGAAAAAGTCTAAGTCTTCATCATACAAGTGTTTTCAAATTCAGACATTCTAGAAAATGAAGAGTTTAAAGAACTATTCGTTCGATAAAATGGTAACACAGAAAACTTTTTAAGACGAAAATTCCTCTCAGAAACACTGAATGTCACCAGACCCATAGGTCAAGACAAATTTTTAAATTAATAATTTTCTAAAGATTGAGTATGTCAACAGGTGACCTTCATACATAATTTTAAAATAGGACCGGAGAATGGGATGTTTATTTTATCGAACACTCCCTCTAAATGCCAAGTATTTAAAGAACCTATTTTGAACAGATTCTAGGCGTAACCTGTAAATATTGTACATAGGATTCCTAATAGTGGTTGTAAAATTAAGACAACCCAATTCAAAGACGTTATAAAGTATTATTAGCATATTTAAATGCCTAAAGCTTTTACTATGTCGAATAACGAATCCCAGCAATTCAATAAGCACTATTCACAATATTATCTATATGGACGTCGAACAATAATTACTTATCAAAAAGAACTGCAAGGTGAACGACCTGATTCTCTCTTTTTAAAAAATATTCAAAATGGACTGGGGGAGCACATCGATATGGTTGCTGCTAGGATATCCAGATACTGCTATGCTTTGAGGATTATATCGGAGATGGTGGGGATTGACACGGCGCTCTTGGCATATCATGCGTTCATCCAGTCGAGAATCAGATATGGGGAAATTCGAAGGATATCAACAGAATTCTTGTTTTGCAAAAAAGGTATTTAAGGTGTATTTTTGGTATGAAACAACAAGAAAGCTGCTAATAACATTTTAACATTATTTAGCATTTATATTTTAGACTCGGTTATGTTTATAGCTGATAATAGAGATTTGTTTGAGGGCATGAGTGTCAGGCATGGACATGACACAAGAAATAAAGCCAACCTTCTAACCGATATTTATACGTCTTCGAACCTTCAAGAAAATGTTGTGTATTCAAAAACAAAAATCTTTAATTGTATACCTGAGAATGTGAGAAGTCTTCCAAAAATTGAACTTGGAAAGGTTATAAGGCTTTTTCTCTACAGGAAAGCATTTTATTCCTTAGAAGAGTTTTATGTTTGTGATATAAACTTGAAATAGGTGCATGCTAAAATTGAGTTTGTTATGTTTTTAAGGCTAAATGCAAATTGTTTAAAGTTTACATAAGGGCTGCTAGATTAAGTTTCTTTACAAATGTGTTTTATTGACATGTTCCATGCCCATTGGGCTTGAACTGTAGTTGGAATGAATAAAGAATATCTATCTATCTATCTATCCGTATATCTATCTATCTATTATAATTATTTTTTATTTTAATTATGTGTGAACGTAATTGAGAAATACTTATTTAAGTTAACAAAACTATTTTCTTGATAGTAAATATGAAATCTGTTGAAATAGAATTGCAGATCATTACCGTAGCCGGCACCAGATATTCTCTTGTAGACTTTAAGATCATCCGCGTAAAAATAAATTGGGAATGTTGAAAACATGTTTTAATATTATTTATGTAAATGATAAAAACAATGGTTCGAGATGACTATCTTGGGGTACATGCGATGTGGATACAAAAACGTCTGATCTAGTTCCCGCAATCTCAATCAGCTGCTCCCTGTCCACCAGTTAAGATCTAAATCAATGCAGTACCACCTACACTTACCAATCCTGCCAATCTCTTTAACAACAAGTAATGATCCACTTTATCAAAAGCTTTACTGATGTCGGTATATATAGGTAACCTGAATTTTATTATTCATATTTCTGGTGATAAATTCGGGGTACGAGATAAAATTAGATCTATTTGGGGAAAACCCATGTTGAGGTAGATTATTATTTTTTACTAAAAAATAAGCGCTGATAAATAGCTAGGAAGACAAATATACAAAATTTGGAAATGGGTTGGTAATTATTTATCAAGGTTCTAATCAGATTTAAAGATAGGGATAATTACGGACTTCTGGGCTATAAAGAGTGGTGAAATATCATTCACTGCACCTCCTTTTTTAATATCCAGTTTTTCTAAAAGACGTCTATTTTCAAAGGACTCAGAAGGAGCTGATAAAGATGTGTGTCACCATATATGTGAGTTCTAACAGAAGTATTGTTCGATATAGGCTGTAAACAAAAACAAATTACATATACCTTTGTAGTTATTTGCTATCTGTGTGTAACATGACATATGAGAGGGCAAGTTACCATGAACTTTTGCCGCTACAAAATACCAAAATTTTCGGTTATTATTAAGTATCTCTACTTCAATGTTATTTAAGTCAGTCAGTAAGGCAGTTAGCCAAAATTTCACCAAATCCTCCACGCCACCACTCGCACGGCCAGATAATTCTATTGCAAGACCTGTTGAGAAAGCGAACTTGTTGGCTGAACTCTTAGCTTCACATTCTACTGTCGGTTTCCAAGGAAAAATACTACTTACTATTCCCATAGTGCAGTCAAGAATGCCCGGTATTGTCTTCAGACAGCGTATTATAAAATATATTTTAATGAAGCTAGACACCAAAAAATCTTCTGGCGCTAACCGAATACCTGCCATAGTACTCAAAAACTGTGCGGGGGAATTAACACCAGTTTTCTGTAGACTTTTCAACCTATTCTACAAAAAGGGAATATTTCCTTCCTGCTGGAAATGTGCCACAGTTCGGTCTATACCTAAAAAAGGCAAGAAGACCTTGTCAAATAACTACCGACTAGTCGCACTGCTTTCAATAATATCGAAAGTCATGAAAAGGCTATGAATCGGCATCTTCTACAATATCTTGAAGGATTCAACATTATTAGCGACCGTCATATGGTTTTCGTAAATATGGATCAACACGAGATATTTTGACTTATGTAACATATGTTTGAAACAACGCAATTGAACACTTTAAAGAATCTCGGGCGGTTGCTCTTGATATATCCAAGGCATTCGACCATGTTTGGCACAACGGATTCTTGGCTAAGCTATTCTCTTCTGGTATATCTGAAAAGTTCTTTTACGAGTGGCAGTCGACGGATTTCTTTCTAACACCTTCACTATCAACGCCATACTGTCTTCTGCTCTCTTTCTCATTTACATAAATGATCTGCTGGAAAAGACCAGGAATTTAATCTACAGCTTGGCATGAAAATGTTGCAAGAAGAGAGCTTCTCAAAAGCTCTCTTCTTGCAACATTTTATTCGAATCTGAAAGCTTTACACTCCACAACAAGTGTTAATTCTGTACAAAACTCAAATTCAACCAACTATGTTTGGGGCTCTGCTCCCAAACATACACTGCATTTGTTGGATTCTATTCAGAGAAGAGCTGTTCGCCTGAATGGAGACCCGGAACTGGGCGGCGGCCTTGATTCCTTGGATCGTCGAAGAACGGTTGGCGACTTGAATCTATTCTACAAGTATTTCCATGGAAAGTGTTCGTTGGATGTAACCCGCTTAATTCCTGCCAGACCGATGCAAGCTAGAAATACACGTCGCGCTAATACGTCACATCCGTATGAGGTTCAACTTGTTACTCCTCGTACTACTCTTTTCAAGCAGTCTCTTATATGGAGAACCTCATCCCTTTGAAATAATTTGTCCAGGACTGTGTTTTCCAACGAGTACAATGTACAGCGACTCAAGACCAACGTGAATCGCTTTTTCCGCACACATGTTGCTCCTGTAGCGCTTTAGAGATTTCCCTGTAGCACGTGTGCTAGATCCTTAAAAAAAATAAAGCAAATTAAACAAAAAGCAATACGTCAGCATACATATGCTTCACAGACTTAACTAAAGTCTTCGACTCAATGACTTGACACGTTGATGCAGAAAAAGACACAGGCAAACGTTGTGAAAGTCATAAGGAACTTGAACATAACCAATAACACGAAAATTAAAACAAGCTAAACTACTACAGGATATATACCAACGCCAGGAGGAATTAGATAAGGAGACATCCTCAGTCCGTTTTTGTTCAATCTTTTAATTGACAAAGTAATAGAAGACGTAGAGTCACTAGTAATGGGATACCGAATGAATAACAACAGGATTAGTCTGGTTTGTTACGCAAACGATGCAGAGCTGCTAGCCGAAAGTCAAGACGACCTACAACAACTTTTATCAGCCGATAGCTTAATATGGGCGTATCAAGTGAAAAGACCAATATCATCATTATCGCCAAAGACCCGTAAGATGCAAACTCGTAATGGAGGGTAAATCTATAGAACAGTTAACCCAGTTCAAATACCTTGGTGTGGACCTATCAAGCTATCACGACCCAGTTAGAGACCTTAGGAGATTAATTAATAACGCAGCACTTATCTCAGGCTGCTTAAGAGATGCTGTATGGCCCAATTAATACATTCGAATAGACAGCAAGCTTAAAATATACTTGAGACTTGCATCAGACCCGGTATAAAGTCACGATAAGAAAAAAAGTATGCTACAGATCGCCGAAATGAAAACCCTATAGCGATCGTTGGTAAAACAAGGAGGGATAGGATATGAAATACTGATGTAAGATGGGGAAGATAAAGACCACTAGGAGGAGCACAGACTACCAAGGATCGCTCTGAAAGGGAAACCAGACGGCAAACGTCCACCAGAAAGATTACCAAAAAGATGGAGGGATAGTTGGCAATCTACTTTTCCATTCCACAACCTCGTAATTACCCAGAGCTGCCCTGACCCATGCCCTAACCTTCCATCATTTTCTTTCTGAACGATATGGCATAAAAACTATAGAGTCCTTTTTTTTAGCACGGAAGTAGGCTTAATGACTTACTTCTTCATAAGTAGTTTAAATTACAACTATCTACTTCAGTTACTCGTAGTTAAGAAATTAACTGCTAATTCTTATTTTATCCATTATGCATTCTTCTCCTCGTTTTTTACAACTTTGGTGATGTGCTTCTATTTTATTATTGACTTATTATTCCATAATGCTCGTATTGTGAATTTAAAAGCTAAGAAGTCTATGCTAATAAAAATGGTAATTAAAGTTTATGCTGCTGATAGTAAAATATCAAGTGCTATGAACCTTGTGCATATTGTCCCAAGTAATAAGTATTCAGTGCAAATGCATATCTTTGTCTTACCGCTTGATGCTTAGATAACCGAATTTAATTTGAACTTGCAATTTTAAGTGGCTGACGGATTTCGCAGGAAATGGTTTTATAAATAACACACTCAGTCTACCCTCAGGATAAATGTCTATGGCCATCGATATCTCATTTTGTAAAAAGTGAAGAGATACTATAATTTTAAAGGAGTGAAAATATACAGACCATTTTTATCCATTCTTCTCGTTAAACTTGTACAGATATTACCAAAAGGATACTTCGAAAAACATAAAAATTGAAAGGAAATTTTAGTCGTCTAAAAGTTTTGATGATAGTACAAACATTAGTCGTATAAGTTCGATTAGTTTCTAAGTGGATATTACATTTCCGGGCAAACTCGGGCACTTCGAATTTTCTTAGCTCGTAAGTTTTGTTGTTTAGTTGTTTGTGGTACATTTCAAAAGTAGGGTATTATTTATATAAAAAAGTAGAAAAACTTAGGGAGATCGAATAAAATTGGTGAAATTTGTTTTTCTGTTTTTTTAATGATTTTTTTTTTTGGAAAACATATTACTGCACATATTTATTTATTAATCTACTATAAACGTGAGTAATCTAAACGTAACAAAGGTTGTAATTAGGGAAAGGAATGCCACCTATTGTATCGTTAGTAGGATCATCCACATATTTAATTTTTAATTATTTTCAAAAGAGTTCGAAAAGTTACCTTTAAGGAACAACAGGACTTAACAAGAAGAAACTAGTCCTTAAGAAAGAATTTTAGCCTCTCTAAAGTCAGTTCTTTGTTCCCTACTGTACCAATACCACAAGCCTTGCAGTAGCTCCTGAGGTTACTTGGAATCAATGACTTCAAGGAAAAAATTACTCACGAATACCTAATTTTAACCAGATTATATGACAAAATTATTTTCAATATAACAATCAATTTTTTGTTCAAAAAGGCACAGCCATAGATAACTGCTTATCATCCTCGAGCTAAGTTTATTCATGTAGATAATGCATTTTCCATTTTCGATTCAAATATAATAAAATCTAGCCATATGACTCCATTAAATTTACTTGGGAATCTTCATTTTCTATGTCGGCGTATTATAGTTATTAAAATTGGAGATTAATGGGAAAGATACCGCAACAAGAGTAAAATACAAAAACAAAGACTCATGTTGAGAATATAGTTAAGAATAAAATAATGATAAAAACCTCATAAATAATTTAAACTTATTTAGTAAGGTAGGTGAGTATATAAGCCATCAGACAATAAAGCATCTTGACCAAACTAGAAGATTAGTCATGTAGTAATATAGTGTAACATTGTATAATTTATAGTTAATTAAACAGGTATCGGATAGTATATTATAAGACCCATATGAAAGTATTGAAATTTAAAAAAATATATATAAAACCACTCAAAGTGGCTTCTGCATCAGACACCAAAAAGGCAGCCAACACCAAATAAACCACCTTTTATATATGGATAATATAAAGCTCTGCGCTGTCACAGAAACACATCTGAAAGAACTCCTTAAATTCACAAAAAAAATCTCCTTAGATATTAATATGACATTTGGTATAACCAAATGCAAGGTCCTTCACATCAGCAGAGACCAATGGAGACGCCTTCCCCACGAGACAAAAATCATTAACAATGAAACGCTCGATAAGATGCTCGAAACACATAGCTAGGCTTCCATCAAAGTTTCATCAAAGCCATCAACCCATTCGCTATACCTTTCCTTACCTATTCATTTGATATTATCAAATGGTCATACATAGACATAGAAAACATTTACATCCTTATACGTTCTCAGTTCACTAAATACAGGAAAGTACAACCCAATGCATGCAATGAAAGACTGGCCACCGTGAGAAAAGAAGGAGGAAGAGGAATTATAGATATAAGATCACAACACACAAAACAAATACATGCACTTAGGAAATTCTTTCACACTAAGCAAACCAGCCTACACACAGCAAAAGTGAAAGCAGACAAAAACTACACACCCCTCGACTTTTCCTAGGCAAAGCACTCAGCAGATATACAGAGCCACACCCAATCACAGCATGAAACGATGGAAACCTGGTCAGAAAAATCACTCTACGGAAAACACAGATACCACAAGATTACAAAATTAAACAACATGACCTGGTTACAATATGGGCGGATGTTCTCTGATACAGAAGGCTTCTGCCGTGCCATCCAGGATAAAATCATATCAACCAGAAACTACCAAAAGTATATCATCCAAGACCCAATCATTACGGAGGTCAGATATAGGAAATGCCACCAGTATAAAGAAACGATCTAACACATAAAAAGCGGATATAAAATAATAGCCGAAACCAAATACACGGCGAGAGATGACTGAGCAGTAGCGCACTAAGCGCTAGCTACAACTACACTGTTGGAATTGAATGGCAGAGAGTTTATATGCCGAAAATTACCCGTCGAAAGCAACCTTCTTTTATGCCAGCCTGGAAGCGAAGATTAGAAAAAGATAGTGATAGGTTTAGAGAAAAAGCTGATGTCATAGCAGAACGTCTAGCTAAAAAGTGGGGAAAAAAGCAGAAAAGAGACTTTAGAAATAGCTAAAATAGAAAAATTAAATATAACTGAAGAACATTCAGAATGTTGGAGATAAAAGAGAGATTTAGACAATAAGCCATAATAAAGGGAACAGGGCTAACTAGGTATAATGAACTAATTAAAACAAACAGCCAGACAGCAACTTTACACATAACAAAAGAAAATTTTTAAACTCATTGGAAAATCCTGCTGACAACCATTCAGCCGAAATGGATGCCCCTACATGCACCGAATATTGGAAAAATATATGGAAAAAACCAGAAAGATACAATAAAACTGCACAATAGATAAAGGATATAAAAAAAAAGTTGAAAGGTATCCAACAGATGAACGATGCGAAGCTCTCAAAGGATACAGTAAAACTGCACAACAGATAAAAGATATTGTAAAAAAAATCAGAAAGTAGCCAACAGATGAATGACGCAAAGTTTTCAAAGGATGAAGTTAGTACAGCAGGTGCATCGAAAATTGAAAAACACCAGAATCTGATAGAATTCGGCACTTCTGGTTGAAATATCTTCATTTATCACACAAAAGTTTGGCTTGGTGTTTTACAGAGTCACTTCAAAACCAAACAGATTTGCCTGAATTTTTATATATGGGCAACTTAATGTTTAAGAAAGGAGACACGAAGGATCTGAGAATTTACCCACCAATAATATGTTTCTCCACCCATGTCAGAAACAATATCTTAGAAGACGAACAAAAAGGCTGCATAAAGGCAGCACTAGGTTGCGAAGAACAACTCACAATAGACGGTGTAGTGCTTAAGCAAATTCAGAAACAACGGCGTATTCTAAATATTGCCTATATAAACTACAGTAAGGTAGTCCCCTCGATACCACATGATTAGCTATAGAGGACGCTGGAAATATACAAAATTTGTCCCCCCCACTAAAAATACATTACAATACCGAATGAATCTGTGGCAGACAAAACTTGACGTTACCAATGGTAACCCACCTGTAATAGATATCGACCGAGGAATATTTCATGGTGATTCCTTATCTCATCTGTAGTTTTGTTTGACACTAAATCCTATGCTCACCCTGCTTAATAATATGGAAGACGGGTATAAGGTCGACAAAAATCAAAGAAGGTTGTCTTACTTAATATACATAGCTGACTAAAAATTCTATTCACAAAGCTCTGAAAAGCTACATATGTTGTTGGACACTGTGCAACAATTTACTAACGATATAGAGATATCTTTTGGATATAAAACGAGGAGTAGTCGAAAATCGCCAGCAAAATTTATGCAATGTTCAACAACTACAGCCTGAAGTAACTTATAAATACCTAGGGCTTCCACAAAACCAGCGCTTAAATCATACAACCTTAAAAAACATTTTACAAAAAAATATAAGTACAAACTGACCAAACTCTTAAACACCAAGCTCTCCGGTCGTAAAATCTGGGAAACAATTAATAGCTGGACAGTCTCTATACTGACGTATTTTTCTGGTGTAATTACATGGTCTGTAACTGACCTAGAAGAATTGGATCGACTTACTCGAGGACTACTAATAAAATTTAAATACTCCTACCCACACCCAAACTCGTCGACGTTCCATTTATATATTCTCCGTAAACTTTGGGGCAAACGCCTCACAAATATTAAGTACCTATGCCGTAATCTTGAAAAAAAATTGAAAGAGCGATTTCTTGCATCGATGAGTGAAATTGTAAAGCTAATAACAAAGGCGGATAGAGGATATACGCTTCTAAACTTAAACAAACACAATCTAGTCATGAAAAATAATCTACAGAAGAAGCAAACACAGGTGGCGCTAGCAAACTTTACATGGAAGATACCCAAAACTGCTAAAAGGCGAAGACGTCGATCAGGCAACAACTGTGTCATGGTTTGTGGGAAAATAGCTGTATCCCAAAAACGAGAGATTTACTAAGGCTGTCTAACATAGAGTGATATTAACAAGAAACTACGAAAAACACGTGCTAAAAAGGCAAAGAAGAGAATAGATGCAGAAAGTGTAACTCCACCTACGAAACCATAGAAAACATCACGGCTGGATGTTCCTCACTAGACAGTGAAAATGTCCCACCCTTTTATAAATATATACTTTAAAAACCGTTTTGGAATCAGAAGAAGCAGTTTTTTACTGGGATAGACTAATGCTCACCGACCAAACTGTTGATTATAATAGGCCGAATATACTTTCAATGGATAAAAAGCACAATCGATATTGCAATCCTCCTGTCACATAACATCAAAAAAACTGAACAGGAAAAAATTACCAAATATAAAAATCTGGGGTAAAATATAAATATCTGTGTATGGAATTTTAAGCAAAAACTGCATTTGCGCCATTTCATACCGTAGATGGGACAAAAATATTACAAACTTGTCACATAGTGAGAAAATTCTTAAACTGTGCTGGTGCTGATATCATCTCAAAATAAGGAAGAATAAATAACTTTTAAAGACAAACCAACAATAATAAGCACAAAAAACACACCAACTATTTACCTTCTACTAACATGCTATCCAATGCCGGGACACTTTGAGCTTCAGAAATCACAGACCACTGAAAACACCCTAAACAACAGTAAACCATCGAGCTAGCGACGTAACGGGCGAGGACGTCGCGGGAAATGGCAGCTCGATCAGAATTACGAAGATTGGGCAAAAGAAAATGGACCTGCCAAAAGTGTTGTGCCGGCGAGTAAGCCGACACCTAACAAGGCGGGAAAATCAAAGCAACGCATGAGTTGTACCACATAAATCAATGAACACGTCATGTGTTGCTATAACAAAATCACAAAACCTGACTAAGAAAAAAATTACTCGCCGCCCGGACTCATCGAAATTAAACTCCCAAACACAACATAGATGCGGGACAAACACAACCACCAGAGTCAAACTAAGCCACGTAAAAAAAACCTATGGAAACAAGAAAAAGTCATCATTGTCCCCCTCATCATATCAGCCACAGGTCTTACACCAACAACATTCACACCGCACTCAGTACAATTAGGGCTTAATACAAACATACACAAAAACATTCAGAAGTCAGTGTGATTTTGAAAATGTGTAACATTGTCAGGTCATTCCTCAATACACAATGGTGATAGCGTTTGTGCTGATTTGGCTTAGGCCTGTCAGCCAAACATGGAACCACATTGGCCAAATGTGAGAAAGAAGAAGAGATATATCAATACTCAGTACATATGATCATTATAGGAAACATTTTATTTTTGCGCTCGCTGTGCGTTTCACTAACCATGTTAGCTTCATCAGGAGCGATAATTGACAGTCAGTCATCGCTCCTGATGAAGCTGATATGGTTAGCGAGACACGCGTCGAGTGAAAAACTAAAGTGTTTGGTATAGTGCTCATATATACTGAGTAGTGTCATTTTGCCAAAAGATTTCAAATTCCCAACAACCCTAGGTGACGACCATATTAATGAACAAGGACGCTTCGAGTGAACTGATCAACTCAGAGATGACTTGTATGAGTACTACCAAGAGTCCAAACCCGTGGGTATAACTGTGGTCCACCAAGAAATAGCAGGCAAAAAGTCACTCATCTATTTTATATGGATGACCTTAAACTTTATGCTGCTTCAGAACGAGACCTTAATTAATCACTTACAGTAGTTGAAAAATACACACGGGATATTGGCATGGAGTTTGGATTGGATGAATGTGCCATTGTTAAGCTCAACAGAAGACGCTATCGTAAATATTCAGAGAACATGTAGTTATCTGCTGGGAACATTCTAGACCATTTAGATGATGTGGAAAAGTACAACAATCATTGCCCCATCTACTGGACACTCCGCAGAAAGTATAAAAAACGACTTAAAAATATCTGGTTGTCAGAACTGACAGGACGGAATAAACTTGCTCCTCCTAATATGCTGGCCGTACCGGTACTTCTCTATTCCTTTGGAGTTGTCAAGTGGACGAGTCTTTATCCTCGGTTCCTCGAATGTACCTTTCACGTCATCAAGGTGAAAGTGGACTTTTGAGCTTGGAGTGTCTGCATAATCAAATCGTCATGGGACTAGCGTGTAAGGTAGCAAAGAGTTCCGATTCTCTCCTGGAATTGGTCTGTGGCTATTAACAGAGAGAAGTGGAAGCCTTTTTGTTTAGGGCTGCGGAAGATGCAGGGGAAAAACTTGGTCTAGCGGTTTTTAATGACGTCATCGAACAACAAAATGATGAAATTAACAGCCTAGATTGAGAACCACTTAGACTTAGGACAGTCATTAAAATAGCAGAACGACAATTTTATAGTCAGCACACAGAAAAACCCAAACATGGACTATTCTATGAGAATATCGATTCGCTGCAGCTGTTGAAAAACGAACATTTAGTCTTCGATAGTCAGCAAGTCTTCAGTCAGAGACCGAGGGATTTTTACTAGCTTGTCAGGATGGAGCCGGTGTGCCGAACCAACTTACATTAAATGTGGAGCATGCAAGTATGTACGGTACTGATGATGTTCCCAGACTGCCGCATCTTCCGGGAGAGACCGAGTCGTTTGTAGAAAATGACAGCATGCCACATTTACTGGAATTTTGCCTCTTCGACCACAAAGGGTTTGCAAGCCAAGAAACCTGCTATAGTACTTCTCAATAAAACAGCAAAAAAATTTATGTAATTGAATTTTCGGCATCTGCAGAAACAAATATAGCAATCGAAGAGGAGGAGAAGTGTTCTAAGCATAAAGATTTAAACTACGTACTTCGCGGTTTGTTTCCTCTACATTCGGTAACAAGAGTAGTTTTAGCCATCGGAATTGTAGAAGGAATTAAGAACACGTTCCTAAAGCATCTCAAGAAGATACCGGCTTGCTGAGCTTCGCCTGATTCTCTAACAATGAAGATGCAGAGGACTGTTATCCTTGGTTCTCCCAGATTGGTCAGGTAGATGAATTTGGTCGATGGTCACTAACCGAGCGGACGTGAGGCATAAGCACCTTTTTCACACACACCGCGTGACAGCCTGTGTGAGTCGGAGCCATGGGATTTGTCTTGTCGGATTCTTTTTTTCTCTTTTATATAGTATTAATAATATTAATAAAATAAAACAATAAAATAGATACGTCTTTGTTTTCATGCTCTTAATAATTCTTATTGTTATGTTTCCAAATCCACATGCTTTTCCTGTGCCAAGTCATTAAATGGCGTCTTCTTATCTAGCTGAATCGAAATTCCTCCAATGTTCAGAAAAGTAGTTTAATCCTACACAGATTTTATCATTTTCTCCAATTCCCTTTATGATCTAATAATCGATGTTTTTTCTTATCGCAGCTCACGAAATGTTAAAGTGTTCAATGTTTCTTGTTTAATACGTTATTGTCTAAATTTGAGTCTTAAGCTTTTTTGCTGCATTTTTATAAAACTATCGTTTTAAGCTGTTTAGAGTGTTATATCGCTTGACTATACAGCTAAATATTTATGCATTATAACAAGTAAGCTGAATATTTTTTGATATAGCTACTTAAAACACATTTTTTGCAAAATTCGACTTTATTCATAAACATAGTCTCCTTTAAGAGTGATACAATCAGTCCAACGCTTTTCTAATATTTCTATACCTTTTTTGTAGAAGGATTTGTCTTTACCTTCAAAATAGGCTTCAGTTTCGGCGGTAACTTCTTCATTGGAGCCAAATCTCTTTCCTGCGAGCATTTTTTTGAGATCTGCGAGTAGATAACAGTTGCTGGGGGCCAAATCTGGAGAATACGGTATATGAGCAAACAATTCCAGCTTCAATTAATGCAATTTTGCCATCGTAATCATTGACTTGTGACACGATGCATTGTCTTGATGAAAGAGCACTTTTTCTTGTTCATTTGGGGCCGTTTCTTTCCAATATCTGCCTTCAAACGCACCAATAACTTTATATAATATTCGCTATTGATGATTTTTCCCTTCTCCTCATAGTCGATGAAAATTATCCCATGCGCATCCGAAAATATAGAGACCAAAACTTTCCCAGCCGACTGTTGTGTCTTTGGTCGCTTCGGGCGGGTTTCACCGGCTGCTGTCCACTCAGCTGACTACCGATTTGATTTCGGTGTATGGTGATGGATCCATGTTTCATCCATTGTCACATATCGCATGAAAAAAATCCTTTTTATTGCGCTTAAACAGGTCCAAACAGCGCTCAGATTGATAAACACGTTATTGTTTTTGGTTTACTGTGAGGAAACATGGTACCCATTTCGAGCAGAGCTTTCTTTGCCCAAATGTTCATGCAAAATATGACAAACATGTTCTTCTGATATTTTTAGGGTGTCAGCTATCTCACGCAATTTCCCTTTACATTTTTGTGGATTTTTTTTTGATGTTTTCCAGTGTAACCGGGCCAACCAGAGTGTTCAGCATCATTTGTGTCTGTACGACCGCGACCGCGTTTAAATTCAACATACCATTAAATGATGAGTGATTTTCCAGGCGCAGAGATCTCCTAACACTTTGCTTGAACGGTATTTTTTCCATTGTTTTGGAAATATCAAAAGTAGCGTAACTAAAACCACTGCAACTTGTAAACAAATCGTCGAAATGTCATGAAATTTTGACAAGGTTGGTACTTCTTAAAAATCATATGGATTTTTTGAAAAGAGCGACATCTATATGTCAGACCAAAAACTTTTCAGCCTATGTGTTATTTGTTACTGTTTAAAAAAATTATTAATATTGTCTTGTTTGTTGATTTTAAAAAGGCCTACGACAGCGTGCCCCTAATGAGATTGTGGGAAACACTACAACAGAGTAATGTAAGCACCGAAATAATTAAAGCCCTAAAATCCTTATCCCAAGACGCAAGAAGTAGTGTGAAAACCAAATATGGTATAACAACAGGTTTCCCGGTCACAAAGGGTCTCAAACAGGGCTGCTGTATATCCCCAACGCTATTTAAAATCTATTTGGAGAGTGCACTGAAGAACTGGAAAAGGAAATGCAGCAGTATGGGATTACCACTGGATGACGATACTACATTGTACACGCTGTCATTCGCAGATGACCAGGTAGTAGTCGCTCAGGACATCGATGATATGGAATACATGACACGAAAACTTATGGAGGAATATGAAAAATGGGGCCTAGAAGTCAATATTAAAAAGACCGAGTACATGTGCGTCGGAGGACAACAGCAGGACTTGAAACTGGCCACAGGACACACCATCAAACACTGTGCCAGTTATAGGTATTTGGGAACAAGAATATTTAGGGACGGAACACTGGAAGACACAATATTCGAGAGGAATATCCAGGGAAGAAAAGCGATTGCAATGCTTAATAGTATACTATGGGACAAAAACATAACCATTGAAAATAAGAAGAAAATTTACAACTCAATAGCGAAAAGTATAATAACTTACAGCTCCCAGGTGTGGCCATTAAAGGAAAAAACAGAAAAAAAATACTAAAAGCTACAGAAATGGATTTCTGGAGACTAGCAGCCAGAAAATCCAGAAAAGACCGCATACCAAATGACACGATAAGGCGAACTTTAGAAATAAAGCACGATATAGTGGACGAAATCAGAACCCAACAGTTGGTATGGTACGGACATGTACAGAGAATGTCACAAGACCGACTACCTAAAAAGATTTTAAATTGGAACCCTCATGGAAAAAGAAAGCGAGGAAGACCACGCCAAAGCTGGAAAGCAGGAATCAACAAGGAAGTACTAGAGAGAGATCTGGAGGAGGAGGGATGGAGAAACCGGGAGGAGTGGAAATTAGGCATCGGAAGACGGAAGACGTTATAAAACCGATTGATATATATATATATATATATATATATATATATATATATATATATATATATATATATATATATATATACATATATATATATATATATATATATATATATATATATATATATATATATATATATATTAATATTTAAATTTTACATATTAAATTTATATTATTATATAAGTTTAATACCAATAAGTTTTAACTTTATTTATAGTGTAAAATAATAAATAATTATTAATTGAAAATATACTATTATTTCTTGGTATCGATGGAACTTTTGGTTTGAAACTGTATAATCATTTGATAACATTTCCTATTAGAACGCATTATAAATTTGAATGTGCCGAAGTTTGTAATTTTTTTCATCTAAGATGTGAGTAGCTTTATAAGTAATATGTTTAATAAATAATTTTAATTTTTTTAAATAAGCTCACCTTGCGTAGGTGCACAGCAGATATAGATAATCGAATTTAAAAAGCTCAGCAAGCTTTTGGCCAACTAAGATCTCTATGAACATTAAGACAAATCAACACCACCACCACCACCGACACCGACACCGAACTAAGGATATTTAACAGCAATGTTAAATCGGTGTTATTATATGGTTATGAAACCTGGAAAGTGACAAAAAGCTTAACCGACAAAATACAAACTTTCATTAACAGATGTCTGCGTCAAATTATCCGCCTATTCTGGTCAAACACCATTCGTAATGAAGACCACAAGACTGGCATTTCACACAACAAAAGAAAATACACCGGGATATATTACTACGCAAATGGAGATGGATAGGTCACACGATGCGAAAAGCCCATGATGGTATAACAAGAACTGAAATCCATAAGGACACAGAAGATGCAGACTTCCAAGATAAACATGGAGAAGATCTAGCATGAAAGAACTGAGAAGAGCTGATACTACATGGGCAGTTGCAAAGAAAATAGCAGCTAATAAAACACGTTTAAAGGTCTTCAGAGAAGCCCTATGCTCCACTTAGGACCTTAAGGAATATATATATATATATATATATATATATATATATATATATATATATATATATATATATATTTATATATATATATATATATATATATATATATATATATATATATATATATATATATATATATATATATATATATATATAATTGAAAATATATTATTTAATCACAATTAGAATCTGTCGAAGTTTCTAATTTTTCACTTTTAATACATGTTTCCATCCACAATATATTTGATCTATCATTTTATTCTTGGTAAATTTTACTACAATTTCTAAAATAAAGAAAAACTGTGATATTAAAATAATTTTCTTTATATCTGTGGTTATTAAAATATTAGTACTTTTTACATATTAATATATACATTTCTTCCATTTTCAGATAACACTTCCATTTAAGAGACTCTGGTCTAGCCTAGTAAGTATGAGCCAGTTTTTGGCTTACTATTACCATTGGAACTGACTTTAGTTACTTACTTCCGTTTCTAGTAGCTATAGAGAGATTATAATCTCCATAATATATTTGAAGAAAATAAATTATATGTAAATCGTACCTGAGTACCATACTTAACATACCTGGAGACGTAAAAAGTTGCTATCATTTTTAATTATTGCGGTAGTTCTTTCTAAAACTACCTAGGACACCAATTGCATAAATGGTCATTTTCGGAGAATCACTTCTTCCAATAGGTTTAACTAGAACTGATATCCAGTTTTACTTTTTTTTTAATCTATACGTGAATCTACCAAGATTTCTCTGTACGATACATTATATATTGTTGGAAACTTGGCACCATCCATAATTTTTATTTATTACTCGAGATAGCAATAAATTAACTAAAATATTATGTACGTCTACAACCCTAATTTCTTTTAAACGTCACAAAAAACGTGTTATGCTGTGTCCTACATGGGGGACCACCGGGAGCAGCCGAGCAACAGAACTAAAGTGATTTTGTCAAGACAATACTTTAAAATGAATAAGTTAGATTTCATCACTCTATTAGCATGGCTTGAGTTAACTAGAGTGACAAAATTGGAAAAAAAATTCCGCTAGACTGTGCTGTCTTCCCCTTTTTACGTAGAACACAGGCTTAGCGAAATTTCAGTTCAGAAGCTTTTAAATTTGTCCATTATCTGCTAATTCCAGGCAAGACCCACAGACATGATAGCAATAATTTAACGCTAATGAAATCAGTGATGTACTTAAGTGTCTGTGAGAACATTACATTTTCAAAGCGGTATGCCCTACTTTTAATTTAGCATTAACGTGTACTTTGTAGCTTAATTCGCAGTCAAATATACGCCTTAGATCTTGCACCATTTCTAAGCTTGATAGTAATTTGATCTGTATAAATATATATATATATATATATATATATATATATATATATATATATATATATATATATATATATATATATATATATATATATATATATATATATATATATATATATATATATATATATATATATATATATATATATATATATATATATATATATATATATATATATATATATATATATATATATATATATATATATATATATATATATGTATATATATATATATATATATATATATATATATATATATATATATATATATATAAACTTATTTACAGATTCCGCAATCGGTCGCTTATGGCGTAGGTAAGCAAAGTAAGATGAAGACAGGCCGCACAGACCAATGTCACTGCAGGTTTTATTAAATACATCCATAGAATGATACAGTGGTGTTTTAATTAAGAAATTTCTAGAAGGTTTAGGCAAGTAGAATAAAGTAGCAAGTCTGATAGTTCACGAAGGAACATGAAACTTTATTTGTGATAATATCTCAGAGCAATCTATAAGGGATCTACATACCTTAAATAAAAATTTAACTAATATATAATTTCGGCGATTAAATAAAGGCGGTATTTGAAATCTACGTAAAAGATTGCTGTTTCAGACCTCTAGGAGGTCGTTACCCATCCCTCTTAAAAGCAAAAAATTTAACAAACCTTGGCTGGATATTTCATAATTGAGTAATATATTCATAAAAAATGAAATTCCCTACAACCGTACCACACGTATATGTATTTCCAACCGATTTTCTTTTTACTTCAACAAAATTGTAAAGAATTAAGAGGCGTAGAGAGTTTGTTCGTATAATATTAGTGTGTTGACACAATATATTGTTTACAATAAAATCAACGAATTATTTTTGTTTACACTTTATATTTAGAAAAAGATTAATTTCTATGATTTTAGTAATGATTATTTAAAAATTTTTGATGTAGTGTCTTAAGAAGAAAACAGCTTTGTTTAAATTACTATATATAACATATATATATATATATATATATATATATATATATATATATATATATATATATATATATATATACGAGAATGGTTTGAAAAGTCCGTGCAAAGTCCGAGAGATGGCACCACCGGCGCGTATCGCGGTCATGTTTAGTTAGTAGCATCTCTTGAATGAACGCACACCAAGTTTCAGCCATATTGGTCTATTTCTTTGTGTTTGGCATTCGTGTGAATCAAGGAAGTCGAGTGATTTTCAAGAAATGGACGAAAAAGAATTTCGTGTGGTGATTAAACATTACTTTATGAAAGGCAAAACGCCTCAGGAGACTAAAGAGAAGCTTGATAAACATTATGGTGACTCTGCACCTTCATTAGAACAGTTTATAAGTGGTTTCAAAATTTTCGGACTGGCCATATGGGCACAAGTGACGCTGAACGTTCTGGACGGCCTGTGGAGGTTACGACTCCAGAAATCATTGATCAAATCCATGATATGGTGATGGATGACAGAAGAGTTAAGGTGCGTGAGATTGCTAGTGCTGTGGGCATCTCGACTGAACGGGTACATAATATTTTGCATAAACATTTGGACATGAGAAAGCTATCCGCAAGATGGGTGCCGCGATTGCTCACGCTTGACCAAAAACGGAATCGTGTGAAGTGTTGCAAGGATGGTTTGCAGCTGTTCCAGAAAAATCCGGAGGACTTTAAGCGTCGTTTCGTCACTGTGGATGAAACATGGATACATTACTATACTCCTGAGACCAAACAACAATCTAAACAATGGCTTACCAAGGGGGAATCTGCACCAAAAAAGGCGAAGACCGTTCCTTCGGCCGAAAAGGTTATGGCGACTGTCTTTTGGGATTCGCAAGGGATAATCCTCATCGACTATCTGGAAAAGGGTAAAAACTATTACAGGTGAATATTATTCATCGTTATTGGACCGTTTGAAAACCGAGCTGCAAGAAAAACGCCCGCGATTGTCCACAAGAAAGTCCTTTTCCATCACGACAACGCACCAGCACACACCTCAGCAGTTGTGGTCGCAAAATTAATGGAAATAGGATTCCAACTCGTTTCACATCCCCTCTATTCTCCAGACTTGGCTCCCTCGGACTACTATTTGTTCCCCAATTTGAAGAAATGGCTGGCGGGACAAAGATTTTCTTCAAACGAGGAGGTGATTGCAGACACTAATGGATATTTTGCAGACTTGGACAAATCCTATTATTCGGAAGGGATCAACAAACTAGAACATCGTTGGACGAAGTGTATAAGCCTAAAAGGAGACTATGTCGAAAAATAAAAAAGGTTTACCCCAAACACATAAGTAGTTTTTATTTTTGCACGGACTTTTCAAACCAGCCTCGTATATTTATATATGTTATATATATATATATATATATATATATATATATATATAACATATATATAAATATATAAACATATATATATATATATATATATATATATATATATATATATATATATATATATATATATATATATATATATGCAAGTTCAACTTGCACTTGACCGGTTATTTTTTTCCTTTTTTGGTTATGTTATATTACTCTATTTGCATTGTGTCTATCCTACATATTATTATTGATTTTTGGCCCACCTATTATTTATTCCATTAACACACGTACAAATTAAAATAAATTAAAACTACTGTATGTTATTGTATAGTAAATAACTGATAAAGAACATAGTGCATGTTTGAAATGTTTTGTTGGAAATATATACTATGATATAAAACGAAGTCTATTAATTTGCGAACAATAAACCCAAGAAAATTGTAAAAAGTATATATATATATATATATATATATATATATATATATATATATATATATATATATATATATATACATATACATCTGAGCTGCATAAATTTAAACGAAGGTATAGCCTAAGTCATTTCGAATTATTCAAGAGGAAAATTAGGTCTCCAGTAAGTTCTGGTAGCATTTCAAATATTGATAGAGCTAAGTCAATTTGTTCTTAAGTGGATATTACGTTTCTAGACAAATAAGGTCACCTCGAATTTCCTTGGATGTTATATTTATTGTCGAGATGGCCGGTGTTATAGTAATATATATATTTTTAGACAACTCCCAAACTGATAAGATGTTGGCTCCTGAAAAGTGACAGGTAAATATTATTCCGTAAATTTGATATTTTCTAATTGGAGTTATTTTGTAACTGGTCCACTGTCGTTTTTTTTTTTATACAGAAAATATCGTTATCAAGACTTAATATTAGTGGAAAACAAGGAGAGATGCCCTAAAATTATTTCTGTAGCTCTTTCTACTTCTTTGTATTACTCTTGAATTGTATATTAAATTTTCAAATAAGCATAGCGATGAAAACTACACGGATTGCAGTCTAGTGATCTTGGACGCCGATAAATTAGTCTATTTAATCCCAATCTTCTACTGGAAAACTCGATATTTAAATCACCGACTAAAGTATGAAGATATATCCTCATGGAGAAACAGCATTGCTTGTTTACTATTATAAGGCACTTTTAAAAGTAACTTATCTCTAGAGAAGAAAGCAAAAATACGAGGATGGAGTGAAAAGTTCGCGGCCTCACCAAAAAATAATTATAATATTTTAATCACAATACCCTCAATAAGTTCATACTTTCTTTGATTGTCACAGTGTAAAATTTTGTTGCTATAGAATTTGTGGTTTCTCGGTTAAAACAAGTTTAGTGAGACCAAGTGCAGCGTTTTTGGAAAAATAAAAAAAATTGAACAACGTGTGGTCATCAAGTAGTACCTGTTTAAAAAAAGATTAATATTAAAGGAGATCCATGATGATATAAAAACAACACTAGGGGAATCTGCTCCGTCATATACCACTGTGAAAAAATGGGTTGCAGAATTAAAACGTGGACGAGAGAGCATCGAAGATGACCCTCGCTCCGGCCGGCCCACGACATCTACGACTGAAGAAAACATCGACAAAGTGTGTGATCTCATATTGAAAGACCGTAGGTTAACTATCAGGAAGATTGCAGACACTACAGGCATCTCGTATGAACGAACACAAAACATCATTGCCAGCGAATTCGGTTTTTCTAAGGGTTCCGCTAGGTGGGTTCCCAGATTACTTTCAGTTGAACGAAAACGAATTCGACTCACGATTTCTCGCGACTGTTTGGAGATGTTTGAGGCTGATCTGCAAGATTTTCTTAACAGGTTTGTAACAATGGACGAAACCTGGGTTCACCACTATACTCCAGAGTCAAAACAACAATCCAAGCTGTGAAAAAAATCTGGTAAACCGACCCCAAAGAAAGCGAACGCAATTCTGTCGGCTGGAAAAGTGATGGCGTCAGTTTTTTTGGGATGTTAAAGGTATTATTATGGTGGACTACCTACCGAAAGGCGAAACAATAAACTCGACTTACTATTGCACCACTTTGCGTCGTTTACGTCAAGAAATTAAAGAGAAACGCCCAGGATTACTGAGAAAGAAAGTTTTGTTCCATCAGGACAACGCTCGCGTTCACACATCTGTTGAGTCTATGACTCAAATTCGTGATTGTGGTTTCGAACTGCTGCCCCACCCGGCTTATTCTCCTGACTTGGCACCTTGGGCTTTCATCTGTTTCCAAACCTAAAAGAACACCTCGGTAGCCAGAAACTTTCATCGAATGAAGAAATCGAAGCTGCAGTTAACCAGTATTTTGAAGATCTTGAGAAATCTTTTTTTCGCAAACAGGTGTGGGAGCTTTGGAAAGCAGGTGGAAGAAGTGCATAGAGCTAGGTGGAGATTACGTCGGAAAACAAAAATATTTTTGCAAGTATTTTATTTTGTTTTCTTGACTAGGCCGCGAACTTTTCAATCCATCCTCGTATAAACCAATCAGGCTCTAACAACATTAGCTAATAAAGTTATTGGAACCGTTGTTGCAAAATTTAATCATTGAATAATATAGGTGTTTCCTGCTGCTCAGACCTAAGCATTTCTATGATTTTTTTTACGAGGGTTGTATGGTAAGTCCCTGTCTTCGACAAGAAAAAAATATTTTTTATGTGTAAAATTTATTCCATTCTTCAACGTAGACTCCTTTTTGGCTCCATTTTGGCTCCATACACTTAGTCCAACGTTTTTCTATCGCCTGTATCCCATCTAAAAAATACGATTTTTCCAACCGTTCAAAATAGGCGTTTGTTTCAGCAATCACCTCATCGTTTGAGACAAATTTTTTTTCCACTGAGCCATTTTTCGGAAATAATCGCTAGGGGCTAAATCTAGTGAATATGGTAGATGTGGAAGCAATTCGTATCCCAACTCATGGAATTTTACCATGGCGATGAGACAAGTATGCACGCCTGCATTGTCTTGATGAAAGAGAATTTTTTTCTTTGCCAAATACAGACGTTTCTCTTTCAGATCTTGGTAGAAACGATCCAGTAAGTTGGCATAATACTCTTAATTAATCGTTTTCCCCTTTTCATGTAATCGACGTGGAATATGTCGCGTACGTCCCAAAACACTGTGGCCATGACTTTGTTGGCCTTGGCCTTCTTTGGCTCCGGTAAGTCACGGAAAACTCACTGGTTAGACTGATCTTTGGTCACTATTGTGCTATAATTAAATTAATAAAAAAAATATCGCGCTTTAACATCGACAAAGATTCTTTTGAAGTTGGAAACCTTTCTCAAATTCAAATGAGTTGTTAAAATGTTCTGCACCCGTTCAATTGAGATGCCCGCAGTCTCAGCAATTTCATGCACTTTCACTCATCATCATTTATCACTAAATCGTGGATTTTTTCAATCATTTTTGATGTGGTGACCTTATTTGGATGAAATTCTTCATCAAAAATTTGTTTTTAATTCAGCTGTCCAATATTTTATCGTCAATAACGAAGGTCCAGGGTCCCCATAAACTTTACTGAGTTCCGCTTTTATCTCATCATTCGTTTTCTTTTTTAAAAACAAATATTTTATCACTGCTCGATATTCAATTTTTTGCATTGTTGTTAAATCACAAAAGTTGTTCTATTTAAGAAGATCGAGGTGGGATAGTCCCAGCCAAAAGTTTTAAATGTTGTCATTTAGAAATGATTTGTATTAAATAATTTAAAAAATTTATAAGACTAACTATGGTTAGGGACATTATGATAATAAATTCATTATCAAAAGATTTTAAATTTTATATGTTGTTTATTTAATTTTATTAAATAATTTAACATGAATGGATGGATGCACTTTTGGATGTTTTGTACAAACTTATAGAAAAAAAAATGGAAATTAAAAGTTTATATTTTATAATTTTTAAAAATAATATGAAAAAAATAAAAAAATAAAAAAATTAATAGTTAAAAAAATAGGTAATTAACAAAAAATGATAATTAAAAATCTTAAAATTCCGGTGTCTCGAAGCGGCAACGCTGTAGAGTAATTTACTGTTGGCTTTATTGATATACTTGTATATGTTGAATTTTGTGTTTATTGTGATCAGCTATTGTAAACAAGTAATAAAAATGGATAATAAAAAAAAATCAACAAATATTGATAAAAATGGTAAAAAAAAATTATGTGGAAGCGAAAACGCGTTACTGAGACTGTATACAATCAAAGATTAAGCCAATTAAGTGTTGGTAAACGGAACAGAAAATCAAGTGTCTCCTAACCTCTCTGACAGTGGCCGTCGAATTATTGACATGCGATCACTTGGAGAAAACTTAAAATGTTCTTCATATAATAAAACACTTTCATTATGTTAAATTACTAATGAAAAACGCTGTGGTCTAGCATCACCACTAACCATAAAGTGTGATAAATGTCTAACGTACAACACAGTATCAACAGACAGTACACGTATATTGAAGGACAATAGGGAACATTATAATGTTAACGTTGCTGAACTCGACATAGTTATGTCGGGGCACTCCATTCCCCTAGTATCGTCGCTCAATTTGTTGGGCGTCAGTTTGGGAGCAAATATGTCCCGGCAAGAACATGTTGCAGGCATAGCAAGGAGAGCTTCTCAGAAGTTGGGAATATTATTTCGAACCAGAAAGCTTTACACCCCACAACAACTGTTAATTCTTTACAAAGCTCAAATTCGACCAACTATGGAATACTGCTCCCACGTTTGGGGCTCCGCTCCCAAACATACACTGCATTTGTTGGATTCTATTCAGGGAAGAGCTGTCCGTCTGATTGGAGACTCGGAATTGACCGGCGGCCTTGATTCGCTGAAACATCGAAGGACGGTTGGCGACTTGAGTCTGTTCTACAAGTATTTTCATGGAAAGTGTTCGAAGGATGTAGCCCGCTTAATTCCTCCCAAAGCGGTGCATGTTAGAAATACACGTCGCGCTGGTGCTTCACATCCGTATGAGGTTCAGCTTGTTACTCCGCGTACAACGCTTTTCAAGCAGTCTTTTATATAGAGAACATCATCCCTTTGGAATAATTTGCCCAGCGCTGTGTTTCCCGCCGAGTACAATTTACAGCGATTCAAGAACAACGCTTTTTCTGCACACATGCCGCTCCTGGAGCGCTTTAGGGACTTCCCTGCAGCACGTGTGCTAGACCCATAAAAAAAAAACACACTAAAGCTGCCCTAGATAATTATAAGTTTAACGAGTAAATTAATTAAATAATTAAAACAAATGCTTTAATTTATTTATTTTTACTTTATTTGTAAAAACTAATACCCATTGCAAATTTGTTATTAGTTAGACTTTATGTTACTTACTTGCACCATATGTTTTATTTATATAAATTTGTACTATACAATTCAAAATATTTAAATTTCCCGCTATTACTACTAAATGCACCGTTGCCGCTATTTCAGAGATAAAAGGTAAATTATTCACAAATACCTCCAATAATAATTGTTATTTTTCATAAAGTTAAAACTTTTATATTAAATTTGATTTTTTTTTTAAATAATCGCGAAATTTCAATGTCTAACATAGTTAAATTTCCTATTGATGGCATTTTTTTTTTCATTTGTTATAACAAGAAATATGTCATTTTTATATCAAATTGACGTATTCTCCATGAGACTATATGTATTGTTAATTTCGATTTTTATTTAAATAAATTTTCTAAAGACCTTAAATTTTTCATAGAAAATCTCTAAACTAATTAATCTATCGAATAAGATCTATAGAAAATAGTTTTCATATTTTATGTTTAACGCCTCAACCTCCTTAAATGGCTGCCACTCACAAACTAACTACGAAGCGACGTGAAAATTTAACAGGATTCTTGTAAAAGGTTATGTTTACCAAAAATATAATTTTTTAAATAGTAGTAGCGCCATCTCTGGCCGAGGCCAAGTACTTATCTTACCACCCTTGTATAATGACTACTGTACTTTTGACTTTATTTATAAAGTCTTTTGCACCTTTTTAGAATATAAAATACTACACACAAAATCACAGCTAAACGTTTCTAACTGTTTGACCTCTAACAAAAAATGTTTTAAGAAGGGTTTCTATAATCTCATCCATATCATTTCATCTACACTATTTTTAGTTAAAAATATTGGAAATTGGAATTTATATTCAATAATATATTTTACTAAGAAAGTTGTAACATTTTTACTTTCAAAACAAAGCTTTATCATTAGTAATGTTACAATTAAAATAAATTTTAAACATTTCAGGGAAGCTCTAACTCTAATGTTTTACGCTCTATCTGTCAAAGTGGCATTTTGGTGAGTACTATAACTTATTAGAAATGTTTCAACTCAGAAAATAATTCTATAAAAATAGGTCAAAATAATTGTTGTATATTCCCTTTTTTCCAGGACCCTAAATAAATGGCTGAACGGATCCTAAGCAAATTTTGCATGAAAGCAAAATTTAATTTGAATTCATTGTCAGATTATACGCTTTATTTTACCCTTAAAAATTGTATTCAATAGAGTGTTTCGTTATTTTTACTGAAATTTTAGTTTATATATATATATATATATATATATATATATATATATATATATATATATATATATATATATATATAAGGCTATGAGCGCAACAGTGGCCTAACCCACATTGTCCTTATTATTCTATTGAAATTAATGTTTAAGTAGTCCAAAATTACAACAATAGCAATTATTTATGACAGAAAAACAAAATTGTTGATTATCAGAACTTATTACTGAGAAAAATTTGCAAAAAATATTACAAAAAAAGAAGTTGCATTTATCTCCAATAGGGATGCTTGGGGGTTAGGCCACTATTGCGCTCATAGCCTCATATATATATATATATATATATATATATATATATATATATATATATATATATATATATATATATATATATATATATGTATATATATATATATATATATATATACATTTTATGGTCTACTTTAGTTTTTTTTTTCTTCTCACAATTATAGAACGTCAGAGTCCCATGAAAATTTTCTCAACAAAGGCAAATCGTTCCACCATCAAAGAAAGAAAATCAGACTATGAATCGCCAAAGTCAAGGACATTTCTCTTCAGAGCAACTTTTAGATATCATCAAAACTGAGGGACTCACTAATATAAAACAAGAATTACTATCCAAATTATGCACTTGCTATGATATACTTTGCGTACGAAGAATTTACAAAAATAAAAATATGACTATACGACTCGTACACGGAATGAAACTTATTGCGGAAATACCACAGAGATTTCACTCTCGTTATTAAAAATTGCTCACTAATTTGATAGGGCATATAGTCTAACAAATTTTTGTTACTGGTACGATATTTTCTTTATAAAATGATATTTACATTCTTTTTTTAATTAAAAAAATATTTTGTGAATAGTGAAATAATCACTATTCAATAATTTTTTTTTAGAGCGAAAATTATTACCTTTTCTCAATGGTAGGTGCGGTATGATTTAAGGATGCAGACAGGTTAGAAAAGCGTTACCAAATGAACGAACTATTTTGTCAATATTTCATATTTTTCATTATTAATTTATAAAAATTTACTAACCTGAACTAATTGTGTTCCAGTACGGACAGTATTACTGTCACACCGTTATACACATAAACTGAAGCGCCGTTACTGGTTCTGCAAAATATCGCTTTCTATAATTGATATGTAAATAATAATTGATACACCAAACTAGTGGCGCTTAAATGCTAACTATATTTAACAAGAGACCCTTTCATTAATGCAGGACTAAGGTAGCTATTATATATATATATATATATATATATATATATATATATATATATATATATATATATATATATATATATATATATATATATATATATATATATATATATATATATATATATATATATATATATATATATATATATATATATATATATATATATATATATATATATATATATATATATATATATATATATATATATATATATATATAATTCTAAAGTCTATCTAATTATACAGAGTGTTTTTCTTTTAAGAAAAAGAATAATTCTGATTTCTGAAATCATTTTTAATATTCCGTTCGTAACAGTTATAAGATCATTTCGGTGTCTGTCCTTCTGTCCTTCCCGATTTTCTCCGAAACTATTTGACATAGAAAGTTAAAATTCGGCACTAATATAGAAATTGATGGCCTCATGAGAGCTGTGTAGTTTTGAAAGTTAAATTTTGCCTTAAGGGGTTAGTTTTGGGGGGTGAAATCGGAAGTGAAAAAAAAAATTTCTAGGTCATCGAGTGGGGTGTCAAATGAAAGCTTGTAAAAAGACGAGTTCAAAAATACATATAATGTAATACTTGCGCACAATTCTGAAAAGTACTAATCAAAAAATTTTGAAAAAATTCTAGAATATTCTCTACAGGGTGTAGATTGAACGAAAATTATCACGAGTGCATTAGTAATTTATCTGGTATATATATATATAAACAAAAGTCATCAGTTTTCACTAAAGATCGGAAAAAAAACTTTATTGACACCTCACCTGAGATGTGTTTGGTGAAGCCACTGATCATTTTATAATTCCGTAACAAATATTTTTATTTTAAAAGCAATCAACGTACCGAACACTTATTGCGCAAGTCCAACTTGCACTTGACTGGTTTTATTAATTTTAAATAGGTAGATAGAAAAATTACAAAATGATAAGGCTTGTTTATTGAAGGTAAGCCTACTTTTATTCCATGATTATTACAAATAAATAAATCTATTATTTTTACCGAAGTAATAAGAAATATTAGGTATTCTCGGAAAATCTGACAAAAAAGTATTCAGACAGTCGGACAACAGGTAGCCGCATTATCTGTTTTTACTTTCCTTGCTAAAGGAAAATATTGTATTCCCGAAAAAAATCATATTTCAAGATTTTTGCTTTTCTTAACGTTTTAAAGGTCCTAGATCACGAAATACATAGTTCATTCCGTCGGTCTATCGATATATATGTTCTTTTCAAGTTTTTTGGGGTAGTGGAATTCAAAAGTTATGTTATTTTTTTATTATTTTCAAGTCTAACGGAAGAAGGGGGTGATTATACAATATTTAACTACCCCTATCTAGTGGTTAAATGTTGTATAACAATAGAATTTTGAAAATTTTTTCAGATTTTTTTCGTTGATGTAATTTTAAGTTTCTTATTTTTAGTAAATTATATAAAGGGTTAATCAGATGGAGTAGGAGGTTCGAGGGGTTGCTTCAGATATACCGTACTATATGTCTTTTTCAGGGTTTTTAGACTGTAAGCTTATGAAAATTAAGACATTTTGTATTGCTATCAATTTTAATAGGGGAAGAGGGTGAAAAAAATGGAATAATCTTCTATATTAACATGAGAGAGTAGGCATATCTAAAGCATAATCATTTGTAAAAAAACATGTAAGGTGCCAAAAGAGCCAAAAAGAAAAAAGAAGAGGGATTGGTCTTATTACAAATCTTTTTCGGAGTTCTTTTAGTCAAGGAGTTGAAACATTACATTTTTTTCCATTATTTTCATTGTTAACGTAGGTTGAAAATGAAAATAGTAGGGGTCACTGTATCTTTTCAATAGTGTTATCCAAATTTGTATATATTTAGTATAAAATAAGTTTTCAAGGGGCTAAAAAGATGATTGCGTGTATGTCGTAATATAATTCTATTTCAGTATTCTTATGTTTTCATTTTTTTAATTTAAACAGAAATACCATATAGAAGGTATTAAGACCTGATTACACAGTAATTTTTAAAAAATGGTGAGTAGAATATGGGACAAATTTTAAAAATGCAAACGGTTAAGTTCGCGGAAATATACTTATAGAACAACATATGAATAACTGAATTTACTTTCCTTGCTAAGAGGAAGTATTGTAATCATAAAAAAATAACCTCCCGAAATTATTCTTTTTTCAGATCTTAATAGTAATAATCTTCCTACACACCACAAAAAGGTTCATTTTTATTTTTATATCTAAAGTGTTTTTTGGCATACCTAACATTTTTTTATCTGTGTAATTCACATTTGGATTATGTTTTTTAATGTACCTTAACAGAGAGCAGGTTGTTTATTTATGTGATTTTAAAAGAGAGCATTGTCGTTGTTTAATCAACAAATACTTTTTTTGATTATTAATCAAGGTAAATTCCTATTCTTTTTAATTAATATTTCACCATAAAGTGGACTGTATCCTTTAATAAGAGTTCTTTAATGTAAGAGTAAAATGTGTTGATTTTAGAACTTCATGTTTGCAAGGAAAATACTGGGTCAATCATTTCACCAATTTTTTAAGTTATGTTTGTTATCACGTGATATTTCTAGACCTTTAAAAACAGGAAAGAACTGGACACGACAATTTTTTTTCTATTTTTTGTCTACATTCTAACAAAAAATTATGTGTTTTGCGTTCACACTTTAAATAGTTTGCAAGCAGTTATTGATTTTTAGAAGTTCTCAAAAAGTAATGTTTTGAAATGTAAAGTGCATCAGTTATTACGCAAAAAGAAAACAAGTAAAATTTGGCTTTTTTATTATTTGGTGTCTGTATAAAGTGAACTTAAATTTGGCAGCACAAAAAATTTGGACCACCAAACTTTGTGTACGTATTTACTATGGACAATGGGAAGTAGTTTAGGCTAACTAATTATCAACCCTTGCAATATATATATATATATATATATATATATATATATATATATATATATATATATATATAGATATAACCACAATAAAACATTAAACTAGATATATAGAGTACTTGTTTAATTTACCTTCTGTGTGGCAATTTGGAAAATAAGGCAATAAAATTATAAATTTTAAAGTATATGACATACTAATACTTATCTCATTGTGATATTTACGAATTTGTTTTAATACATATTCATAATATATATATATATATATATATATATATATATATATATATATATATATATATATATATATATATACATATAACATATTATAAAATAAAAACACTTATTAAATACATCTGGTTAAGTAAATATAAATTACTTAAGAATGAAATTACTTCACAATGAATATTTTATATTTTTGTTCTTATATTTTATATATTATATAATATATTATATATTTTTATAATTATATATTATATATTACATATTATATATTATTTGTAGTTACACACAGTATAAGACCGAATTACCTATGAAGCCCGCTACTGTTTGCCTCGTTTCTTCACTAAAGTACTAAGAAAGAAAGTTTGTATGTATATTCCAAATCCCGGTCTACAACACTATTCATCTGGAATGAATATGTTATATCCAATCGGTTAGGTAACATGATCCTGACTTTGGTCTTTTGTTTAGCATTGAAAAATATACTCGGCCTACATTATTTGAGTGTTAGGAAACACAATTGCCTGGTTTTATGATTGTTCTAGTAAAGAAGAAATAAGAATATCTATCACCAGTTCTGTACCTCCGTAGTAGCAGATACAACACTGCTAGAAGCTATTCAAATTCTTTGTTAAATTTAGCTGATGTTACACTTGAAGCCATTTTTGTAACGTAGACCTTGAGTAAAAGTTGTGGCAATATACATGTTCTGGATAATGACTTAGTTTAACTGTATTAGATAAAAAAAACTCGAAGACCACTCAATTGTCCATTTTTTACAGTCAATTATTCTCTTTATTTATATGGAAACTGAATATGTTATGTAAATTAAACAAAATAATTAATTTAATTAAATAATAAATCTGATATGTCACTCTACAAATGATTTAACGTAAGCATACTGAAATCTGCTAATTCAACTAAATATTAGTATGATTTTATCATCTAAATTGGTGTTGTATATATATATATATATATATATATATATATATATATATATATATATATATATATATATATATATATGCATATATATAGCTTAAAATTTAAGGGTCATCTAATGTTATCTTGCTGAATGTATCAATATAAACAGCAAAATATTTGTCAAATTTGGCAGATATGGTCAAAAAAGTCTTAGAAGCATTATTTCAATAATTGCACCTAAATATGTCAATTTTCTGATGTCAAAAAATATTTTTATACCAGAAACAATACAAGACTTTTCCACACATTGGTGCATTATAAATAATGACTTGACCGAAATATTGATAACTAGTGCATATTCCAAGAAGCTAACTAGAGCAATTTATTGTTGAGCAAAAATGCAAGCAAGGGTTATTGAGAATTAAGAAATGTTATTGATAATGAAGTGGATAAAATATCTAAGGATGAAAGTTCCACTGGAGCATCAAAACAAATAATTAATAATTTTCTTTTATATCTGTTTTGTCACTCTCTTAGGTGAACACTGACATATTTCAGCGAGTGATTATATAGACAGTGGGTCTGATTCTGTTGGTAGTTGTAGGCGAACACACAACAATGACTTTTTAATAACTTTCATATTCTTGAGCTTATCTATATTAATAAGTCAATCGCATGTGTTTCGCAGAGCGTCAGTTTAAATCTACCTGTGGTAGTTTCCTGATTAGAGATTTTGAGCTGATCTTAAGCTTTATGTGAATAAGGAGACGTGAAGCAAAAATTCCTAAGGAATAAATAATGTAATGGATAGTTTCCATAATTTTCGCAAAAATCAATTTATTGTTGCTGAATCCGCAAATCGGAATATGAAAACATCAAAGTAACGTAAGCTCCAAATTTAATAGTAATGTACCTGCAGTTCGTTAGAGAATTTACTCGTTTTAACCAAGAAGCAATACACTCCCAATAAATTTGTATTATTGATGAAAGCCAAATTATAAAATGTGGTTTTTAGAATCTGCTTTGAATAAAATAATAGTAATTCGGAGTCGTCTTCTCCTAATGTCTTTATGTGAATTAATTATTGGATTATTATATCCAAGTAGTAATTACCATATAATTAATATTAGACTTTAAGCATGGTATAACCCACAAACACAAACAAACAAAATAAGTTTATTGAATTTAGTTAATCATCCTTGATTGCATTTTTTTCTCTTGAATTTTGGCCTAAGCAACTTCATTCTCTTCAAAAAAGTTTTTATTTTTCTCTGAGCATAAAATACCATACGCTTTTTGCTGTGTGTTATTTTCAACTCAATTTATCTGTGTAAGAGAAACACAATTTTTAACTAACAACACCTAGAAAATAAAGGAAATCCCAGGCGTATTTCCAATTTGAAAATATTCCCCTAGATGTGGAGCAGGTGACACAGAAACATAACAAAAAATAAAATTTCTAAGGTGTTGAAAGTAAATTGCTGCCAAAGAGTTATGTATTTATAAGAAAATAGATATAATAGATTACTATCTACCAATAGTTTTAAGTTTTGTTACTTGTTTAGGTACTCTTGCCTTTGTTAAAAATTTTAATACGTTTTAACTTTTGATGCCTGTATTGAGGTAGAAGGTAATTTTGTTACTTGAAGTGTGATGTTATTTTATATATTTATAAAAGAAACACTTAATTATTTATTTTATTTACAAACATATAAACAGATTTTGTAAGTGTAACAAATCCAAACGTCATAAAATCTTTATTACCATATTTACAATTTTACAAATGTTTGTCTCCTTCAAAGTACTCCCCCTTGTTTGCTATGCACCGCTTCCATCGTGCCTTCCGTTGTTCCTATGCTCCCTGGAACTCGTTTGCTATAATGGCTCCTAGCTGTGCTAGCGTTTTCTTCTTCTACCCTTTGAAAGCAACGTCCTTTTAGGGTTATTTTTAGTTTGAGAAATAGGAAAAAGTCTACTGGAGCTATATCTGGAGATTACGGAGGGTACGGAAGAACAGCTTTTCCGTTATCAGCCAAAAATTGACTAACAGGCAGAGACGAGTGACTTTTCACTTTGTCATGGTGCAACATCTAGTTCTTGTTGTTCCACAGATCAGACCTCTTTCGGCACATATCTTCCCATAAACACCTTAAAACTATCATGTAGAACTCCTTGTTGACCATCTGACCTTGTGGCACGAATTCTTCATGAACAACTCCACGACAGTCAAAGAAAATAATCAACATCGATTTCATAGCGACTTCGCTTGGTTTAAAACACTGATCTACAAATGCTACTGAAACATCATTTGTTGTCGAACAATTCTAAGCATTTCTGACGAAATTTCCACTGGTTAGAAAACAACCAAATTTTTGGAGCAAGAAAAGTTTCCTCCTGCATCATGATAATGCAGCCGTCCCCAGTTCAATCTGTACGCAACAGTTTTTGGGTATAAATTCTATTACTGTCATCCCGCAAACTCCATATTCCTCTGCTTTGGCACTCTGTGATTTGGGACCATTTTTCCATATGACAATGAATTTAATAGATCGCCACTTTGAAATGGTAAGGAGATACCACGCGAATCGCAGTTGGTGCTGGGAGCAATGACAGCATCGACCTTCCAAAAATGTTCAACCAGTAAAAAATGACGGAACCAGTGAATTCGGATGCACTTTAACGGTGGCAGGAGTCATGAAGCCCAAAAGTACTTATTTCAGATTTTATAGCGTTAGTCCGGATTGCAACACATATATATTTGAAATCAGTCTGTAATCACTCTCTACATGCCATTTCTTTCAATATCAAAAGATAACAAATTTTTAGATACCGCAACTTCAAGAGCCCTGAAAAAGATAAATAACTCAATATATTAGAATCAAACTTTCTAACCGTTATTCTTTATAAATTTGAAGATAAATGATTTTACATATATTTTGTTCATTATTGCAAAACTAGGAAATATTTTTATAATAATGTTTACAACTACACAAAATGAACTGGTCCCCACCCCTTTTCCCCATAGGGATATCACTCAAAAGCCATAGGTTCCATTGCCACTGTAAATATTATATATATATATATATATATATATATATATATATATATATATATATATATATATATATATATATATATTTATATATCTATAATATAACATATATAAAATGCAACGTCTCTCTGTCTGTCTGTCTGTCCGTCTGTCCGTTAGTGCGCTTATCACTGGAGAACCACTTATCCGATTTACGTACTTTTTTTTTTAAAGCATACTTATGTTCTCTGGCCAGGTTATAGGCTATATTTTATTACGATAGGTAGCATAACGAATGAGCAGTGACGTAAAATAGTGAATGAAGTCGGAGCGCGTTCCTTTGCAATACACAGCCTAAACCTTTAAATATGGAACAATATTATATAGCAGAGAATATCTATAATCTATAATCTATAATATATATAAAATGCAATGTCTCTCTGTCTGTCTGTCCATTAGTGCGTTTATCATGCGAGAACCACTTATCCGATTTACCTGTCTTTTTCAATTCATACATATATTCTTTGGCCAGGTTATATAATAATAATAATCTATATCTATAATATATATAAAATGCAACATCTCTCTGTCTGTCTGTCTGTCCGTTAGTGCGCTTATCACTGGAGAACCACTTATCCGATTTACGTACTTTTTATTTAAAACATACTTATGTTCTCTGGCCAGGTTATAGGCTATATTTTATTACGATCGGTAGCATAACGAATGAGCAGTGACGTAAAATAGTGAACGAAGTCGGAAAAAAGTCTGCCGCTAGCGCGTTCCATTGCAATACACTGCCTAAACCTTTAAATATGGAACAATATTATATAGCAGAGAATATCTATAATCTATAATATATATAAAATGCAATGTCTCTCTGTCTGTCTGTCTGTCCATTAGTGCGTTTATCATGCGAGAACCACTTATCCGATTTACCTGTCTTTTTCAATTCATAGATATATTCTTTGGCCAGGTTATATAATAATCTATAATATATATAAAATGCAACGTCTCTTTGTCTGTCTGTCTGTCTGTCTGTCTGTCTATCTGTCTGTCCGTTAGTGCGCTTATCACTGGGGAACCACTTATCCGATTTACGTACTTTTTTTTTTAAAAACATACTTATGTTCTCTGGCCAGGTTATAGGCTATATTTTATTACGATAGGTAGCATAACGAATGAGCAGTGACGTAAAATAGTGAATGAAGTCGGAAAAAAGTCTGCCGCTAGCGCGTTCCTTTGCAATACACAGCCTAAACCTTTAAATATGGAACAATATTATATAGCAGAGAATATCTATAATCTATGATCTATAATATATATAAAATGCAATGTCTCTCTGTCTGTCTGTCTGTCTGTCCATTAGTGCGTTTATCATGCGAGAACCACTTATCCGATTTACCTGTCTTTTTCAATTCATACTTATATTCTTTGGCCAGGTTATATAATAATAATAATAATAATAATAATAATAGCCTGCCACCTGCCAAAAGTGTTGTGTCGGCGACTAAGCCGACACCCACCAAGGCGGGAAAATCACAGCAGCGCATGAGTTGCACCACAGGAATCAACGAATACGCCATGCGTTGCTGTAATGAAAACACAAAACCTGACAAAGAAATCACTGAGAAGAGAATCACTCGCCGCTTGGACCCACCAACATCAATCCCAAGCACAACCGACGTAGATACGGGACAAACACAACCACCGAAGCCAGGCCAGGGCCCGTATGTTTTGCAAGGACAACATGCAACTACCAAGGCTGGAAAACCAAGACAGCGGTTAAAGTGGACGGATGAGATGAATAGGACGGTGATGCGCTGTTACTACACCGCCACCAAACTCGAAACAATAACATCGGGCTACAGACAGCAACTGCACAGACTTTTCTTGACCGAATATCCACATCTGCAATTACTTGTTTCAGAACAGAGAGTAATAGACCAAAAAAGAGTTATTACCAAGAACAATCGTCTCACACCTCTCGAATTGCAAACCATCAAGGACACAGTGGCTGTTGAACTGAACACAGACCAACCAAACAATAGAAACAATAAAGCAGATTCCGAACCAGCCTCACACACACAACCACCCAGTCGAACACAACAATACCCACCACCCAGGAGGAGCATAACGCAAAATAATATTGCGAGTACCGCGCAACACCATATCACAGACAACAACATGAATCACTCGCCACCCTCAACGACATCCACACAACATCACCCCGAATCACCTCTCATACAAACACTTAAAGCAAAAATGGAGTCACATCTAGCTCGATGGTCAGGCACCGACCCCACAACAAGAAATCCCATCCCTCGTTTAATCTTTAGACAGAGCACGCAACCAATCCTCAACACACTAAACAAGCACATAATACCTCAGTATATAACAGACTTAAGCACAATCGAAGACATTCACACAATAATATACGCAGCAGCAATCACCACTCTAACACAAAATAATCAAAAACTCCCTCAACGACAAGGAAACCCCAACAGGACAAAACCAAAATTCAAATGGCAAATAAGAATAGAAAACAAAATTAACAACATCAGGAGAGATCTAGGACATCTTACCCAGTTTATAAGCGGGAACGCGTCCAAACGTGTCACACAGGGGGCAAACAAGATCAAATCTAAGTCTCCCAACAGAACACTGCCAGAAATCCTCGATACTTTGAAACAAAAACTATCTGTATATGCCGCAAGACTCCGTAGATACAAAGAATCAAATGAGAGGAAAGACACCAACAACCTCTTCCGAAGAAGCGAAAAACAGTTCTACCGGAAAACTATGTACAACAAACAGATAGCAGTGACTGAACCACCAAACAAACAAGAACTCACAGATTATTGGAAAAGTATCTGGTCAGAACCCAAACTACACAATAATAACACCCCCTGGATCAAAGCCGAAGAAGACAAACATAAACATGTGACAGAACAAGAAGATACCACATTTAATACACAAGAAATTACAGAAACTATCAAACACACACACAACTGGAAATGTCCTGGAATAGACAATATACAAAACTTCTGGTACAAACAGTTTACCACCACACACGAAGCACTCACACACCAAATCAACAAAGCCATTCTACAACCACACACATTTCCCAATTTCCTCACACAAGGAATAACATACGTTAAACCCAAAAGCTCAGACACCACAAACCCGTCAAACTACCGACCTATCACCTGTCTTCCAACCCTATACAAGATCATCACAGCCACAATTTCGAAGAAAATAGAACAACACCTAACAGACAACAATATCCTCACAGAAGAGCAGAAGGGATGCAGGAAAAATAGTCGAGGATGCAAAGAGCAGCTGATTATAGATAGCGTGATTATGGGACAAACCAGAAAAGAACACAGAAACCTTCACATCGGTTACATAGACTATAAAAAAGCCTTCGACTCCATACCCCACAGCTGGTTAATTAGGGCCCTAGAAATCTATAAAATCAACCAACACCTCAGGCAGTTTCTCGCGCAAATTATGAAAACATGGAAAACCAAAATACGCCTAGAAACACAAACCGAACGGATCCAAACAGAAGAGCTGTACATCAGACGGGGTATATTTCAGGGAGACTCGCTCAGTGCTCTATGGTTTTGCCTCTGTCTCAATCCACTCTCAAATATACTAAGCAGAACAGAGCATGGCTTCAATATCAGACACCAAAAAGTGAATCAACATAAAATAAACCACCTCCTATATATGGACGACATAAAACTCTACGCTGCCACACAAACACAGCTGAAAGAACTCCTCAAAATTACAGAAATATTCACCTTAGATGTCAATATGGAATTTGGTATAAGTAAATGCAAAGTGCTCCACATCAACAAAGGCCAATGGAAGGGCCACCATGAGACAGAAACCATCAACAATGAAACGCTCGATAACATGTTCGATAAAGAAACATACAAATATCTAGGCTTCCAACAAAGCACCAAACTCAACCACACTCACATCAAAACAGAGCTCAGAACCGAATTCAAAAACAGACTGACGAAACTTTTGCAAACAAAACTCAACTCTAAGAAACTCACTAAAGCCATCAACACGTTCGCTATACCTATACTCACATATTCATTTTGTATCATCAAATGGTCACAAACAGACATAGAAAATATTCACATCCTTATACGATCTCAATTCACCAAATACAGGAAATTACACCCCAACGCATGCAAAGAAAGACTTACCATCGAGAGGAAGGCAGGAGGAAGAGGAATTATAGATATCAGATCATTACACACAAAACAAATACAAACACTTAGGAAATTCTTTCACAGCAAGCAAACCAGCCTCCACACAGCGACAGTGAAAGCAGACAAAAACTACACACCTCTCGACTTAGCCCGGGCAGACCACTCAGCAGATACCCACAGTCACACCCAATTACAACAGGAAAAGATGAAAACGTGGTCAGAGAAAACACTCCACGGAAAACACAGATACCACATAGAACAAGACCACGTAAATAAAAAACAATCATACACCTGGTTACGGGATGGGCAGCTATTCCCTGAGACTGAAGGCTTCTTACTTGCCATCCAGGACAAAGTCATATTAACCAGAAACTACCAAAAGTATATCATCAAAGACCCGACTATTGCAGAGGACAGATGTAGGAAATGCCACCAGCAGAAAGAAACGATCGAACACATAACGAGCGGATGTAAAATATTGGCCGGAACGGAGTACACAGCCAGGCATGATTCAGCTGCCAAAGTGGTTCACCAAGCACTAGCCACAACATACAGACTCATAGAAAACACAGATCCCTACTACAAATACACCCCAACATCCATACTTGAAAATGAAGATTACAAGCTCTACTGGGATATCGGTATCCATACAGATAAAACAGTCTCCGCCAATAGACCCGATATTACCTTTCAGTGCAAAAAAGGAAAAGTCACCTATCTGATTGACATAGCTGTCCCCAACGACACAAACATCCAAGCGAAATACACAGAAAAAATTTCCAAATACACAGACCTTGCAACGGAAATAAAAAGGCTATGGAGACAGGAAAAAGTCATCATTGTCCCCCTCATTATATCAGCCACAGGCCTTACACCAATAACATTCACACCACATTTAGTGCAATTGGGACTCAACACGGACATACACAGAAACATTCAGAAGTCAGTGATTTTGAAAACATGTAACATTGTCAGGTCATTCCTTAATACGGAATAGTAATAGCGTTTGTGCTGACTTGGTTTTGGCCCGTCAGCCAAACATGGAACCACATTGATCAAATGTGAGAAAGAAGAACTTTTTGTAATAAATAATAATAACCTTGCAACGGAAATAAAAAGGCTATGGAAACAAGAAAAAGTCATCATTGTTCCTCTCATTATATCAGCCACAGGCCTTACACCAATAACATTCACACCACATTTAGTACAATTAGGACTCAACACAAACATACACAAAAACATTCAGAAGTCAGTGATTTTGAAAACATGTAACATTGTCAGGTCATTCCTTAACACATAATGGTAATAGCGTTTGTGCTGACTTGGTTTTGGCCCGTCAGCCAAACATGGAACCACATTGATCAAATGTGAGAAAAAGAACTTTTTGAAATAAATAATAATAAACAGTTTACCACCACACACGAAGCACTCACACACCAAATCAACAAAGCCATTCTACAACCACACACATTTCCCACTTTCCTCACACAAGGAATAACATACGTTAAACCCAAAAGCTCAGACACCACAAACCCGTCAAACTACCGACCTATCACCTGTCTTCCAACCCTATACAAGATCATCACAGCCACAATTTCGAAGAAAATAGAACAACACCTAACAGACAACAATATCCTCACAGAAGAGCAGAAGGGATGCAGGAAAAATAGTCGAGGATACAAAGAGCAGCTGATTATAGATAGCGTGATTATGGGACAAACCAGAAAAGAACACAGAAACCTTCACATCGGTTACATAGACTATAAAAAAGCCTTCGACTCCATACCCCACAGCTGGTTAATTAGGGCCCTAGAAATCTATAAAATCAACCAACACCTCAGGCAGTTTCTCGCGCAAATTATGAAAACATGGAAAACCAAAATACGCCTAGAAACACAAACCGAACGGATCCAAACAGAAGAGCTGTACATCAGACGGGGTATATTTCAGGGAGACTCGCTCAGTGCTCTATGGTTTTGCCTCTGTCTCAATCCACTCTCAAATATACTAAGCAGAACAGAGCATGGCTTCAATATCAGACACCAAAAAGTGAATCAACATAAAATAAACCACCTCCTATATATGGACGACATAAAACTCTACGCTGCCACACAAACACAGCTGAAAGAACTCCTCAAAATTACAGAAATATTTACCTTAGATGTCAATATGGAATTTGGTATAAGTAAATGCAAAGTGCTCCACATCAACAAAGGCCAATGGAAGGGCCACCATGAGACAGAAACCATCAACAATGAAACGCTCGATAACATGTTCGATAAAGAAACATACAAATATCTAGGCTTCCAACAAAGCACCAAACTCAACCACACTCACATCAAAACAGAGCTCAGAACCGAATTCAAAAACAGACTGACGAAACTTTTGCAAACAAAACTCAACTCTAAGAATCTCACTAAAGCCATCAACACGTTCGCTATACCTATACTCACATATTCATTTGGTATCATCAAATGGTCACAAACAGACATAGAAAATATTCACATCCTTATACGATCTCAATTCACCAAATACAGGAAATTACACCCCAACGCATGCAAAGAAAGACTTACCATCGAGAGGAAGGCAGGAGGAAGAGGAATTATAGATATCAGATCATTACACACAAAACAAATACAAACACTTAGGAAATTCTTTCACAGCAAGCAAACCAGCCTCCACACAGCGACAGTGAAAGCAGACAAAAACTACACACCTCTCGACTTAGCCCGGGCAGACCACTCAGCAGATACCCACAGTCACACCCAATTACAACAGGAAAAGATGAAAACGTGGTCAGAGAAAACACTCCACGGAAAACACAGATACCACATAGAACAAGACCACGTAAATAAAAAACAATCATACACCTGGTTACGGGATGGGCAGCTATTCCCTGAGACTGAAGGCTTCTTACTTGCCATCCAGGATAAAGTCATATTAACCAGAAACTACCAAAAGTATATCATCAAAGACCCGACTATTGCAGAGGACAGATGTAGGAAATGCCACCAGCAGAAAGAAACGATCGAACACATAACGAGCGGATGTAAAATATTGGCCGGAACGGAGTACACAGCCAGGCATGATTCAGCTGCCAAAGTGGTTCACCAAGCACTAGCCACAACATACAGACTCATAGAAAACACAGATCCCTACTACAAATACACCCCAACATCCATACTTGAAAATGAAGATTACAAGCTCTACTGGGATATCGGTATCCATACAGATAAAACAGTCTCCGCCAATAGACCCGATATTACTTTTCAGTGCAAAAAAGGAAAAGTCACCTATCTGATTGACATAGCTGTCCCCAACGACACAAACATCCAAGCGAAATACACAGAAAAAATTTCCAAATACACAGACCTTGCAACGGAAATAAAAAGGCTATGGAGACAGGAAAAAGTCATCATTGTCCCCCTCATTATATCAGCCACAGGCCTTACACCAAAAACATTCACACCACATTTAGTGCAATTGGGACTCAACACAGACATACACAGAAACATTCAGAAGTCAGTGATTTTGAAAACATGTAACATTGTCAGGTTATTCCTTAATACGGAATAGTAATAGCGTTTGTGCTGACTTGGTTTTGGCCCGTCAGCCAAACATGGAACCACATTGATCAAATGTGAGAAAGAAGAACTTTTTGTAATAATAATAATAATAATCTATATTTATAATATATAAAAATACCTCTCTGTCTGTTTGTCTGTCAGTTAGTGCGCTTATCCCTCGATAACCACTTATCCGATTTACGTGATTTTTTAAATTCATACATATGTTCTCTGACCAGGTTATAGATATATATTTTATCACATCTATAATATATATAAAATGCAACGTATCTCTGTCTGTCTGTCTGTCTGTTAGTACGCTTATCACTGGAGAACCACTTATCCGATTTACGTACTTTTTTTTTTAAAACATACATATGTTCTCTGGCCAGGTTATAGGCTTTATTTTATTACGATAGGTAGCATAAGGAATGAGCAGTGACGATAATAGTGAATGAAATCGAAAAAAAGTTTGCCGCTAGCGCGTTCTCTTGCAATACACAGTCTAAACCATTAAATGTGGAACAATATTATGTAGCAGAGAATATCTATAATCTATAATATATATAAAATGCAATGTCTCTCTGTCTGTCAGTCTGTCCATTAGTGCGTTTATCACGCGAGAACCACTTATTCGATTTACATGTCTTTTTTTTAAATTCATACATATATTCTTTGGCCAGGTTATATAATAATAATAATAATTTATATCTATAATATATATAAAATGTCTGTCTCTCTGTCTGCCTGTCTGTCCGTTAGTGCGCTTATCACTGAAGAACCACTTATCCGATTTACGTGCTTTTTTTTTAAACATACGTATGTTCTCTGCCCAGGTTATAGGATATATTTTATTACGTTAGGTGACATAAGGAATAAGCAGTGACGATAATAGTGAATCAAGTCTGAGTTTGCCGCTAGCACGTTCTCTTGCAATACACTGCCTAAAGCATTAAATATGAAACAATATCATGTAGCAAAAAATATAATATCTATAAAATATAACGTCTCTCTGTCTGTCTGTCCGTTAGTGCGCTTATCACTCGAGAACCACTTATCCGATTTATGTATTTTTATAAGTTTATACATATGTTCTATGTAATTCGATATAAGCCTAGATAATGGGAGATAAGGTGAGATAATGGGGGATAAGGAGAAATAATGGGAGATAAGTCGAGATAAGCCTCAATAATGGGAGATAAGGTGAGATAATGGGAAATATGTATAAATAATGAGAGATAAGGAGAAATAATGGGAGATAAGTCTAGATAATGGGAGTTATGGTGAGATAATGGGAGATAAGGAGAAATAATGGGAGATAAGGAGAAATATTGCGAGATAAGTCGAGATAAGCCTAGATAATGAGAAAGAAGGTGAGATAATGGGAGATAAGGAGAAATAATGGGAGATAAGGAGAAATAATAGATGAGCAGAGATAAGCCTAGATAATGGAAATTATGTAGAGATAATGGGAGATAAGGAGAAATATTGAGAGATAAGAGGAAATAATGGGAGATATTTTATTACGTTGGGTAACATAAGGAATAAGCAGTGACGATAGTAGTGAATCAAGTCCACGCGAGCGGAGCCGCGGGCCCGGCTAGTATATATATATATATATATATATATATATATATATATATATATATATATATATATATATATATATATATATATATATATATAAATATATCAAAATTAAAATCAAAAATTCACTTCATTCAAAAATTATCGTGCCAACAAACCGATAACCGGGTAGATGAATAGACAAAAATATGTTTTTCCTGATCTAGAACTAAACCTACAAATGTAAAAAAAAAAAAATTTAATCTTAGAATTTATTTTTTTCGGGATTATAATACTTCCCTTTAATAAGAGACGTAATACAGCAGTGTACTTCTCTGCAGATTAATAAAGCATAATTATATGGAAATTCTAAGTGTACTTTACCAATATAAAAGTTGATAGAGTTATTTACCAAGTACTTCTCAAGCAGATACATGTTGTAAAATAAGTACGGAATTCGAACTACTCACACTAAAGAATAATCATTGTTACCAGACGTTTTAAAGAAGAAAATAATACTTTATGATAAGATGTCAAACACAAAATATAGACACCATATGTGAAACTAGTTATACTTAAAATTAACTATCCTTTCTAACCAAAAACAAATAAAAGTGGAATAATACTAATGATATTTTAGGTCACTCATAAATATATCTCTTCTCCAGATATTATTTCTAACCAAATTGAAAAATAATGAAAAATTAATATAATTTTCAGATTCATTGATTTCAAAAGCCGAAACTGAAGTATAACATAATACACAAGCAGAAATGTTTGATTATAATTATTTGAAAATAATAAAAAAATAAGAGTTTTCGGATTCCACAACACCAAAAAAACCTGAAAAATATATATATACGAAACCACTCCTCTAACTGCGTCCTCCACCCGTTTAACTTTTTTAACATTAAATGATTTAAAATAATGAATAAATTACCCCCTATATGCAGTCAAGCCCTTTAACTCCTTTTCCCACTCTTTAACCCTTCATTTGCTTGGTCGTAAATAATTGAAAATAAGTGTTGACGCCACAAATTCTGAAAGGCTCTCTAATTCCCCTTCCCTGCCACTCCTTTAACCTTTTGTATAGTTAACCATAAGTAAAAATGGAAAGACCACAGTTTTCAAATTCGTCAAGTTCGAGAACTCTGAAAAAACGTATAATGGAATACACTCGTATACAGAGAAACTCTTTAACTCCCTTCCCCTTTCACATTTTATACGTATATTTATAAATATATTAATAATAATCCAAAATAAAGAAAAAATAGCACAATTTTCTAATTTGTCCTTTCCAGGAGCCTTGAGAAGCATATCAGGAAATATATTTAGCAATCACTGAAACGCCCTTCTTCTCCTGTGTAATTCATTATATATTGGCTATAATTAATTGAAAATATTGTAAAACTAACAAATAGTTCAGAATCTTCAACTCTAAATCTCAATGTAATGCAACATATATGCCATAAACCCTTTAACTTCCTTCCCCATCCATTAACCCTTCATATATTTGGCAATAAAAGCTTAAAATAATGAAAAATAAAACAATTTTCAGATTTATCGAGTGCAAGAACACCGGAACTGACACAACACGATATGTACTCCCCTAATCCTTTTCTCGAGCCTTTAACCCCTGATATCTTTAACTGCATGGGGTAACACTACGTAGAACGCCCAAAAAATCGCTGATTTTTGATATTTTTTTTTTTTTTTGAAGAAACTGTTTATCGGAATGAAAATTTTTATGAAGATATTTGTCATATCAACATTTGACATCATTAACACAATTTTTGTAAAAAAAACAAAATGGGGGCGCTGGAGGTGTGGCTACATAGCGATGCATAAAATTGGCCTCCGCAGATTGCAGCACAGGTGCTTCCCAAATGTACCTGAAACAATTTTTTTCCTATTAATCTACATTAAATTTGCAAGAGAAGTACACACAGTTATTAAATAATATTGATATTTGTAAAGATGGCAATACACAAGATTATGATAATCTTGTGTATTGCTCTAAAGAAAAGTGTTGAGAACAGGTGGCTCAAATTATAGACAATCCGATGAAAATTGTTAAAGTTATGCTGGAAGGATCTTCAAAAACATGGTTTCGAGAAAAAACGCATTTCAAGTCTACGATTTTTTATCATTCAAGTTCAAAAACTTGCACTTTACCTATAATCAGCTATTCCAGCATCGTAAAGATGTCCCTCTAAATTGAGATTATGTTCATCTTCCAACTTTCTGCTGCTTCTGGCGTTCATTGGTGTTTATTTAGCTGCTGTTGTCAAACTGCAGAAAAACAGAGCAAATCTTAAAAGGCCACGATATCATTTTTGCAAAATTGTCTCAGAAGTATGTTTACAGATTTTTACCACCTATAAAACTATTTTCACACTATTCTATAGGGTTCAAAGTATTGTTTAAGACAAAACAAAAAAATCAATTTTTTGGAAGTCCTAAGTAGTGTTACCTTAAATTTATTCATTATCTCAATAAAAAGCTATCAGAAATTTTCTTTCTATTCTCTAAATGATATTACTCAAAACCTAGAGGTTCTATTCCCCCGTCAAGTATTACATACGTATCAAATTTTAAATCCATATCTAATTTCATTCAAAAGTGATCGTGCCAACAGATACATAGACAGACAAACAGGCCGACGGAAATTGGAGACTATGTCTTTCGTGATCTGAGGACTATGAAAAATCAGGAAGTGCAAAAATCTCGGAATATGCTTTTTTTCACGACTACAATACTTCTCTTTCGTAAAGTAAAAATAGAAATTGAATTTTTTAGTTCACACTTGACAATATGGCCACGCTTACATTTAGCAAAAACTTATTGAAACAAAGAAAATAACAACGAATACCGGAGAAGGTAAAAAACGGCAGTTGCTCGATGACTTTTCTTATTAAATCTACAAAAGTTAAAAGTACTTTATTATTCGGTGGGAAGTAAAAGTAAAAAAATATTTGGAAATTTTGCATAATTCTGCTTACTTATATGAACGAAAATTTCAATCTGCAGGTAAATGGAAGAATAAATTTAAAGACGTTTATTAAATAAAAGGGCAAAGTTTGAAGTTTGAATCACTTTTTAGACCGTATTTTGTTTGAAAAACTTACAAAGTTTAAAAAGTTAAATTTTAGTGAGTTATTTTAAGCGCACTTTTATTAATATGTATATTCTCTTCTTCTTTTTTTAATATATATAAACTGGCAGCTTTGTACCGGTATTAGATTAAATTCATTATTTTTTTTCTTTAGAAAAGCTTGAAGTTATGGCTTGACTAAAAAAATTTTATTTCATATTCTATATTTATTTCTATGGTTCATAAACTAATACAAGATAAAGGATTTGATCAACAACAGTCTCAACTTTTTATTCTCTAGGTCAAAAAATACGAATACCCTAGGTTTTGGCCCATCAAAATTTTCTAAAAACGCCTGTACCAAAATTTTGTAGACCTGTTATCAAAACAACAAGTTTTTATGTCGTTAGTTCTTTCAAGTCACATTTTTCGTTAAAAATAACCTATACTGGACAGCTTGAAGTGGGAATATTGAACGAATAATGAGTATCTTTATAATTGCTAATTACAAGATCAGCTTAATCGATTAAACGTGGGTTTTTCCGAAAGAATGTAATTTTTCTTCAGATTTCCGTTAATAATCAACAGTGTAATAACCCCGCTATAAAAGCTGACGTCAACTTTGGGAGAGTAAGAAAGGTAAGATAATTAATATGGGGCTAAAAACATTCTTTTGGAAGAAATTAGTTAAAGACTACAATCTACAAGAGGGTACTAATTATGAATATATATATATATATATATATATATATATATATATATATATATATATATATATATATATATATATGGGCTTTGAGTCAAAAAATTATAAATCGCCTACAAGTAGCTCAACGTGCGATGGAAAGGAGGATGTTGGAAATATCGTTGAGGCATAGGCTGACTAATGAAGAAATTCGAGGAAGGTCCAAGATAACTGAAGTAGCTGAGAGGGTAAGCAGGTTGAAATGGAGCTGGGGAGTCATGTCCTAAGAGTCTGATAATCGGCGGACCCATAAAATGACCAACTGGAGGCTCTGGAATGAGAAAAGAAGTAGGGGACGCCCGCAAACCCCATGGTCTGACGACATCAAAAGACTCGTGGGATATAGCTGGATAAACAAGGCCCAAAACCGAAGAAGATGGACTTACTTAGGAGAGGCTGATGAACTGATGAGTTATATATATATATATATATATATATATATATATATATATATATATATATATATATATATATATATATATATATATGTATATATATGTATGTATATATATATATATATATATATATATATATATATATATATATATATATATATATATATGCGAGAAGATAGACATTAATATATATGCCAAGCCAGCTAGTAAAATTAAGCCTACGTCATTCATCACTTCATAGTAGTAGTATATGTACCACCAAACGGCAAGACTGAAATTCGCCATAAGCGAGTTAATTTTAGACTTATCCACGGCGGTGACCAAAATATGAAGGTTAGAAACCGTAAATAGCACGCACTATTTTAAAGCTATCACAAGATATTCTCGAATCCTATGCAAGATCGTTGCAACAAACGAGTGTGCAGCTTTAATAACACTAGAGAAACACTAGTATTATAAACTGACTGCATAGCCAGTCTCATATTTCAGATTCCATTCTTCAAATTTTATCAACAATATATACACCATATATCATAAGTTAATAAAACAGATTAAAAGAATTTCTGATAAGTGAACCTTGGGAAATTACTTGTATCCACGTCGCTGATATCGGAAGTTCATTAAATAAATTATTGCATTACTTCGGCTCCACTATGTGACCTGTCTCTCAAAAACGATTGACAAAAATTTGTTAAAGTTATTGGCGGTTTTTAGACAAATTTTCAGATACAGGCAGTTACTTGAAATACTCGCTATTTTAAGTCACGGATCGGAGCGTTTGGGTAATCTCTTGTAGTTTCTTGAAACTTATGCGAACTTCAAAAAAGTTTGCAGCAACGTATAAATCGTCCTCCATTTTCAGGAGCGTCATATATTGCGTCGTATATCAGCACGGTGTACCTCGTTCATCAATAAAAGCATTAGGCCTATATTTTCAGAGAACGACAACCACAGAACTAAATTGTTAGCAGAAGTTGGTTTGCTTATGTAGCGCCGAGACTATAAGTAGTACCCCCACTACAATAATGAAATTAATTCGAGAGCTAGTACCTCTAAATATATACCTTAAAAGGAAGACTGTCGATTGTGCCTAGCCAATGAGTAAAAATAAGGAATGGAAACAGTAACCTGTATAATTTTGTCACAGAAGAGTCATGGATCTAATTGACAACAAACAATTTTGTTACACGACCACGAGGCATAGCTTCGAAAAACCGTATAAAATCAATATCTAATCTACGACAAACTCTTGAAGATGCAATTCAATTACACGATGACGTCTAATATTCTCCTTCTTCTTCTTATCAACCCAAACTTGTCTACTCCTGATCGTAGATCTCTTCTAATCTCTTTCATGCTCTTATATCATTGACCTATCGTTTCTGTGGTCGTCCACGCCTCTTCCTGTTTCCCTAGGTCTTTGACGTCATATAGCTTCAAAAATCATATAGAATCAAGTCTAGTCTATTACATCGACGGATCAAAAACATCGTACGAATGAGGTGCTGTAGAACGTTAGCATTCCACTGATAATAAACGCAGCAATATACCAGGCAAAAATTCATGCAATACGAGAATGTGTTCTCGATAATGTCAGATGAGGCTACTATAATCAGGAAATATATAGTCGTTCCGACAGTCAAGGGCTCTGAATGCTCATCAGTCAACGTGAGCTATTGCAAATTTTCTGCGAGAATCAACAAGGTTGAACTTCGTTTGGTTTCGAGACTTCCGGGAATAACAGATTATAAAAAAGCTAACAAATCAGCAAGAGCCCGAGCTACCAAATGATATAGCGACCGACGTTTGATATACCAGAATAGGTAGTGAAAAAGTCAAATGGTCACGCCAGCAACATCTAAATTATTGGCTCACAATATCTGGCCGAAGACATGTAAGGGACATAATCGACAGCCCTACAAGGAAACTGAAGTCCTACTGTAACACGGTTTCAGATCGGACTAGTGATGAGTGATTACTAGTAATTGCTACCTGAGGAAACATTTACAAAAAATAAGAATCCACCATGGCCTCACAACATGCATGCTATGTAATAAAAAGGAAGAAATCTCCTCACATATTCTGTACGACTCTTTGGAGATATATATATACGTAAAGAAATTTAAAGAAAGCTAAACCTTCTCGAAGAGACAAAGCGGATGTAAACAAGACAGCAGTGTGCATAAAAACTAATACATCGATCAAAAATTTTGTAGTGGGGCATGGTTAAGGAGGGATATTTAAATTTAAGAAAATTTTTAATTTCCGTTATAATGTTAAATAATTTTTACTCGAAAACGCGTGTTACCAAAATGTCTTTGATTGCAACAACAATTAATTAATGTACTCATAATAAGTGCTTCCTGATGAAATACTGTTATATTCTAATAAAATAGATTTACGTGAAATAAAATATGAATTGCTTTAAATTATATTTCATTATTAGTATACCTGTAACCACAAAAGAATTAAATGACATTGGTACGTTCCCTAATAAGACTTTTCTAGCTGATTACGACTGATATATCTAACTTTTTTACGGTTCTGATTATGTCTCTTGTACTTTATTATGACTTTCGTACCTAATTTTGACTTGTACCTTATATTGACTTATGCCCCTGAAAATGATATATATGTATATACCAGTAATCTCACATTAGTAGGTAGAAAGAACTAGTAAGCAGAATAATGTGCATATATATATTTATATATATATATATATATATATATATATATATATATATATATATATATATATATATATATATATATATATATATATATATATATATATATATATATATATATATATATATATATATATATATATATATATATATATATATATATATATATATATATATATATATATATATATATATATATATATATATATATATATATATATATATATATATATATATATATATATATATATATATATATATATACATATATATATATATATGCAATTCTGCCTTTTAAAACTGAACAAATATTTATATATATATATATATATATATATATATATATATATATATATATATATATATATATATATATATATGTAACGTGTGAAAAATGTTGCCCCAAGCTTGAGCACAATTTTCTTGCAGCCCCGCTTTAATTTCTGATACTGAATTGAGTGAACCCTGATTTTAAAAGAACTAAAGAAATTAAACACACACTAGCTCAGTTTTCCTTGGTAGAGAGATATGGGTAAGAGATAATTGTCTTACGTCTTTTTGGAACTAATTTCTATTTTTTTAAAAGGCTTTAGCTGTACGAAATTTTGGGCACCATCCATTTTAAAATAGAAAGGATCTAACTTCAGCTAAAAAAATGGAAAAATGCTGAAGGGTTTTATGGGTATTACTAAAAAGAATTAGTCTAGTACAACTTATCCTGAAAAGAAAAATAAATATTCAGTGAGACACTAGCTTTAATCAAAAAAGAAAATTTATTCTTGTTTTTTAAAATGAAAAGTTCTAACCTTTACAGTTTTACCTAACAAATTCTAGCCTAACTAGTAGTTGTTACATTAAAATTTTAGACTATTATAACCCCCGAAGACGAGAAATCGTGCTTTACACTTCACTTTTTAGTCTGTTTTACGTTGCAGTTAAGGCGCTACTCTCGAATAAGTCTATTGAAGGGAGTTTTGTTGACTTACTGTTTTTTATTCCTGCTGTGATCGACTACGCCCGATTTCACACTTTTTCTTAACAAACACTTAGAAAGCTCACTACGGCTTTTATTTAAGACACTGGTGCTTTTACTTAGCGGCTCTGATGAAAATTAGCCTACTTCGGCTAGATGGAAAATAGCCTCTCGGCTAGACGGTACTGCCTGGCTGCGGCTAGATGGAAAACAGCCACGATTTACGGTCTGCGGAGCCTTAAATAATCGTGCGACTTTTGCCAGTAATATCACGACGCTCCAATCAAAACTGCCGATCAAACATTCCACCAATCGCGGCGTAGCGAGAGGTTCGGTCAGGAACCCGCACCACCGTATATACCGAACGTCTTGGAATCCCTGTTTAATATACCGTTCGGAACAAAAATGAAAATAAGTACAATTTGAAATGGAAAAATCAGTAACATTACATGGTCTTAAAATCTAGAAAAAAAATGAATGTTACATTTACCCCCTTCCAAAAAGAAATAGACTACACTAGTCTATTAAACTTAGGCTACTTATGAAAAGGTACAAAGTGGTACACTATCACTTAATACTAAGATCAGAACTTAAAACAAAATTACAAACTTCGGACCTTACTACTAGACTTAATTCAATTAAGCACTAATATTAAGTACAATGAAAACCAAATGAAAATCTTTGCATGTACACAAAAATCTTATAACTAGACTTAACTTAATTAAGCACTAAGGTTGAGTACATCAAAAAGTAAATAAAAATCCTTGCATGAACATAAGAAATACCTGTTCAAAGTAACAACCGCGGTCTTCTTATATAAAAGAATCAGCTCTGTTATTGTTACCAAAACAAAAAAATATAACTTTGTCTAGACTCTTGTCTAAACCAAAAAAAAAATGAACTGAAACAAAGTATGAACACCCCCCTTAAAATAGTTTAAGGATTGTCTGAAAATTTTCTATTTCAGCAAAAGAAATTTATAAAAATTCTTAAATAAAGAAAAAAATAAAAAAATGATTCTAGTGCAAACACTTACACTAAAAAGAAAAAGTCTTGTCAGACCATTTCGCACAAAGCCAAAAAAAATATCTGGATAAATATCCAGGCAAACGCTCGGGAAAAATCGCTATCAATGCTCTAGCTCATCGCTAAGAGAACATTCCAAATCTAGTATCACTACTAGTCGCATCAGAAAATAATCGCCAGAAAAAAGCTCGGCTCCTCGCCAAGAAAACACTCTGTAAATAGTCCTCGACTACACAAAGTCTGCGTTCTAAAAGAACAATCTCGCCTTTAACATAGTGAGCAGCTATAAAAGCTAACAATATCACTATAGGCACAGTGAATAGCTATAAAAGCTAAAATTCACTCTAAACACAGTGAATAGCTATAAAAGCTAAAATTCACCAAACTGAATGATCCTGCTTCAAAAAGCAATGTTCACTAAGAACAGAATGATTAGTCCGCGCACAACTAACATTCAAGGAAACATTCCCAACATAACTATATGAGACAGCAAGTCTCGAAATAGGACCTCCCTAAAGTCATAATCCTATATATGGGAGTCCATAAATAAAACGACTCAAAATCTCGCATTTTGAGCACATGCCCTCAGGCAACCAACATACACCGAAATATATACAGAAATATATACAGAAATATATACAGAAATACATACAGGAGTTCAAATCCCAAACTCTTGGTTATGATAACTCCATACTGAGCTTGGTGAAAGCTCTTAGCAAAAGCTAATCAAATCTTCGGCACATCGCACCAAAGTGACAAATCTGACTAGAAACATGAGCCAAAAAAAAAACGCCCTCCGTCATTCTTCAGGGTGGCTACTCTGAGATAAAAAAACTTAACCAGCATTGCGCCTCTTCAAGTTGCATGAAGAACCCTCGTGTACTGGTCTCGCCCTAGAACAACAACGAAAAACATTCAATCCATCCCACATAACAGGAGACAAACACCTCACTACGATATACTGAATGGTGGAGACAATTAAATACAGAATTGGTGACCCTGGTGTCCACCAACAAAAGGGAGTAGATTATAGCATCCACTAAACTGAAACGGTGTCTACCACACCACCATAAGTCAAAAAAAATTAATCATTAGGGTGTTCCGAAACACACTACTGCCAACAGCCTGTCACCACTAATAGGCTAATTGGAGCTGAGGTCGACTACAGTAGCTAGGCTCTCCCTTGGCTCAAATAGAAATAGCCATTGGGTAACAAAACCTCTAAAGGTCCCAAAGGTTAAACGTGCGCCCCCCATAGACTACCCTTCCAATCAGTCTGTTCCTCAGGAAGACTAACTCCCTGCCAAACGTCGTAACGGCATCTGTTAGCACCCGGTGCATCACAGCCTGTAAAAACAAATAACTCATGGGATACAACCTAAAAGGTTTACAAGGTTGACTTAACCAAGCTTCTAACGAAATTTTTTAAAAAAACGAAAATGAGCTTAAAAAGCTACATGAAGCAAAAATTTCTCAGATTTTTCGGTGGCAACGCAACAAAACTTTTGAAGACGACAAGAGCTTTTCCAGCTTAATCAGAAACAAGAAGAAAACATCATTGACAGCTAAAATATTCGATCATGGTGTTAATCGTCTCCCTAGACAATAGCCTCTAGAAGAAACTGCTACAGGTATCAGGCATAACCGTTTTCTGTCAGCCCAAACTTCTAGATTACCTCTTGGAAATCTAAAAATTCGGTTAGGAATCTTCCTTCACTGCGCTTAGCCTCTCTTGACAAGGTTCTCATCTCGGTATCAGATTTTGATCATTTCTTTGTGAAACGACTGTCTTACTCTGCTCTCATGTCCTGTAAATGATCAGCCTTTAGTTCTCCTGCAGAACTTCAATTTTCTATCAATCTGATAGTAGACCGAAAAAACTCAACATACGCCTATGAGTCCATGCAAAAAAAATTTTTAAAAAAATTAGTGACTAAAAGGTAACGTTTAAACGGCTCTGAAAAAAAATAGAATATACCCTCAGTTTGTCAATTCAGAAGAAGATCTAAATCAAAATAATCCAAGTCTTAGACTTACTGGATAAACCAAAATCAATTTACTCTTAATTGCACCCAAAATATACCATTAAGGTAATAAAAATACACCCACTCGGGTACAAACTTTGAAATTGCTCATAAAAATTTTGACTCTACCTCACACTACACGAGCTACATCTTGCGCTTGTCCTAACTCAAGATCACCTTGGATTGCCTCTAATCAAAATTTCGCTTCCAAGTGTCAAGAACTGGATATTATTTGGGGTCATAAGCAAATCAAATCCCGCGACCACCGACATACCAGTCTTATGATATATCCTGAGTGTGACTCCTTCGCAAGCTCGCAAAACTGAGTCGATGCTAAACATCAACCACAATCAACCTAAGTTTGGGATATGGCCAATACCCAAAACCTTAGCTTTAAACAATAAAAGTAAGCTATTCTCTGCTCAACTTTTATAACAGTCAAAAAGACGAGGTCGTCACCTCTACAGAGCAACATCAAAAAAAATAAGGTAAAGCAATTAAGATAATGTAAATATAACCTATTCTTCTTCTGACAAACTTTCATTAGGGTTAGGTTCATTGAATGGTTTTAAGTCTTTAATATGCCATCGTCCTATTTTAGTCCCATCTAAATTAACTAAACCATAAACTAAGTCTGAAATTTTTTCTCTAATCACGCAATGCACATACTTAGGTACCAACTTAGATGTGAATTTATCTGCTGCACTGGAAAGAATTTTATTTTTTCGCCAAACGTGATCACCTATATTAAAGGCAAAATCCCTTTTCCTAAGGTTGTAAGACTTACTGTTCCGTTCATAAGCCTTATGTATCCTACTACGCACGTCGGTGAAAATATCTTTTAAACCCTTTAAATTTTCGGCGTACTCACCCCTGTTACCCGGAATTATTTCGCTGTCAATATTGACATCCAAATCTAAATTTTTATAATACGATCCAGATAGAGGTATATGTCTGCCGTAAACTAAGAAAGACGGTGTGAACCCTGTTACTTCGTGTCTTGCCGTATTTATCGCTTGTTGGATTTTGGAAATATTGTCATCCCAAGTGTCATGTGAATCCACGTAACTTCTTAAAGCGGTCCCGACTGTTCGGTTATTACGTTCCACAAAATTACATTGGGGAGAGTACACGGGATTAAACGGATGTTAAAACCATAAGTTTCACTTAAGCTCTTAAAACTTTTAGAGGTAAACTGAGTACCGTTATCGCATATTAAGAGCGATGGAACACCGTGGATTAAAAAGACATTATTTTCCAAAATTCTCTCTATATGTCCAGCTTTAGAGCTTTTCAAAGGAAATAGCATGGTATACTTTGTAAACCAGCAAGCAACCACGAGAAGCCATTTATTTCCCTTTTTTGAACGGGGGAATGGGCCTACTAGATCAGCTGCTATGACTTGAAAGGGGTAATTAACCGTTTTCTCTTTTCCCATCAGTCCCATAGGTAGTGCATTTGGAGATTTCTGCGCTCCACATACTTCACAAGTCCTCACAAACTTTAAGATATCAAAACGCATTTTTGGCCATCTATACGATCTATATCAACTGTATCAATTCTTACGCCAATCTGTGCATTAAGACTGTTTTCGTCCACTGTATGATCTGGGATTCTTGACAAAGCGTCAGGAATAACATTGTGGACTCCTTTTCTATGAATTAAATTAAACGTATGTTGTCTCAGCCTAATCGCCCAACGCGCTAGTTTGCCACTAGGGTTTTTAATAGAATTAAGCCACAATAAACTATAATGATCTGTTATGACCGTGAAAGGAACACCTTCTATGTAAGGTCGAAACTTTTCGATGTTAAAGAGTACTGCTAAACATTCTTTTTCAACAACCGAATAGTTACGTTCAGCCTTTGATAAAGTTCTACTGGCATACGCTATCACTTTTTCCTCACCATTGATTTTCTGTGTTAGGACGCCCCCTAAACCGGTATTAGAAGCATCACTAGAAATATAAAACTGTTGGGAAAAGTCTGGTTGGGATAAAATGGGAGCTGAAACCAATAGCTCTTTAATCTTTATAAAAGATTCTTCGGCTGCCTTTGTCCAATCTATCGATTGTCCTTTTTTTTTTGTCCTTTCAAAAGATCATTAATAGGCGACAACAAGGTAGAAAAATTCTCGATAGAACGTCTGTACCATGAACACATTCCTACGAAGCGCATAACTTCCGTAGTATTAGTAGGTCTCGCATAATTAACCATGCTTGCTACTTTATTCGGATCGGTACGCAAAGAATTTGAGCCTACAATATAGCCTAAAAACTTTAGAGAAGTTTTGAAAAAATCACATTTGCTCAAATTTATCGTCAGTCCGGCCTCTTTCAATTTATCTTTTACTTCCTTAAGTAAGCGAATATGCGATTCGAAGTCTTCCGATGTTACTAAAATATCATCGAGATAGGTGAAAATATGTGGCTCATATTTCGGACCAAATATAGCGTCCACTAAACGTTGCTGAGTTTGAGCAGCGTTCTTTAGACCAAACGGCATAGTGGCGAACTGAAATAGACCTCGGCCTACTACTGCAAAAGCGGTCTTTTCCTTAGAGGATTTGTCTAGAGGAATTTGCCAGAAGGCCTTTCTAAGGTCTATCGAGGATACATACTTAGCATTCCTGAGTGATGTCAAAATTCTGTCGATGTTCGGTAATGGATAGTTATCAAATTTGCTGACCTCGTTGAGCTTTCTTCCGTCAAAGCACAGACGATACTGTCCATCGGCCTTTTTCACCAATAAGATTGGAGAACACCAGGGACTGTTTGATTCTTCAATCACTCCGAGTTTCAACATTTCGTCTAACTCTTTATTTAGTACTTTTGACATATAAGGAGACATGGCGAAGGGCCTTGTCTTTACAGGACTGGCATCAGCCGTATCTATAGACATCTTGATTTTATTCGTTCGGCCTAACCTATCTTTACTACTTATTTCATTGAAAGAGCTTATTTTTTTTCTGCTTTTAAGCGTTCCGTCCGCGAGAGATCATCTAGGGTACATAGACGCGAGAAAAGGTTTTCTAAAGAATTTTCTGAATAACAATCTTTAAAACTTGTTTGAGAGTTGACTTCTAGGGACTGTGGATACCACGAATTATTTTTAAAATTTACTAGAATTCCGAATTTTTGTGCGAAATCACATCCTAAAACCAAAGTATGTGATAGAGAAGGTACTACTAGAGCAGAGATTACTAAACAATGACCATTGCAGACTAGCGGCAACTCAACCGTACCTAAAACTTTTAGACGGCTGCCATCTGCAGTGGTAACACTTCTATTTTTGACGTGGCATATTTTTATACTTAAACGACTTAAAATTTTTATACCATTCTGACCTACAACGGAGGCATTTGCACCAGAGTCAAATAAAGCCGAGAAATGGGCACCTAATAGATTTATCTTGATATGCGGTCTGTTATCTAAATATTTATGCACGAATAGAGGAGACATGTGACCATTTGGAGAAGCAGGAGTTTTTAACTTGAGAAGGAGAATTTTTATTAGACTTAAAAAAATCAGAAACTTTTTGTAACCATTTAGTCCAATCTGATCTATTGGAATATTTTTGTCCATCCGTGTTTCTAGAACGTTTTGGATTAGGGGCTTTACTGCGAACGTGAGCTTGTGACTTAGCCGAATGATTAGAGGCTTTTTTGTTGGACTTAGTATATCCGCCTCGGTAATATACCGTCCTTACTCGTTTTTTGTACATTTGGGGCATGATGCTAGTCTCACACCAGTTGTTCCACATTTGAAACAAAATACCCTCTTAGGTGCTGTACAACTTTGGTAAGTGTGATTCGGACCTTCGCAATTCCAACACGTGGAAATGGCCTTAGGTAAAACCGACTTGTCATTCACTTTAGCTGCAGTGTCGCTAATTTTAGAATCACTATCTTTTCTTTTACCCGTTTTCCGGTTACTCCTAGAGTTCCGATTTAAATTCCCATCTTTATTTGTCGAGACTCCACTTCGGCCATTTGGATTATACTTTACTTGATGTACATTAGTTTCGCCCTTTGGTCTGCTCTTTTCCAACAAATAATCGGACTCTTCAAGTTTTCTACATAACCCGGCGAGTTCGGCTACCGAATTAATATCTAGTAGAGCTAACCGATTGACGAAGCTAGGCAGAATATTCCTCCGTATAAATTTAACTTTGGTACTTTCCAGAGGCTTGGTGGATAACCTGCCAAATAAAGATTCCATGTGGGCAATAAAAATCACAGTGGACTCATTCTTCTTTTGTAGCCTCCTCTTTATTTCCGACCACAATTCTTCATCATCATCACAGTGCAAGAAGTCCTTCTTTAGCCTATCTACCAAGGAATGCCAGTCGTTGACACTTGATTTTATGCTTCTAAACCAAATGAAAGCATCGCCAGTGAAAAATTCAACAGCAGAGCTGAAAAGTTCATCTTCCGATACTTTCCTAGCTTGTGCTATTTCAGTCAGCCTCTCCAAAAAAGGATAGAGTCTCTTTGAGTCTCCATTAAATTTCAATTGCCATTCGCTGACAGGAATATTTCTGGCTGCGCAATTCACGATTGGAGCTGGTACGTTTATGACTGGGGTTGTAATAGGCAACTGTGGTAACTCATGGCCAGGAGCTATCTTTTCGGCAAGATTGGCTTCCATGAGTACACACGTAGCTATTGTTTCTTGAACATATTTGGAAAGCTTCGACGCTTCCTCTTCGTCATCCGGCATGGGAATTCTTTGTACGCGACCCGCTACATGCGATAAACGTGATTTAACCCGGTGTACAAGTGAATCATTTGGATCGCCGTCATAACTATCGATTAAGTTTTGGATAGAATTTAAACTCTTTTCGATACCAGCCGTTTCTTCTGTATTATCCAGAGTGTCATCCCCTATTTTTATCATTTTTCCCGGCTCATTAATTTCTTTACTTAAGATCCTCGTTAGAATCTTTCTTTTATCCGCGACCGGACGTTCTGAGAAAGTACGACGGATTTTCAGTTCATAGTCTAATTCATTTTCCAGTAAGTGATTGACTTTAAAATGGAAGGCTTCCATGATAAATGAATAAAATTTAAAAGAATTGTTTAAAAAACCGTAAAAATATTTCTCCTGTGCTCCCAATAGTCTAAATAAAATCAAAATATGTAAAGGCACTTAAAATATGTAAACTTCTTTATCAAACATTTAAAAAATCTTCGACAATTTCAAAAAAAATTTCTAAGTATTGCCTTCTATTAAAATCCTTTTACCAATATCTTAAGAATTTCCTATAAAAAATCTCCAAATATCGTTTCGTCTATCAGCAAAGTATTTTTAATATTCATGCAAAATATAGGTGAGAAAAAAAGAACAGTTTTTTGTTCGGTTTACCGTAAAATAAATCTACTGCAAAAAATTAAAGTAAACCAGCACATCCGCTAATCTGAACTATAAAGCTAGCTTTTAAGAAAAAAGTAGGAATCGCTTATCTTAGAGTCAACAACAAAATTCAAATATCTAACTCATATCATCAGATAAATTGAAATAAAAAATTCTACAAATTTCCTGCTTTTGTCTTATTGCTATAGTGTAGTTTCGTTTAATAAATATTATGAAATAAAAATATCTGCAAAGTTAGAGCTTTTATTTTGTTCGAAAGCTAGTACACTGAACCCTTTTTTAAAAAATAAAATTCCAAAAGCCCCGCGTTGACAGCGCTATTTTGTAGCGTGTGAAAAATGTTGCCCCAAGCTTGAGCACAATTTTCTTGCAGCCCCGCTTTAATTTCTGATACTGAATTGAGTGAACCCTGATTTTAAAAGAACTAAAGAAATTAAACACACACTAGCTCAGTTTTCCTTGGTAGAGAGATATGGGTAAGAGATAATTGTCTTACGTCTTTTTGGAACTAATTTCTATTTTTTTAAAAGGCTTTAGCTGTACGAAATTTTGGGCACCATCCATTTTAAAATAGAAAGGATCTAACATCAGCTAAAAAAAATGGAAAAATGCTGAAGGGTTTTATGGGTATTACTAAAAAGAATTAGTCTAGTACAACTTATCCTGAAAAGAAAAATAAATATTCAGTGAGACACTAGCTTTAATCAAAAAAGAAAATTTATTCTTGTTTTTTAAAATGAAAAGTTCTAACCTTTACAGTTTTACCTAACAAATTCTAGCCTAACTAGTAGTTGTTACATTAAAATTTTAGACTATTATAACCCCCGAAGACGAGAAATCGTGCTTTACACTTCACTTTTTAGTCTGTTTTACGTTGCAGTTAAGGCGCTACTCTCGAATAAGTCTATTGAAGGGAGTTTTGTTGACTTACTGTTTTTTATTCCTGCTGTGATCGACTACGCCCGATTTCACACTTTTTCTTAACAAACACTTAGAAAGCTCACTACGGCTTTTATTTAAGACACTGGTGCTTTTACTTAGCGGCTCTGATGAAAATTAGCCTACTTCGGCTAGATGGAAAATAGCCTCTCGGCTAGACGGTACTGCCTGGCTGCGGCTAGATGGAAAACAGCCACGATTTACGGTCTGCGGAGCCTTAAATAATCGTGCGACTTTTGCCAGTAATATCACGACGCTCCAATCAAAACTGCCGATCAAACATTCCACCAATCGCGGCGTAGCGAGAGGTTCGGTCAGGAACCCGCACCACCGTATATACCGAACGTCTTGGAATCCCTGTTTAATATACCGTTCGGAACAAAAATGAAAATAAGTACAATTTGAAATGGAAAAATCAGTAACATTACATGGTCTTAAAATCTAGAAAAAAATGAATGTTACATTTACCCCCTTCCAAAAAGAAATAGACTACACTAGTCTATTAAACTTAGGCTACTTATGAAAAGGTACAAAGTGGTACACTATCACTTAATACTAAGGTCAGAACTTAAAACAAAATTACAAACTTCGGACCTTACTACTAGACTTAATTCAATTAAGCACTAATATTAAGTACAATGAAAACCAAATGAAAATCTTTGCATGTACACAAAAATCTTATAACTAGACTTAACTTAATTAAGCACTAAGGTTGAGTACATCAAAAAGTAAATAAAAATCCTTGCATGAACATAAGAAATACCTGTTCAAAGTAACAACCGCGGTCTTCTTATATAAAAGAATCAGCTCTGTTATTGTTACCAAATCAAAAAAAATATAACAAAAAAATATAACTTTGTCTAGACTCTTGTCTAAACCAAAAAAAAAATGAACTGAAACAAAGTATGAAAATAGTTTAAGGATTGTCTGAAAATTTTCTATTTCAGCAAAAGAAATTTATAAAAATTCTTAAATAAAGAAAAAAATAAAAAAATGATTCTAGTGCAAACACTTACACTAAAAAGAAAAAGTCTTGTCAGACCATTTCGCACAAAGCCAAAAAAAATATCTGGATAAATATCCAGGCAAACGCTCGGGAAAAATCGCTATCAATGCTCTAGCTCATCGCTAAGAGAACATTCCAAATCTAGTATCACTACTAGCCGCAACCAGGCAGTACCATCAAGCCGCTGCTAGGTGGTTTTCCATCTAGCCGCAGCCAGGCAGTACCGTCTAGCCGAGAGGCTATTTTCCATCTAGCCGAAGTAGGCTAATTTTCATCAGAGCCGCTAAGTAAAAGCACCAGTGTCTTAAATAAAAGCCGTAGTGAACTTTCTAAGTGTTTGTTAAGAAAAAGTGTGAAATCGGGCGTAGTCGATCACAGCAGGAAAAAAAAAAAACAGTAAGTCAACAAAACTCCCTTCAATAGACTTATTCGAGAGTAGCACCTTAACTGCAATGAAAAACAGACTAAAAGTGAAGTGTGTAAAGCACGATTTCTCATCTTCGGGGGTTATAATAGTCTGAAATTTTAATGTAACAACTACTAGTTAGGCTAGAATTTGTTAGGTAAAACTGTAAAGGTTAGAACTTTTCATTTTAAAAAACAAGAATAAATTTTCTTTTTTTGATTAAAGCTAGTGTCTCACTGAATATTTATTTTTCTTTTCAGGATAAGTTGTACTAGACTAATTCTTTTTAGTAATACCCATAAAACCCTTCAGCATTTTTCCATTTTTTTAGCTGAAGTTAGATCCTTTCTATTTTAAAATGGATGGTGCCCAAAATTTCGTACAGCTAAAGCCTTTTAAAAAATAGAAATGAATTCCAAAAAAGACGTAAGACAATTATCTCTTACCCATATTTCTCTACCAAGGAAAACTGAGCTAGTGTTTGTTTAATTTCTTTAGTTCTTTTAAAAATCAGGATCCACTCAATTCATTAGCAGAAATTAAAGCGGGGCTGCAAGAAAATTGTGCTCAAGCTTGGGGCAACACTTTTTCACACGCTACAATATATATATATATATATATATATATATATATATATATATATATATATATATATATATATATATATATATTCTGCCAACGAAATACATGTTTACATGAAAGAATAAAATCAAAATGTGGACAATACAGATAAAAAAACTGTCAGCTATGGTTAATGTGAAAATAAAAATATATCTTTTATGATATATATAGCTGCATTATTGTTTTTATGATATTTATTATTACTTATGAGGAAGTTGGGAGTTAAAAATATATTTTCTCGTTATCTAAAAAAACCGTAAGATCTGAAGAAAAGAAAAATTTGAGAGCGTAATTTTTTCACTAATACAATATTTGCCGTTAGCAAGAAAGGTAAATTTATTAACAGCTGTTTCATAAGTACATTTCGGCCAACTTAATAGTTTATATCAAAATCTTGTTCTATGTCCAACTCAACATTTTTTAAATTACTCCGTAATCAGATTTCAATCCCTACTCTCTATTATTTCTATGTAAATGGCCAATAGTGGAAAAACTAGAACAATGTAATTGAATTATATTACAGTACACACGCAACCACCCTTTTACCATAGCCTCCTACCTTTTACCCCGTAAATATTTTACTACAGAAAAATTACTTTATAATAAATATCCAATATTCCAGTTAAAAAACCAGGAAAAACTCTGACCCCCAACCCTTGAACCCTCTTCTGATGTTAACAATGAAAATTATAAGAAAAAAAGTCATTTTCCGATTGCTTAACTGAAAAGACAGCTGGAAAACTATAACAAGATAAATACGAAGTCACTTCTGCATCCCTGGAACATTGTATGTTTTATTATAAGTGATTGCTCTTACAATTTGTCCAGTCCAAAAAAAAGCCTGAAAAATTCTCATAACACTAAAACTCTACAAGGTTCTTTCATCTCTTTTATCCGCATACCCATTAAAATGGATAGTAATAAAAAAATAACTGAATTTTCATATTCTTACAGTTCAAAAACCTTGAAAATGCCATATAACACTCTATATATGCAACAATCCTCCTAACACCCCTTCCTAACCCATTTAACCCTTACTATAAATAATATATTTATATTATAATTGTCAGCCAAAAAACTGAAGAAATTCTGGAAATACTACCAAAATTGTATAATATTTAGCGACCTCCTTTTTGGGTTAGAATTAAAATAAATTGCTAAAAATAACTTAGTTTTTGAATTCCCTTACTCCAAAAACCTTGAAATGGACATATAACGCTATCTATACGAAACAACCCCTCTAATTTCCTCGTTGACCCCTTCCACCTCCTTTATCATAAATACTTGGGCAAAATTTTATCATTTATTATACCAACAAACACCAGGATAAATTGCATATCGTCCCTATCATGTCAAACTATCGAATGTGAAAAAACTAATTTAAAGTAAAAAAAGATTAAACTGACTAAATCTTGATAACATCCTAAAAAGGTTTAAAAAATCTGTAGGAAAAGTATTAAACTTTGCAATTTTGGCAATGTGCTAATTTTGTCTTCACTATTAAAGTGGTTTTTTTGCTCTCCTAAAAACTACCCATTTTCGTATTCGATAGTTTGACATGGTAGGGACGATATATAGTATATAGTGAATAAGAGGATGAAGTCTGTAGTTCTTGAGCGATATCGGTTAAAGTATTGGGGGAATATTTATAGTAAAACATAAAGGAGGTGAAAGGGGTGAACGAGGAGATTAGAGGGGTTGTTTCGTATAGATGGCGTTATATATCCATTTCAGGGTTTTTGGAGTAGAGAAATTCAAAAACTAGGTTATTTTTAGCATTTTGTTTTAATTCTAACTCAAAAAGGCGAACGATAAATATTATACATTTTTAATAGTATTTTCAAAATATTTTCAGCTTTTCGGTTGTAATTATAATATAAATATACTATTATTTATAGCAAGGGTTTAATGGGATAGGGAGAAGTGTTAGGAGGATTGCTGCATATATATGGTGCTATATGCCCTTTTCAGGATTCTTGGACTGTAGGAATGTTTTTACTACTATCAATCTTAATAGAGTAAGTGGGTAAATGATATAAGAACGTCTTGTAGAGTTTTAGAGTTATGGGAAATTTTTGAGGTTTTTCTTGAATGGTACAATGGGCAAATTTTAAGAGCAATCGCAATGTACGTACGTACCAGGGATTCACAATGGAAATAGAAGAATGACTTCGTAGTTATGTTGTTATAGTCTTTTTCAGTCAAGCTATCGAAATATTACTTCGTATCTCGATGTTAGGAATACCATCTTGCAGTCCAATATTTATCATCCTCCTCTCCATTGCTTTATAGATTGTAACCTTCCGAACGCTGGCCAAGCTTACGAGACTCTTCTATTTCAGACAGCCTTTAAATTATTTTTTAATGTTTCTATTTTTTTATCTTAAATATATGAATGTTTGTACCTTTCCCATTCTTTCACTTTCTATTAATAGTTCCTGTCTGTTATCTTTACTTTCGTTGCTTCGATATTTGGTTTTGGTAAAGTTTATTTTTAGACCTATTTCTCGAGACTTGTTATTCTTCTTTTGTGTTGGCGATCAGAGTGACATCATCTGCGAACCCTTAGTTGTTCAACGTCCATGAGTATTCCTTTATTTTCCCACCTTAACGATTTGAACATGTTTTCTAGAGTCAACGTGAACAGCTTTGGGGATATTAAGTCGCCTTGTCTAATTCCTCTTTTAATTTTGATGTTATTTGTTATTTCTTCAAGCATTGTTTGTGATGTAGCATTTTTATATATGTATTCAAGAAGAGTTGTGTATCTTTCGTCGATTTCGCTATTACTTAAGGTGTTAAGGACTGCCGATATATCTTCGAATCAAATGCTCTTTCATAGTCAACCATTGCTATCCACAAGGTGACCTTATATTTATTTGCTTTTTCCTCTGGTAATCTAATTGTTTGAAGATGGTCCCAAATGCTGTATCCCCGTTTAAATCCCTCTTGTTCACGTAGTTGGTAACAGTCTAATATGTTCGTTAATTTATATGTTATGATTCTAGTGAGGATTTTATATAACACCGATAACAGACTGATCGATCTGTAATTCTCCAGTTTAAATTTAGTCTGCTTTTTAAAAATAAACTGAATCAAGGTGTTTACCCAAGGTGTTGGTTTGTGTAAGGCACCTGTTGAGCTTGAAGAGATTGTATTATCCGATACCCCTCCGTCCTTATCATTTCTATAGTTATTTCATCATCCCCTGGTTCTTTGTTTTTGTGCATATATTGTATAGCATTCATTATTTCATCCGTTGTTACATCGGAAATTTCTTCAGATCCCACATTTCTTACTATCACTCTATTTCCTTCTTTTTTCCTGGGCGGTGGCGATATTTTCGTGTCATATAGTGTTTGATATTATTTTTCTATAGCTTCTTTTATCTCTTGGATTTGTGCGATTCCTTGATCATTGTTATTTATAAGTTTCATTATTTGATGTCTCCCCTCATTCATTTGCCTCAAACTTTTTCCCTCTTTCAGAGCCTCTTCTATTTTCGAGTTTCTGTACTGTAGGACATCTTCTTTATTTTGTTGTCTATTTCTGCCGATTCTAATCTGCCATTCGTGGGACCATTTCTTCATAGTCTTCTCTATTTCATTAGATTTTGTATCTCTATACTTAATTTTCATGTTTTTTCTTTTTTCGATGTTGCTATTTGTTTTGTAACCATGAGTAGGCTGTTGGTTATTTGTGTGTTTAGTTCAACAATCAATTTGGTAGTTTATGTGTTTTATGACTTTTCAGTGTATTCGCATGTGTTTTGTTTTATTATTTCTGTCTATGTCTTTATCTTTGTATGCGTTATCAATCTACGTCTCTCCTGCTTCGGATTTATTCTTATTTTTTACTCTGAGCATCCGATGGTCACTGCCAATGCTTATCGGATTCAGGACTGTCGTGTCGATTACAATATTTGCCATTTGATAAAATAAATCAATTTCGCTTCTTGTTCGTCTATGTTCTGGCTTTTGGAAAAATATATTCATAACGTATAATTTATTTTCGTTGATAAAATTTGATAACGTTTCTCCTCTGTTGTTCCTCGTACCCAAACCGAACTTCCCGACACTCTTCTCATTTATTTCGCTGATTTATCTATTTTGGCATGAAAGTCGCCGATTATTATGATATATCTTGTTTTATTTGTTTGTATCTCTATAGAATTAGTCAATTTCTTCCTTCTCACTGTCTGATGTCGGTGCATATATCGGAATGATCTTACATTTACATCTTCTGTTCATCTGTATGTCTACTGAAATCACCCTTTCCGATATGTAATCGGCCGATTCCTCCCATTTTCTTACATTCACTGCATAGAAAAATTTATGACCCCTTTTCAGGGTGATATAAGACTCTCCTGTTCTTCTTACTTTCGCTAAGCCCAACACTGTACATTTTATGTTTTTTAATTCTTCTTCTAATTTGATCATTTTTTTCTTCGGATCCTAAAATTTTGTGTTGTAAGTTGTTGTGCACCATTCTGTTCTTTTGGGTTTTCTATGTCTTGTGGGTATACGACTGTGTTTTACTTTAGAATTTTTGTCTCCCCCCCCAGAATCCATGGAACTGACTGTAAAAGTCGTGCGAGATTCTGAGTTTCCTCATCTGGGATCCTGCGTTTTGGAAATTCGATATATTCGTTGTTTATTTTGGAGTTTTTAGCCATTTTTTTGTCATGCCGGCCAAACGTGTTAACAAGGGGTAAGGAAAGTGGAAAGATGGTATCTGGTAAAGGATTAATGTTTTTAGGACCTGATGGCCCCCTATATTAGGAGGTGGGAGCAGAGCAAAGCTGGCTTTGGCAGGGTCGCGTCCCTGAAGTATATCTGTCCTCTGCCGGGATCCCAAAAGGGTATATACCTGCTACCATATATTAAGATTAGCCCCTACATCTCATAATCGTTACAAACTTAAGTATCATTAAATTCATGTAAATATATTTGTATAAAATTATCTTATATTCCTAGTTTGTAACCATTACTATCCAGAAAAGGAAAGGGCCTAAATTGTATTGAATTTAAAAGAGAAAGAAGCTCTCACTGACATATTTCTATCATTTACTTTCAACGAAACAAGATAGGGTTACAGTTAATTAAATAATTTTAGTACATTTTATAATATGAGGGCAATCAAATATAGTAGCAATTGGTTGACTGTTTAATGATATGAGTTTGATTTATTAACAGAAAGGTATTTGGTAAGAAATTCTAGAGCTGTTTGATTGGTGAGGGCTCGATTACAAACTGAAATTGATATAATACCACCAACCATTTGTAGCTTTTGGACAACATCAGGAAGATAAGTGTTAGACTTAGAATAGAATTTGTAAAAAATTACGTAAAAGTATTATAATTTTTACATTATCCCCGTATCGTAAATATCAATCTGCTATGACTGAAGTTTACCTTTTCATGGAAGTCAGTAGGTGAGAGGCACCTTAAGCGGATGCCCAGTTGGTTATAGATGGTAAGTCTCTGGAACGAGTAACGCGATACAGATGTTTGAGAAGTTGGTCACATGAAGATAAGGACAACCACAGGAAGATCGAAAGTAGAATCCAAATAGCCCCAAATGATTTCTTCAAGTTTAAAAAGGAATTTACTAGGCGATTAGGTATTACATATGGTCCATTTTATATTACTCCGTAGAAACATGGACATTAGAACCAGTGTCGATAAGGAGACTGTGAAAGTAACGAATAAGGACATCTCGAACAGAAGAGACAAAAGCAGGGAAATATTGGTTCATTTAAAAGGGCGAAAAACATCATATACTGGATAAATTCTAAAAAACCGATAATACCAGTTACTGCAACTGATTGTAGAAGTGAAAATAGAGTAAAAGCGTACAGTAGGAAGAAAACAGATCTTCCAACTACGAAATATAAAGGAATGGGCCAGTTTAATATAACTGAAGACCTCGTCCACATAGTAACAGATCGAGAAGCATATGAACATATGATCGCCAATATCCAATAATTGTGGATAGGTTGTCCAAGAAGAATACCTAAAGTTAATATCTGCATTTATTTTAGAAAGAAAAACAACTATTTTAATAAAAAAGCAAACATGAATAAATATAAAAAACTATTTTGAGCCAATCTGGATGCACATTTTCACAATACGTAGTCAAGAATTTTATAAAAATCTAGCGACAAGAAAACATTGTTAATAATAACTATATTAATAAAAATGCATCTAATTGGTCAGAAATATTCTTCAAAATAATTTAAAAATATAATGTATGCGAAAACAAACTGTTTTTGATTTATATTCAATTTCAGAGAATTATTTATTTATTATTATTTACTTATTTCACCGTCATACCTTCATTAGCCTATATGACTGTGAAACTCCACAAAAACACCAAATCCATACCAATTGGGAGGGGAGTAAGACAAGGCGACACGATGTCGCCTAAACTATTCACCGCAGTTTTAGAACACTCTTTCAAGAAACTCAGCTGGGAAGGAAAATGCCTTAACATAGATGGGCAAAGTCTGTTAATTCTGCATTTTGCAGATGATATAGTCCTGATATCTGACAGTCTTGGAGAGCTTGCAGTCATGCTTCAAGAATTTCGAGAAGTATGTGCAGACGTGAGGTTGGCAATGAATACTTCTAAAACAAAATATATGACGAACTTGATTCCAAACGAACAGATTAATGTCGGCAATAAAGGGGTAGAACAAGTGAACAAATACACCTATCTTGGTCATGAGATTCTCATCACAAGGGACAACCAAACATTCGAATTGAAGAGAAGAATAACGCTCGCTTGAGCAGCCTATGGAAGACTTAAAGATGGCTTTAGAAGTGATCATCCTATCTGCCTAAAAAGGAAGATCTTTGATCAGTGTGTGCTTCCAGTGATGACTTATGGAGCGGAAACTGTAACCTTAACTATCGCAACCACTAAAAAGCTTAGAAAAACACAGCGCAACGTGGAAAGATCAATGATTGGAGGGTCACTGCGAGATTGTATTAGAAAGGAAGATATCCATCAAAGAACCATCGTTACTGATGTAATTGCATACATCGCAAAACTTAAACTAGGTGGGACATATAGCCCGAATATCGGATGGAAGATGGACTTAGAGGCTACTTGAGTGGAGACCTAGGAGCGACAAGCGTATTAAGGGTAGACCTCCCACACAATATTAAGAGAGTATGTTGTAACTGGTTACGGAAAGCTCAGGAGAGGAGAGAGTGGACTGGGATGGAGGAGGCCTATGTTCAGCAGTGGACGCAAAGGGCTGATTAATGATGATGATGTTGATGATTTACTTATTTTGCAATATAAAATTATATAAAAACAACACTATGTTTTAATTTCCAATATATTTAAAGTCACTTGACAATTGTTTCACCATACAATGGCTTCTTCAGAAGTAAATAAGAAAGAAAAATATTTGGTGGTTAAATAAACTATCCTTAATTGCCTAAGATTATGCTAATCATTTTATTATATTATTTACAGACAGAATTATTTTAAGAATGTAAATCTATGGTACTATTTCCGAGAACTAATAAAGATTAAGTAAGGGTGAATGGTTTAAGTCTACCTGTTCGTTTAATAATTGATTGGAGTTTTTCCGTTTGTTAATTTCAAGACATTCAAGCAAATTTAATTTTTTAGATTTATTTTCTACATGTAGGATTTTTAAAGTATCATCAAAATTATGAGACTCGTTTATTATATGAGTTGCGTAATGTGAATTGTTCTTATTTTTTAAATAACTATGTTTATGTTCTTTAATGCGAGTTTCAAAAGATCTACCAGTTTGTCCTACGTAGGTTTTAGTACAAGATCCACAATTTAATAAGTAAACTCCTGATTTTAAGGAATTCTTAGATTTGGTTTTGTTATTCAAAATTATACTCCCTAAGGAATTACTGGTTTTGAATGCTATTTTATTGTTCTTTTTTATTAAATGTTTGGAAATTGTTCTAGTTATTTTCCCTGTGTATGTGAGTGTACTAAATTTTCCTTTTTTGTCATTCATTGTGGGATAAATTAGAGAGATTGCTTGTTTAAAGGATTTTTTATTCAAGATATTATCTATAATGTTGGGGTCATATCCATTATTAATTGCTATTTGTTTGATTATGTTGAATTCTTTGTTAAAATTAGTTTTAGTCATAGGGATATGTAACAATCTATGTATGAAAGAGTTAAAAGCTGCCATTTTGTGAGGATACGGGTGGGATGAGCTATTGTGTATGACTGTGTCAGTATGTGAAGGTTTGTGAAAAATCGAGAAATCGTGTTTATTGTTAACTTTTGATATAGATATGTCTAAGAAATTTATAGAGTTATTGGTTTCTAATTCTATGGTAAATTTAATATTAGGATGCAAATTATTTAGGAAGTTAAGGAAGATTGTTAGTTGTCTATCTGTTCCCGTGAAACAGGAAATGATATCGTCAACATATCTATACCAGTAAACCATATTTTTGCTTATCGCGTTTTGATGAATTTTTAGTTCTAAGTGATCCATAAAAATTTCCGCTAGTAACGGACTTAAAGGATTACCCATTATTAGACCTTCTTTAGATGTATAAAAGTTGTCGTTGAATTCAAAATAGTTTTGATCCAAGCACGTCGTAAGTAAATCTAAAATATCCCGTTTAATAATTTCGTTTACTTTATTTTTGATTAAGAGCTTATCTACTAATTCTATGACTTCATATGGTGGGATACTAGGAAATAAGTTTTGTACGTCAAATGAGATAATTCTAGAATTTTCCGGTAAGTTAATATTTTTAATTTTATCGATTAGTTCATAGGTATTGGCTATACTATATTTCGGTTTAAATTTGCAATGAACTAATCGATAAAATCGATAAAATTAAAAATATTAACTTACCGGAAAATTCTAGAATTATCCCATTTGACGTACAAAACTTATTTCCTAGTATCCCACCATATGAAGTCATAGAATTAGTAGATAAGCTCTTAATCAAAAATAAGGTAAACGAAATTATTAAACGGGATATTTTAGATTTACTTACGACGTGCTTGGATCAAAACTATTTTGAATTCAACGACAACTTTTATACATCTAAAGAAGGTCTAATAATGGGTAATCCTTTAAGTCCGTTACTAGCGGAAATTTTTATGGATCACTTAGAACTAAAAATTCATCAAAACGCGATAAGCAAAAATATGGTTTACTGGTATAGATATGTTGACGATATCATTTCCTGTTTCACGGGAACAGATAGACAACTAACAATCTTCCTTAACTTCCTAAATAATTTGCATCCTAATATTAAATTTACCATAGAATTAGAAACCAAATAACTCTATAAATTTCTTAGACATATCTATATCAAAAGTTAACAATAAACACGATTTCTCGATTTTTCACAAACCTTCACATACTGACACAGTCATACACAATAGCTCATCCCACCCGTATCCTCACAAAATGGCAGCTTTTAACTCTTTCATACATAGATTGTTACATATCCCTATGACTAAAACTAATTTTAACAAAGAATTCAACATAATCAAACAAATAGCAATTAATAATGGATATGACCCCAACATTATAGATAATATCTTGAATAAAAAATCCTTTAAACAAGCAATCTCTCTAATTTATCCCACAATGAATGACAAAAAAGGAAAATTTAGTACACTCACATACACAGGGAAAATAACTAGAACAATTTCCAAACATTTAATAAAAAAGAACAATAAAATAGCATTCAAAACCAGTAATTCCTTAGGGAGTATAATTTTGAATAACAAAACCAAATCTAAGAATTCCTTAAAATCAGGAGTTTACTTATTAATTGTGGATCTTGTACTAAAACCTACGTAGGACAAACTGGTAGATCTTTTGAAACTCGCATTAAAGAACATAAACATAGTTATTTAAAAAATAAGAACAATTCACATTACGCAACTCATATAATAAACGAGTCTCATAATTTTGATGATACTTTAAAAATCCTACATGTAGAAAATAAATCTAAAAAATTAAATTTGCTTGAATGTCTTGAAATTAACAAACGGAAAAACTCCAATCAATTATTAAACGAACAGGTAGACTTAAACCATTCACCCTTACTTAATCTTTATTAGTTCTCGGAAATAGTACCATAGATTTACATTCTTAAAATAATTCTGTCTGTAAATAATATAATAAAATGATTAGCATAATCTTAGGCAATTAAGGATAGTTTATTTAACCACCAAATATTTTTCTTTCTTATTTACTTCTGAAGAAGCCATTGTATGGTGAAACAATTGTCAAGTGACTTTAAATATATTGGAAATTAAAACATAGTGTTGTTTTTATATAATTTTATCATGAATTTCCAACAAGTATCGGCTAACACAATCAAAGATGTTATTTTGCAATATTAAATAAATTTAGGTAATTTTATTGACAGATTATTAAAATGCGCAAAAAAGAACTAAAAACAATCAGGCGAAAAATACAAATAAGCAAAAAAAAAGGTCCATCAGAATTCGGACAAACGTAATTTTTTTTTTCAATTTTGGCTCTGGCAGTTCTGCCATACAGGTCATACGTCATATGTCAAGGAGAATAAAACTCATTTAAATCTCCTGTTTAATCGGATTTATGTCAAGTAGTACTATTAGAATGCACTATATCGAAGAAATATATATTGCAAAGAAATAACTATACGTAGTTCCCTAACATATGTGATCTGACAGCTGTTTAAAATTATTTCAATTTATCTTGATTCTGGATTATCACCAACCGAAAAGAGCGAATCTTCCTATAGGAATAAATACTAAAGTGAGATAGCCGCAGAAAGACTTAGTACATATCTGATCTGATAGCTGAAACTTACCTCACTCGTACCCCTAAGTATACATGCGCCGCGCCCATCGTTACTTATGTTGACATACTGAATATTTACAGTGCCTTCGGGCTGCTTCTCACTTTGCTTAAAACCATCATACCTATTTACACGGTCACCGTAAATCCGCCGTTAGGTTCTTCCGACCATAAACTGCTTTCGACATCGAGTATCCTACCAATCAGTGACAGAGAGGCGCCTAAGCCGCGCAAGATTTGGCATCTGCTAAATGGGAACTTTCCCTTGGATAGATATTTGTTTTTGATCCGACAACCCATCTGACTGGGCCAAGGAAGTATCCGATGTTATTTTGGCTCGTATAGAAGCTTAAATCTTTTTTTCGAAGAAATGCCCCTCCAACGGCAAGCATTGGTTTGACCGAAAATGCAAAGAAGCTGTTGTTTCTAAACATCTTGCCTACCGACAATGGCGTGAAAATCCTAACACCATAAATTGTAAGACCTTTATTCGTGCCCGGAACAGATGCAAAGGAATTATCGACGAAACCAAGGAGGCACACAATCAACAAATTAGAAACAAACTTGTCGCTTGTCCCAACAATTCCAGGTCCTTTTGGGCAGTCGCCAAGGCAGTTAGTCAAAATTTCACCAAATCCACCATATCAACACTCACACGGCCAGATAATTCTATTGCAACGACACCTGTTGAGAAAGCAAACTTGTTGGCTGAACTCTTTACTTCACATGCTACTGCCGATTTCCAAGGAAAAACACCACCTACTATTCCCATATTGCAGTCAAGGATGCCCGATGTTGTCTTGAGACAGCGTATCATAAAGCATATTTTAATGAAGCTAGACACCAAAAAGGCTTCTGGCGCTGACGGATACCTGCCATAGATCTCAAAAACTGTGCGAGGGAACTAACACCAGATTCCTGTAGAATGTTTAACCTATCCTATAGAGAGGGAATATTTCCTTCCTGCTGGAAATGTGCCACAGTTCAACCGTTACCTAAAAAAGGCAAGAAGACCTTGCCAAATAACTACCGACCAGTCGCACTGCTTTCAATAATATCGAAAGTCATGGAAAAGGTTATCAATTAGCATCTTCTAAAATATCTTGAAGGATTTAACATTATTAGCGATCACCAACATGGCTTTCGTAAACATAGATCAACAGGAGATCTTCTGACTTATGTAACACATGTTTGGAACAATGCAATTGAACACCACAAGAATCAGGGGTTGCTCTTGACATATCCAAGGCATTCGACTGCGTTTGGCACGATGGACTGTTGGCTAAGCTACGCTCTTATGGTATGTCTGAAAAGTTCTGTTTGTGGCTCTCATGTTTCCTCAGAGAGCGTTCGTTATGAGTGGCGGTCGACGGATTTCTTTCTAACACTTTCACTATCAACGCCGGTGTGCTTCAAGGCTCCATACTGTCTCCTACTCTCTTTCTCATTTATATTAACGATTTGCTGAAAAAGACCTGGAATCCAATCTGCAGCTTTGCAGATGACAGTACGCTTATCTCTTCATGCACTTTGAACACTCGGACATCGGCTTTTCAGGTGAATATCCGCAGACAGCAGGAGGTCGTTCAACTTAACAAAGACCTGAAAGAAATTCTATCTTGGGGTGACAGTAACCAAGTGGAATTTAACGCTACAAAAACCCAGGCGGCAGTTTTTTCTAAAAATGTTAACGTTGCTGAACCCGATATAGTCATGTCGGGGCACTTCATTCCCCTAACATCTTCACTAAATTTGTTGGGTGTTAATGTGGGAGCAAATATGTCCTGGCATGAACATGTTGTAGGCATAGCAAGGAGAGCTTCTCAAAAGTTGGGAATATTATTTCGAACCAGAAAGCTTTACTCTCCACAACAACTGTTAATTCTTTACAAAGCTCAAATTCGACCAGTTATGGAATACTGCTCCCATGTTTGGGGCTCCGCTCCCAAACACACAATGCATTTGTTGGATTCTGTTCAGAGAAGAGTTGTTTGTCTGATTGGAGACCCGGAACTGACCGGCGGCCTTGTTTCGCTGGAACATCGAAGAACGGTTGGCGACTTGAGTCTGTTCTACAAGTATTTTTATGGAAAGTGTTCGAAGATGTAGCCCGCTTAATTCCTCCCAGAGCGGTGCATGTTAGAAATACACATCGCGCTAATACTTCACATCCGTATGAGATTCAGCTTATTACTCCGCGTACGACGCTTTTCAAGCAGTCTTTTATATGGAGGACATCATCCCTTTGAAATAATTTGCCCAGGGCTGTGTTTCTCACCGAGTACAATTTACAGCGATTCAAGAACAACGTGAATCGCTTTTTCCGCACACATGCCGCTCCTGGAGCGCTTTAGGGCCTACCCTGTAGCACGTGCGCTAAAAAAAATACCTATTTATACATCTCAACCAAGGGCTATATAAATTAATATTGTAACTCAAATTTGAAAGAAAATTGAGAAAAAACGTTAACTTGAGAACATATACCTCGTCCCCGAAGGAAATAATTATTAGAACTGGATCTCGCTTAAATAAGCCTTTATAGGGCCAATAGTTGTGCTAAGATAATTTGAAAGGGCAGAAAGATTGGGACATCTTAAGATATCTGAATTTTGCTTCAAATAAAAAAATAAGACATTGTAAACTCTCGCAAATGGTCAACAAAAGCAAAATATAATGCAACTGTTAATACTAGCGTAATATAGACGTCATTATTTCGGATCGGACTCATTTATTTTAGGACACACTGGTGGGTCTTAAAAGACTTGTGACATATATGTTGAAATATATTAATACTTGGACAGAACCTGATTCAAATTGATTTTGGATATTAGAGGAGAACAGGGCCTACAGGGAGTTATAAGTAAGAATCAAGGATCAATGGCAAAATAATTCGAATGCTTAAATTTAAAAATGACTAAACCATTAAATTAAAAGTTTTGTCACGAGATTATGGAAGAGGAAATTGAGGAAATATTGAAGGTGGGTATAATAAAATGATCCAGTATTTTTTGGGCATCGCCTTCAGTAGTACAAATACTAGAAAAACATATCAACAAATATAAATTTTATGTAGAACATAGAGTTCTGAACTCCAAGACTCGGAGTAGCAACTACCTATTATTATTGGTCTTAGAAACTCTAAATAATTTTCACCACATAATATTTGTCTAGTTCTGGTATTTAGAGTACCTGCTGGCACGTTCCAATAGAGGAACTTTTCAAATTAAGCTAAAACTTATCAATTTGGCAGAATCACTTTTTTTACACTTGGAAAAAATTAATTCACACGGCAACAAATATAACGGAGGTTATATATACGTGGGCGCTGCAAAAAGTATGTATATTAAAAAAAAATTAAAGGGTATTAAGTGAATAATACCAAAGAATGACGATTATATATTTTTATTGTACTTTAAATTATAAGAAAATTTTTTTTTTTGAAAATATTTACATGTTAACATTATTTTTTATCAGGTTAAATGGACCACTGATGAAAACCATGGCACCTCCCTGTCAGCAGGATAACTAACAAAAAATAATCTAATCTGCAAAAATAAAAATTTATCTTGTATAATAATGTAGTAGTTAAAAATTATCTAATGGTTTTTTTTTTTTTCAAATTTCAAACTTTAGTATACAATTTTCGACCCAAAAATTTATGTTCAATTATTTAAAAAAAAATGTCTATTAAACATTTTGTAGAAAAATTATTAAGATTTAAAAAAAAAATTAAAAAATGTTATAAATTGACTGAGTAATATTACAGACAGTGTCTGAGATAGATAGAGGTTCCAGTCCGATACCTGGTCACATTTAATGCCATAACTTTGTAATGGAATGAAATGTTCTTAAAAAAAAAAGAAGTATAGAGAACAAAAATCCGTAAAAAAATCGAATTTTTGAAAACTCGAGGTGTATGTAACCCCTTTAGAGTTGTAATTTCTCATTATATGCATATGTTTCAGTTTTTATATCAACATCTCGCTGAATATTGCTCGTACAAAAAAACCGTCCTCATGGGCACCGAACTATGTCTATTGAGAAAATAAAACAGTTGATAAGTTAACCCATTTTAATCTGTCAAAATTATAATAGGGAATTTAAAATGATCATATCTCTGATATTTGGAAGGCTATACTTTACGAACTGTACGAACAAATTAAGTAATTTTTCCCAAATCGTTCCAATGAAACAAGAAGAATCTTATTTATAATTTTTGTTTGAACTATGAAAAAGTTCATGGACACATTATGCCCTTTATCATATAAATGGCTCATTAAACACGCTTATAAGTTAAATACTCTACTGGCTATCTGGAACGGTAGGAAATAAAAACTTCAAATATATCACTTCAAGGTGTAGCTTAAAAGTAATCGTAAAACGGCGTTACATCGCATGTTATCTCGAATAGTATTAGCAGTAAAAATATATAATGAGCATGAAATAATTTTAGAAAAATGTTATAAACATATGTTAAGAAATATTAGAAATTTGAGACCCTATAAATATTAAGTCTTTCCTTTTGTAGCAACTTATAGTAGCAACTCTAAAAGTGTTATAAATAGAATTGTTTCAAGTCCAAAACCTTCTAGAAGAACTCATGGCATATTTTGGATCTTTCCCTTGGTTAGATGTTTATTTCAGATTCGACGAACAATCGGACTGTGCTGAGGAGATTTCTGATGCTATTTTAGCTGGCATGAAAACTTATATCCATTTTTCAAAGAACTACTCTTCCAACGGTAAATTTTATTTCGATCAATAATGCAAAGAAGCCGTTGCTTCTAAACTTCTTGCCTACTGATAGTGGCATAAAAATCCTAATGTCACAAATATTGACGAAACCAAGGAGGCTCACTTTAAAAAAATTAAGAACAAGTTCCTTGCATATCCCAATAATTTCAGGTCCTTTTAGTCTGTGGCTAAGGTCATGAGTAAGAACTTCACTAAATCCACTATACCACATCTTACACATCCAAATAATACTATTACACCAGTTAAGAAAGCCAACTTTTCACCTGGACTCTCTGCTTCACCTTCCACTGTCGATTTTCAAGGAAAACCACCTCCTATTTGCAATATGCAGTCAAGGATGCTCGATATTGTCTTAATGTAGCGTATTACAAAACGTATTTTAATGAGGCTAGATACTAAAAAAAAATTCTAATACTGATAAAAGACCTGCCATAATACTTAAACAATGCGCGAACGAATTTATACCAATTTTCTCTCACATTTTCAACCTATTCCATAGAACGAGACTATTTCCTTCTTACTGTAAATGTGCTACAGTTTAGTCGAATCCCAAAGAAGACAAGAAAAGTTTGCTAAAAAACTACCAACCAACCGCACTACTTTAAATAGTATAGAAAGTTCTGAAAAATGCATCAGCATTTTCTAAAATATCTAGAAGGATTCAATAATATTAACGACCAGCAATATGGGATTGGTAAGCAAAAATCAACAGTTCTTTTAACTTATGTCACACAATTGACAATTTTGGAGAATTTCGAGTGGTTGCACTTGATACATCCAAGGGATTTGATCGTGTTTTCGTATGACGAATTGTTAGCTACCCTACGCTCTTCTGGTATGTGTCAAAGGTTTTGTTTATAGCTATCATGTTTCCTAAGAGAACGTTTATTACAAGTGGCAGTTGACCGATTTCTTGCTAATATCTTCACTATCAACGTCGCTGTGCTTCAAGATTCTCCTCCATTACGGAACGGCTAAGAAAAAGCAAGAATCGAAACTACAGCTCTGCAGATGACAGTGCGCTTATTTCTTCGTTCAGGTTGAATGCTTGAACATCGTCTACTCATGCAAGTATCCGCAGGTACCAGAAAGTCTTTCAATTTAACCAAGACTTGGAAGAAATTCTTTCTTGGGGTGACAGTAACCAAGTAGAATTTAACTCCACAAAAATCAAGGCGGCAGTTTTTTCTAAAAAATTTAAAGTTACGGTCATAGTTACGGCGGGAGAGTCCGTTCCTTTAGTATCGTCATTCAATGTATTGGGAGTTAATTTGGTTGCAAATACGATTTGGTCTGAACATGTTGTATGCATAGCAAAGAAAGCTTCCCAAACGTTGGGAATATTATTTTGAATTAGAAAGCTTTACACTCCACTAAAACTTTTTAATTCTGTACAGGGTGAGTCAACGATAGAGTAAAGTTCATTATCTCGTTTGTTTCGGGTATGACGAAAAAATGTTAAACACAATAGTTTTAGGGAATGTTAAGGTGCACAGTTTAAAATTATTTTTGAGTATACAGAGTACCTTAAAAAAGTGTGGCCGATATAAAATAAGTTTTTTTAAATGGAACATCCTATTTTCTAATTTATTTTATAACTTTTTTATTAATGATGTTATATACCTAAACCTAGTAGTTTTTCTAATATTTCATTTTTTTCTTAAAATACTAGTTTCCAGTTTTGTAAAAATTGCCAGTAACGCCATTGTTTCTGAAGGTGGAAGACTCATAATTGGTACGAGCGTTCTATAGAGATGAAAAAATGATATATGTAAAGAAATTTGAGTTAGATGCTACAGGGCGTTCAAAATAAATTTATGCATTTCGACTATCTTAAATTGAAAAAATCTCAATTTTTTTTAAATGGCACACCCTACATATTATTATTTTTTTATAGATTTTACAAAACCCTTCGACTTTTATTAAGTATGTCATATACCTATTTCTAATAGTTTTCGATTTATTTTGAATTTTTCAATTTTTACCCTTGTTTTTAATACACATACGCTATAACATCATAGCTGCCAAGACAAAACAAAAATGTAGACATTGTCAAATTTTGACATGTCTATTAAGCAAGTAAAAATATTTAAATTTGTTGTAGTAAGTGACGTATAAAGGTAATAGTTATGGATTTTCCTTAAATGAATTGATTGATATGGTTTATATACTGGGCGAGGCGGGAAAAAATTATCTTTTGGCAGTAAGGCTTTACGGAGAGAAGTACCCACTCGACGTATACCATCTAGAAAATCTTTTCAGTGCTTAATGGAACGGTTTGATGTAGTGGTAGCGTTGAGTATACGAAACGGAAAGTAGTAAACCAGAATGCTACCAATGAGGAAAATGAAGTAGATATTTTAGTTCATGTTGAAGATAATCCCCAGGTCAGCAGCCGTCAACTAGCTGACTTATCTGACACATCCCAATCTACGGCTAATCGCACCACGAAAAAATAGAAGTATCATCCCTTTCATATGAACTTCAAGACCGTGATTTTGAAAGACGAGTAAACTTTTGTACCACCATGAATGAAGCAATAGAGGCCGATCCAAATTTTTTATCCAAAATAAAGTTTTCTGATGAAGCTACTTTTTGCAGTAATAGAGTAGTTAACAGCCATAACATGCATTATGATTCAACGTTAATCCATTTTGGGTCTGGGAAGTTCAAAACCAAAACCATTGGTCGCTTAATGTATGGTGTGGAATATTAAATTTTCGAATTATTGGTCCATATTTTTTCCGCGAACCGCTTCACGAGTCTAGATATCTAAATTTTTTGCAAAATGAATTACCCCAGCTTCTTGAAGAAGTTGATAACTTTGAAAGGGAACAAATGTGGATTCAAAAAGATGGAGCTCCTGCTTATTACCACCGGAAAATTCGGGAATTTTTAAATGATCGTTACCCACAAAAATGGATCAGTAGGGATGGATTCATTCAGTGGCCCCCTCGATCATGTGACTTAACATCTCTAGAATTCTTTTTGTGGAGCTACATTAAAGATCGTGTGTATGTGAATCCCCCTACAACACTTTTTAACAATTTAAAATAATCGAAATGCATAAATTTATTTTGAACACCCTGGAACATCTAACTCAAATTTCTTTATAGCCATATCTTTTTTTCATCTCTATAGAACGCTCATAACAATTATGACTATTCCACCTTCAGAAACAATGGCGCTACTGGCAATTTTTTACAAAACTGTAAACTAGAATTTAAAAAAAAAAAAAGAAATATTAGAAAAACTACTACGTTTAAGTATATAAAATTATTAATGAAAAAATTAGAAAATAGGATGTTCCATTTTAAAAAACATATGTTACATCGGCCACACTTTTTTGAAGTACCCTGTATACTCAAAAATAATTTTAAACTGTGCATCTTAACATTCCCTAGAACTATTGCATTTAACATTTTTTTTGTCATTCCCGAACTCTATTGTTGACTCACCCTGTACAGAGCCCAAATTGACAAATGACGGAATACTACTCCCATGTTTGGGGTCCTACTCCCAAACATACACTGCATTTATTGGGTTCTATTCAGAAGGGAGCAGATGGTCTATCCTATAGGAACTTTCATAGAAAGTGTTCAATGATTGTAGCCAGCTTAATTCCTCTCAGAGCGGTGCATGCTAAGAGTACGCTTCGCTCTAATATATCACGTCTGTTTGACATTCAACTTGTCACTCCTCGTACAATTATTTTCAAGCAGTTATTTATATGGAAAACCTCATCCCTGTGTTGCTCATCGAGTACAATTTACAGGGATTCACAAGACTAACGTAATCGCTTTGGCTGCAGCACGTCTGCTATGCCCATAAAAAGAGATTCTTATTGCGAAGTCTAAGCAATAGAACTCCGTGAAATTTTTATGTTACTATTGAGCTCTCTTTCCAGTCTATGTTACGTAGGAAATCCAATTCCACGGTACCTTTAAACTCAGCTTTTCATTTTTTCTTAGGTAGTAATTTGTTCATTTGGAGTTAAATAGTAGTACAACTATGTGGGAGTATAGCTATTTGCCTAACTTAATGCATTGTCTTTATTTCTTTAATTAGGTAGTCCAATTAAACAATTTGTGGCGACGGGTTTCGGAATTTAATTGATTTTACTGATTCTAGAAAATTATTAAATTGAGATTAGTTTATCATTAAATGTCACAACGGCTCATTTAAATACTTCAGATATATTTCTCATCCAAGGGTAGGTTTTTTCCTATTAACATGTAGGCTGAAACGTTTTTTGTCTGACACATAGATGTCGTCAAACAATCCATATGATATTTAGCAAGTACCAACCTTCAAATAATACGTGTCAAAATTTCATGACATTTCGAAGATTGGTTTAGAAGTTATAATGGTTTTAGTGACGCTACTTTTGATATTTTCAAAACAATGGAAAAAATCGAATTTCGTATGTTGATTACACACTGTTTTTTGATGGGAAAAAATTCCGTTCAAGCAAAGCAGCGGCCTGATAAGTGTTACGTAGACTCTGCTACCGAAAAATCACTCATCATTTACTGGTATGCTGAATTTAATCGGGGTCGTACAGACACAAATGATGCTGAACGGTCTGGACGCCCAAATGAGGCGGTTACACCGGAAAACATCAAACACAAAATTGTTTTGGATGACCTTAAAGTGAAATTGCGTGAGATCGCTGTCACTCTAAAAATATCAAAAGAACGTGTTGGTCACATTTTGCATGAACATTTGGGCATTAAAGAGCTCTTTTTGAAATGGGTACCGCGTTTGCTCACAAACAACAAAAACAACAACGTGTTATTTATTCTGAGCGCTGTTTGGATCTGTTTAAGCGCCATAAAAAGGATTTTTTTATGTGACAATGGATGAAACGTGGATCTACCACTACATACCGAAATTAAATTGGCAGTCAGCTGAGTGAACAGCAACTGGTGAAAGCCGCCCGAACTGTCCAAAGACACAACAATAGGCTGGGAAGATTTTCGCCTCTGTACTTTAGGATGCGCATGGAATAATTTTCATCGACTATGCTGAGAAGGGACAAAAACCATCAATAGCGAATATTATATAACGTTATTGGCGCGTTTGAAAGCAAAAATCGCTAAGAAACGGCCCCAAATGAACAAGAAAAAAGTGCTTTTTCATCAAGACCATGTCACAGGTCAATGGTTACGATGGCAAAATTGCATGAATTGAAATTCGAATTGCTTTCTCATCTATTGTATTGGCCCCCAGCGTGTATTATCTATTCGCAAACCTCAAAGAAATGCTCACAGGAATGAAATTTTCCTTAAGTGAAGAAGTTATCGCCGAAACTGAGGGCTATTTTCAAGGCAAAGGCATATCCTTCTACAAGAAATTTATAGAAATCTTAGAGAAGCGTTGGACTGATTGTATCGCTCTTGAAGGAGACTATGTTGATGAATAAAGTCGAATTTTGCAAAAAAATGTGTTTTAAGTAGCTAGACCAAAAACTTTTCAGCCTACGTGTTATACAGACCATTTGCTCACAATATCTGGTTAAAGACACTCAAGGGACTTAATTGGCGGCCCCTCAAAGAAACTAACAATTGACGTCATTTGTATAACAAGGGTCCATACCAAACTATTGGTGGGATTGATCACCAGCCACTGTCAACATTTTCAAAAAATGGATACCCACAATGATCCGACGAAATGCAGATTATGTGGTGATGAAGAAGAAACCGCTGTGCATATCCTATGTGAATGTGGGGCTTTAACTTGTAGCAACTGTTCGCAGATCTACATCGTTACCATAAATTACGACATGAAAGACTTAAAAGGAAGCTAATAAACCTTCTTAAAAAGTCGATGCTCATGTAATCAAAAAAAAAGGGAGCACCATAAGACAAGAGGCTGCAGTGCACAAACAGATACAGTGGCCAACCTCGCTGACAACCAACCGACTAACCAATCAATTTCGTCGATTTATTAAGGCTATTACAAACTGAAAACTATGTTTATGAAAATTCAAGATGTACATCTAATATATTTTTTTTATATATATAATATACGTTACTCACAGAAAAATATCTAGCATAAATATTCACTTAATTGCTTATTATACATAGACTTTTTGTGTGTGTTAGATTTCATTCTTGACCCAAAAATAAGGCACTGGAGAACATAATTTCGTGATATCCAGTCACTTCCTGTCAGATAACTAATAGCATCAGTTAAACATAAAATTAAGACTATGTTGGGAATGTGGAATCTTTGGCACAATGACGCTACTCAGTATATATCACGTCTACACCAAACACTTTATTTTTGTGCTAATGAAGCCAACATGGTCAGCGAAACGCACATCGAGTGCAAGAATAAAGTGTCTGGTGTAGTGGTGATATATACTGAGTAGTAATAAAAAAAAGAGGAAAAGGTATGAAACCGCTTAATTCAAAATGCATCATTTTAATCGCTGCAAAAATGATAGTTTTTGGTTTTAAATATATTTCTGCATAACTTTTTTTTGTGTTCAATATATAACCATAAATAACCTTTTTGGTATATTTTTGCCATCTGGCATCTTAGAGTGTCTTAGGGGTTAATGTCAAAGTTTACATGTAACTATTGATTTAAACTTTATTTGTCTAATTTTGATGTAAGGTGCTTATAGTTTCTTGCTCAACTATATATACTCTATATAATATATTTCCTTATAATACTTGTATTAGGTTACTCGTTAGTGTAGAAATTAAATTCAGTAGTTATTTTGTAGTTTACAGTAGAAGTAACGTATAGGGAAAGTAACTTTGCCAATTTCTTATTAAGGAAAATTATATATTATTCTCGAATTAAAAATACCAAAATCGGTACGGGTTTTCCAGTTTTTTTGTTGAGATTGGGTTTTTGTATATTAAGCATTATCCGTGCTTTTCGGCAATTATGTTTTGACTCTCAAGTATTAGACCTTAACCTTATCAGCCACGAACGCATAACTAGGGGTTAAATTTCTAAAGATAATATGTAAATATTTTCCCTTTTCTCTTTCCTATTATATTAATAGTAATTTCTACAAAAAAAAATATACATAATATTAGTTTAGTTATTAGAATGTTGATCCTTATAACTCACATAGTGGGTTTGAATTTTGGGCACGCAATATTCTCGCCTTCGTAAAGCGAGGCGAGTGTCAATACGACTAGCAAGCTAATTACAAAATATCCCATGGATCTCTTTTTCTGTATTAGAATAAAACGTCTTTTTCACTTACATGTACAGGGTGGTCCAAATCGGACACTTTTAAAGGTAGAGATCGTCTATCTCCTTTATCTAAAGGAGATAGACGAAAACTGATGTCGGTGTCTGAGGCTCAGTTTTTATGATAAACTCAATGGTAAAAATCGCATATCGATATCTAGTACCGTTTTAGATATACAGGGTGTTTTTCAAAAATCTGCATTTTGGAAAAATGTTTGTAATTCTTTTCCTATTAAAAATTTTTGATTTCTGTAAAAACATTCTCAAAGCACTTTTTAACATGGATTTTAATAGTGTAAGTTACATTTTTTTACAACTAATAATTTAATAGTTATTAACGCAAAAAAATATTTTTTAAATGGGAGACCCTGTATATTTCCGATCAGAGCTTTAAATTACCATTCTAAAAATATAGCACACTTTATATTTTGCTTAAATCTACTTCAAAATATAAAGGTTTACAGTTTTTACGCGAGTTTTAAATGCACATTTTGTGAAGTAGGCTTTGGACGGAGCGGCAATATCAATTGTTTACCGAAGAGCAGTCAAATCATAAAAAGATTCCCAGAAGTAACTCTAAGAGTGATAATTTCAATGAAATTTACTAAATGCTTTAGTACTTTAAACTATGTAGACAATAAAGCAACAATAAAACAATTTATTCTGAGTAGAGCAAACTAAAACAAAACAATTTTCTATAAGAGATGTTCGAAATGACACTTCTTACCTAGCTGATTAGTTCAAGAGGGGTGAGAGCTGCAAAACTTTGTATCACTGCGACTTTTAACTCTTGCCTGGCATTTGTCGGCAATTTAAAAATTAGGTCTTTCAATCTTGCCCAGAGATAGAAGTCCATGGGTGTTAAATCCGCTAACCTTGCCGGCCAACGGTTCGGACCTTGGTTGGCTATCCAGTTATTGTCGAGATTGGTCGATAAAAAATTACTGATAACTGCAGCGTTATGAGAGCCCCGTCGCGTTGGAAAAATATATTTCTAAAGTCCATTAACGGCAGTTCATCAACAAGAGGTTCTATTTGCTGCCTTAAAATTTCTAAATATTTCTGAGAGGTGAGTGTACCTTAGTAAATAAATGGACCTATAACCCTGCCTCTAAAAATTCCTGCCCACACATTAAATCCAAATCTGCCTTGATTTCTTTGCGCCACAACTAAATGAAGATTTTCTTGTATCCATGTATAAGAATTGTAACGGTTAAAAATACCTGCATTGCTTATATAAGCTTCGTCTGTCCAAATGCAATTTAATGAAAAATTTGGAACATGGTTACAATTCTCCAGAAACCATTGGCAAAAATCCATACGCCGTTGAAAATCTCCGTCTTTAAGGTGAAGAACTTTTCTTGTCCTATATGGCCCGAATTTGTGCTTCTACAAAGTACGAATTACGTTAGTTCTTGTTAGTCCAGTGGATTCTTTTAACTGTCGGGTTGAAGTATTGGGATTATTTCCCATAGTTCCTAAAACTACTATTTCTTCTAATTCCTTAGCGCTGTTTGATGATTTTTGGATCGTTTCTTTTCAAACTGGCCACTATTAACTAGGTTATGTCGCAATCGAGCGAATATATCCTTGAAGGGTTGACGCCTCTCTGGATACCGTTCGTGCTGCAAATTACTTGCCACTTCCGAATTTTCTCTGGTTTGTATGAAACACTATAATATCCAATTTTTCGTAATTTTCAAACTTCATTGCGATTTATTTGACAATTCAATAACTGATCCTGAAGTAAAATTTGACAACTACGAGTAAACAATTGAATTAAACCATAAGGCCGCTCCGTCCAAAGCTTACTTCAGAAAATACACATTTAAAACACCCATTTCAAAAAATATATTTTTGAGTTAATAACTATTAAAATATTAGTTGTAAAAAAATGAAACTTACACTGTTGAAATCCACGTGTAAAAGTGCTTTGAGAATGTTTTTACAGAAATCAAAAATTTTCAGTAGGAAAAGAATTACATTTTTCCAGATTTTTGAAAAACACCCTGTATATCTGAAACAGTACTAGATATCGATATGCGGTTTTCACCATTGAGTTTATCATAAAAATTGAGCCTCAGATACCTACATCAGTTTTCGTCTATCTCCTCTAGATAAAGGGGTTTACCATTAAAAGTGTCCAATTTGGACCACCCTGTACATGGCCAGGCCAAATATACTTAAATAATTTAATAAACAAGTATACCGACCAGATGGATTGAACCCTCGACCTTCTGCACAGTAAGCAAGTTACTACACGACTGAGCCAGGGGCAGCCTGGGTTAAACTTTAAATGACTTATATTCTTTGCCATCTAGCAATTCTGGCGAGTCGGTAGCGCTTCGACCCTATATACCTGCTGCGGAATAAAAAGCCCTATTTCCCAAAATTTAAGTGTATAGGTGGGCCATATAACATGGGATGCTGCTACACGGCATATATTGGTCAGCCCTCACAAGGGCGTTGTTATAGATTCTTCCTCAGTTTTCGAGTTCATTTTTATTTGATAAAGAAGTATGTTATTCAAACTCTAAATAAGCTCGAGATATAAGAACAAAACGACGAAACAGCTTTACTAAACATGTGATTATGATCCCATGCTAAACTGTAGGTCTCATTTAGCTAATATTAAGCAAATGCAAAATTGAATAATATTTTGTCGTAATGTCTCAATAAAATTAAAATATTTGTTGTTTAAATAAGCGTAACAGAAACGATTAAAAAAGAATTTACTAACAGAACAGCCACTCCATATAATATTTTAATAATAATATAGTTCAACAAGCTGCTACAATTTATTATGAAAATTATTAGCTAAATTAAAATACGGTTAAGGTACTTTATTCTGTCACCTGAATATGTTTTTAAAGGTATTTTGCACGCAGCTGTTTTAAGTTAAAAGGCACTTATATTTGTTTTATGACAAAAGGGCTATATTAAAATACTAGTAATTTGCATTCCTAACACAAAAGGTCGATTTATTTAATTTAACAAAAAATATACGTGTTATAGCGATAACTTTTTATCTAAAGCGAGGAGTTTTTAATTGACTTTTATTTTTAAACTAGCCGTGCCCGCGGCTCCGCTCGCGTGAACTTGATTCACTACTATCGTCACTGCTTATTCCTTATATTATCTAAAGTAATAAAATATCTCCCATTATTTCCCCTTATCTCCCATTATTTCTCCTTATCTCCCATTATCTCAACATAATTCCCATTATCTAGGCTTATCTCTGCTCATCTCCCGTTATTTCCCCTTATCTCTCATTATTTCTCCTTATTTCCCATTATCTCACCTTATCTCCCATTATCTAGGCTTATCTCGACTTATCTCACAATATTTATCCTTATCTCCCATTATTTCTCCTTATCTCCAATTTTTTATACTTATCTCCCGTTATTTCACCTTGTCTTCCACTATCGAGGCTTATCTCGACTTATCTCCCCTTATTTCTCCTTATTTCCCATTATCTCACCTTATCTCCCATTATCTAAGCTTATATCGACTTATATAGAACATGTATAAATTTATAAAAACACGTAAATCGGACAAGTGTTTCTTGAGTGCTAAGCGCACTAACAGACGGACAGACGGAGAGACGTTGCGTTTTATATATATTATAGATTTTTTTTTGATATATGTTAAGGATTAAAAAAAAACACGTAAATCGGATAAGTGGTTCTCGAATGATAAGCACACTAATGAACAGATCGGCAGACGTTGCGTTTTATATATATATATATATATATATATATATATATATATATATATATATATATATACACGAGGCTGGTTTGAAAAGTCCGTGCAAAGTCCGAGAGATGGCACCACCGGCGCGTATCGAGGTCATGTTTAGTTAGTAGCATCTCTTGAATGAACGCACACCAAGTTTTAGCCATATTGGTCTATTTCTTTGCGTTTGGCATTCGTGTGAATCAAGGAAGTCGAGTGATTTTCAAGAAATGGACGAAAAAGAATTTATTGTGGTGATAAAACATTACTTTATGAAAGGCAAAACGCCTCAGGAGACTAAAGAGAAGCTTGATAAACATTATGGTGACTCTGCACCTTCGATTAGAACAGTTTATAAGTGGTTTCAAAATTTTCGGACTGGCCATATGGGCACAAGTGACGCTGAACGTTCTGGACGGCCTGTGGAGGTTACGATTCCAGAAACCATTGATCAAATCCATGATATGGTGATGGATGAAAGAAGAGTTAAGGTGCGTGAGATTGCTAGTGCTGTGGGCATCTCGACTGAACGGGTACATAATATTTTGCATAAACATTTGGACATGAGAAAGCTATCCGCAAGATGGGTGCCGCGATTGCTCACGCTTGACCAAAAACGGAATCGTGTGAAGTGTTGCAAGGATGGTTCGCAGCTGTTCCAGAAGAATCCGGAGGACTTTAAGCGTCGTTTCGTCACTGTGGATGAAACATGGATACATTACTATACTCCTGAGACCAAACAACAATCTAAACAATGGGTTACCAAGGGGGAATCTGCACCAAAAAAGGCGAAGACCGTTCCTTCGGCCGGAAAGGTTATGGCGACTGTCTTTTGGGATTCGCATGGGATAATCCTCATCCACTATCTGGAAAAGGGTAAAACTATTACAGGTGAATATTATTCATCGTTATTGGACCGTTTGAAAACCGAGCTGCAAGAAAAACGCCCGCGATTGGTCCTTTTCCATCACGACAACGCACCAACACACACCTCAGCAGTTGTGGTCGCAAAATTAATGGAAATAGGATTCCAACTCGTTTCACATCCCCCCTATTCTCCAGACTTGGCTCCCTTGGACTACTATTTGTTCCCCAATTTGAAGAAATGGCTGGCGGGACAAAGATTTTATTCAAACGAGGAGGTGATTGCAGACACTAATGGATATTTTGCAGACTTGGACAAATCCTATTATTCGGAAGGGATCAACAAACTAGAACATCGTTGGACGAAGTGTATAAGCCTAAAAATGTCGAAAAATAAAAAAGGTTTACCCCAAACACATAAGTAGTTTTTATTTTTGTACGGACTTTTCAAACCAGCCTCGTATATATATTATATAGATCATTATTAATATTATATAACCTCACCAGAGAACATATGTACGTATGAATTAAAGAAAAAATACGTAAATCGGATAAGTGGTTCTCGAGTGATAAGCGCGCTAACGGACAGACAGAAAGACTTTGCATTTTATATATATTATATTCTTTGCTACATGATATTGTTCCATATTTAATGCTTTAGGCAGTGCAGTGCAAGAGAACGAGCCAGCGGCAAACTTTTCTCCGACTTGATTCACTATTATCGTCACTGCATATTCCTTATGTTACCTAACGCAATAAAATATATTCTATAACCTGGCCAGAGAATATTTGTATATTTAAAAAAAAGCCCGTAAATCGGATAAGTGGTTCTCGAGTGATAAGCGCACTAACGGACAGATAGACAGACAGAGAGACGTTGCATTTTATATATTATAGATAGACAACCTGGCCAGAGAACATATGTATGTTTTAAAAAAAGCACGTAAATCGGATAAGTGGTTCTCCAGTAATAAGCGCATTAACGGACAGACAGACAGGCAGAGAGACAGGTAAACAGACAGACAGAGAGACTTTGCATTTTATATATATTATAGATAGAAGAGTATCGATAACCTAGCCAGAGAACAAATTTATAAATTAAAAAAAAACACGTAAATCGGATAAGTGGTTCTCCAGTGATAAGCGCATTAACGGACAGACAGGCAGACAGGCAGACAGGCAGAGACACAGGTAGACAGACAGATAGAGAGACTTTGCATTTTATATATATTATAGATAGAAGAGTATCGATAACCTAGCCAGAGAACAAATATATAAATTTAAAAAAAAAACACGTAAATCGGATAAGTGGTTCTCGAGTCATAAGCTCACTAACGGACAGACAGACAGAGAGAGAGAGACGTTGCATTTTATATATATTATATTCTTTGCTACATGATATTGTTCCATATTTAATGCTTTAGGCAGTGTATTGCAAGAGAACGCACTAGAGGCCAACTTTTCTCGACTTGATTCACTATTATCGTCACTGCTTATTCCTTATGTTTCTTAACGTAGTAAAATATAGCCTATAACCTGGCCAGAGAACATATGTATGTTTTTAAAAAAAAGCACGTAAGTCGAATATGTGGTTCTCCAGTGATAAGCGCACTAACGGATAGACAGACAGACAGACAGACAGACAGACAGACAGACAGACAGACAGAGAGACGTTGCATTTTATATATATTATAGAAGACTCATGCTCCCCTCACTATATAACCGATATAACTTATTTTTTCTTTCCTGTATAGTCAGCAGCAGTTCTGTGGATTTGCTCATTCGTTTCTCTGTGCTGGGATCAAGAGTCCAGCCTTCACATTCATATAGGAATACTGAGAAAACATAGCATCTAATCATATACACTTGAAGTTCTGGACCAGTGGTTCTTAACCGGTGGTCCGTAGAAAACACCAGAAGTGGTTCGCAAAGCCATCAGCATCACTCATCAGTCACGTACCTAAAAAAATAAATTAATGAAATATGCTAAAGACGCGACACCGAGTAATGGCGTTTCTACCAGTTAGCCTACCATCAATTTCCGCAATTATTGAAACGTATTACTTCATTCTATACTGTTATTATTGACAGGCAAGTTTCTAATAAACAATTCAATATTTCAGTCTATCATAAGCGCCATCCTCGGTGCCGCTCAGATATTATGCCCCCATAGTGGAAACAAAAACAGTTTATTTATTCTTTATAGTGAAATTGTTAAAATAATAGGCATATAAGTCAACAACAGTAGCATAAAATGTCAAATTTAAGTTCACTTTTCATTAAGTAGCTAGGTAGAGTTAGAACGTCATCTAAAGACCGTCCATCTAATTGATTGCAACCGTACTCGAGAATTTTTAAAGGTAAATTAACAAATTGGGAAAAATAAAACTTGGACCCACCGGAACACGTTATGCCGTATCTGAAAAAAACATTGGTTGCGTCGTCTGAAATTTCAAAATGAATTGCCAAATCCAAAAAACCACACACAATATTCAATATAAAATTTGAGAAATCCCACTATCGTACAATACAGAGAAGAAGTTTATCCAAAAAAATTCAAACGACATTGAAGAAGAAATTATTGACAAGATAAAACTTAGTCCATATTTAACGCTTCAATGTGATGAATCCACAGACGTTACACAATGTTGTTAACTAATTGGGTTTTTAGATTTTTAGAGGTTAATAAACCGTTTAAAGAGGAGTTACTACTTTCATATGAGCTGGAAACAACCTCGCAATGTTCAAACGTTGTTAATGTAATATAAGTCAATTAAATGAGATTAAGGGGCAAAAGCTTGCCGAATTTTGTACGGATGGGACTCCTGTTATGCTTGGCTCCCGCTCTGGCCTTGAAGTTTTAATAAAACAAAAGAATTTATCTACAATAACGACGCAGTGCATCATTCATCGTCAAGCGTTGACTGCCAAAATACTCCCGGAATGCTTTTCTGATACGATGAGAACAGCTATACATGTAATCAATTTTATCAAAAGTAGTGCAATCAATACTCGTATTTTCAGAAAGTTATGCTGTGGTATGGATTGTGAACACGAAAGGTTAGTTTTTCATACTGAAGTTCGTTGGCTGTCGAGAGGAAACATGTTGGCGAGGTTGTTTGAACTGAAAAAGTTAAATTATTACTTACTAAGAAAAAAAGAAAGAGTTGTTGAATCAGTTTTGCTAGCTCAAATTCCAAATAAATTTAGCTTATTTAGTGGATGTTTTTTTGCGTAACTGAATAAATTGAACCTGCAACTGCAAGGATCAAGAAATATGAAATTAGAAGGCGCGGGTAATATACTTGCATTTGAAGATAAATTCAATGCGTTTGTTTCTAAAAACGACTTCTATATCTGCAAAACTGAAAGAGATAACTTTTCTGCGTTTGATTCGTTGAAATCAGTTATTATGAAAAGTGTGCTGAAACTAAAGGAGAACAACATTACATTTTACTTGCAACAGTTTAAAAATGAATTCAATCGTTATTTTCCTGACTGCAAGGACGAAGGTATTCGGAAACAGATCCGCAACTCTTTCATGGTCAAGACCTCCGGTGTGCCCGATGAGATTCAAAAGAAGTAATTAAATTGCAGCTTGATAGTAACTACAAGGATACATTCGAGGCAGGAATCAAACTCGAAGATTACTGGAGCCGAAAGGCAATTTCTTTTCCTAAAATTCGAGAAATTGTTTTGCGTTACATAACATTATTCTCAACCACATATTTACGCAAACAAGGATTTTCAGCTCTTCTAATAATTAAAAATAAGCACAGAAATCATTTGGATGCCAGTGCCGACATGTGTTTGGCTCTGAGCAATACTGAACCGAGGATTTAGCAATTAGTAAAAAACATGCAATGACAAAAATAGCATTAAAATAATTGTACTAATTTTGAATTACATTTTAATAAAAAACCTACCTAGTAATGTTTTGATCTCTGAAATAAATTGGTAAGCGTTTTACTTGTAGAATAACCTTTTTATAACTCAAAATTTAAAAAAAAACGGTTAGTGGTTCATGACAAGATAACGATTTGGTCAAATGACCCCTCATTATCCAAAGGTTAAGAACCACTGTTCTAGACTAAGGTCGGACCTAGTGAAAAGATTTTTCATGTTCGCGAAGGTCCCACGGCCTGCTCGATTCTCGATTTAATCTCTATTTTTGGATTACACTGGCTATTAGTTATTGTTCCCAGGTATTTGAAAGACTTTTTCTCAAAACTGAACAAAATGGAAAGGACAGACATATGCAAGATAAAGTACATGCATGCTAATGTAAAAACAAACAAAAGAGACATTTTACAGATCATCGAATTATTTTATCAACGATTATATACCTTACAAGATAAAAAACAAAAATCAACATACAATCAGGAGTCGGAGGATATTCCAGACATCACAAAACAAGAAATCACATCAGCCTTGAAGGACATGAAAAATAACAAAGCTCCGAGTGAAGAACATCTTGTAGTAGAGGCAGTTAAATAATGACAACGAGTTATCAAATCTCTTAAAATGTTATTCAATAAATGCCTACTGGAAGGAATAACTTCGTCGCAATGGAATAATGTAACTATCGTCATCATGCATAAAAAAGGAGATACTTCAGACCTTACAAACTATGGACCGATTACCCTCCTAAGCCATGTATACCAGTATTTACGAAAATACTTACCAAACATCTAGCAAATAAATTGGAGTTTTTCCTTTGAGAAGAACAGGCAGGTTTCCGCTCGGTATATGGAACAAACGACCATCTACTAACAGTTAAAATCCTCATTGAAAAATATATAGAATATAATAAGCCTCTGGTGCTCATATTTATGGACTTCGAAAAGGCTTTTGATTCTGTCAATCAGCAGAGACTTTTGGAAGCGCTTGCTGAGTGTCGTATTAATCATCGTTATTCGCTCATGTTAAAACACAAACTAACCAATTCACCCGCAAATTTCGAATCGAAAGAAGAGTACGGCAGGGTTATACGCTCTCTCCCAAGATTTTTGTAACACTCCTAAAAAGTACTCCAAAATCAATAAACTAGGAAAGAATGGGACTTAACATTGACGGTGAAAAGTTAAATCACCTCTGTTTCGCCGACGACATTGACTTAATAATAGACAAAATACAAGAAGAACAAACTATGTTACACATACTTCAGAAAAGGTTGGTCTAAAAATCAATCTATCCAAGATCCAGTTTATAACAAATTTTGTATTAAGCGACAGTATAAAACTGAATAATGTAGAGATCGAATAAGTGCACCATTATAAATACCTGGGACATGAAATCAGCATCGGATGAGATAACCAAACACATGAAATTCAGTAGTGAATAGGTCTCTCCTGAGATGCATATGGTAAACTCTCCTATGTATTCAAATCTAACCTGTGTTTAAAAAGATAAATATTTGATAGATGCATACTCCCCGTTCTTACGTATGGAGCTGATACTCTCACATAAAATATGTGTCACGCAACGAAAAATGGAGAGGCCAATGTTAGGCGTTACTTTTAGAGATCACATCCCAAATCACAATATCAGGAAGAGAACAGGGGTACAACACGCAGTCAGATTCATTCTACACCCGAAATAGAACTGGGCTGGGCATATTGCTAGATTTAAGGATGGACGATGGACAAAGAGAGTTATATAGTGGCGACCAAGATCCGAAGCCTATCGTAGTGGAGGTAGACCACCAAGTCTATGGAATGATGAATTGAAAAGAGTTGCTGGAAATTGGGTACAAGCGGCCCAGAACAGAAAAAGGTGGCAAGACTTGAGGGCGGCTTTCGTCCAGCAGTGGACAGTATAAGCTGATGATGATGATTACGATGATGTTGATTTAAAAGATAAAACCTATGCTGAGCTCTATGGCATAAGAGAACTTATTCTATTCCGAACTAGTACATAGTTCCTTATTTGCGTTTGCTGAATCTCAAAATGTAGATAAGATCCTTTAACGGAGTGAAGTATAAAATAAGTCAGAACTTTCATTAATGAAATTTTACAATTGGATATTTCAAGCCATACTAACTTTTTTGCATAATCTACCTCTCAACTACTCTATTTTGTAAAAGCTGGAAAAGTAAGCACTACAGAGACCAATAAATTTAATTTTGTTCTAACCTGTATGCAGGTATGTCAACAACATAAAAGCTTTTCATTTAAAATATTTGAATTTTCCAGTACAAGAGCACCCTATTGTTAAATTCACGATATTTATCAAGATCGACACAAAATATACCATTTAATACCTTATTCAATTTTATATTGGTTTCACACAATTTACCCCTGTCTATTCAACTGTCAGGAACAGTATGCGTTAGCATGGATACTCTCACTGGCATACAATTAACACATATCGAATAATAATTGACAAGTTAATAAACATGTCCGGATCAAATTCCAGGTAAGTGGGCAAATAAATTTTTATATATATTTTAAACCAATTTATTCACTTTAAAACAAAAATTAATTGAAATAAAATTAATTCAACTAACAGGACGGGGCGGTCTCCGGATTTTCTTCAAAATGAACTATATTATTCATTACTGAAATATATCATGTACAATATATCGCTTAAAAGGTATCTAAATTCTACATCCTACTCTCACATTTTTCGTGATTCGAAAAATTGACTTGTATTTAAAAAATAATTTTTCAAACGTCTCAATTTTAAAAAATGGTTTCATCATAAAAATTAAACTGATCACATGATGAGTGTAAAATGTTCACCATAACTACTCGAGAGTTACTGCTCTCATAAAAATAAATAACTGGCCAAGTGCAAGTCGTACTTGCACAATTAGTGTTCGGTTGTTAACTGCTTTTAAAATAAATATTTTTATTACGGAGCTTTAAAATGATCAATGACTTCACAAAACACACCCCAAATAAATTTTTAACAAAGTTTTTTTCCGATCTTTACTAAAAACTGATGACCTTGATTTTTTTTATATATTAGATAATAATATTAAAGATAATGCACTCGTGATAATTTTCGTTCAGTCTACACCCTGTAAAGAATATTCCAGGATTTTTTCAAAATTTTTTGATCGGTATTTTTTGAGATTTATCCCAATTTTTTAAAAATGATATGAAGAAAAGTTTGCGCAGGTATTACATTATATATATTTTTAAACTCGTGTTTTTACAAGATATTATTTGACACCCCACTCGATGACGATTCCGATTTCACTCCCCAAAACTCACCCCTTAAGTCAAAATATAACTGAACTAACTGAATAAATGGAAAACCTCAACATGGGTACCCTATTAAAGTAATTGAAGGAAATTGTTTGCTCACAGGGTAATTTATAGTAGTGTATGTGTATACAATTTTTATTCTTTTAAAACATACATGCAAATTTTTAATATTATTCTAAAATTATTTTCTTAATGCCTTAATAGGAATTTTCAAAATCGTTCTTGATATTTTAAATCTTTAATTATTGATATTATTTAGCAATTATCTCACATATATTTAATATGATTAGGACTAATCGATTGTCATTGGTGCGTGACCTAATTATAATTGAAAGAGTATGTCTGAAGTTCAAGGACTCTAATTTGTGAGTTAATAAAAATTCGACTTCGAAGGAAAAAGACTATTTAACTAAAGGATTCATTCGTGCTGTTCATGACAAATTGTTGGTCGCTCGTGTGACATATTTAAAATTTTTTGTTTACAGCAGTCCAGTTTCCTCAGAGATTATTCTTTGCTAGTAGCAATTAATAGTTTTCTTCTAGATATCTCCATTATCCACGCCTGTGTACCTCAGGGCTTGATACTGTGTCGTACTATTTTTCTTCTTCACATTAACAATCGACTGAAAAATACGAGAAACCTCGTCTATAGCTTTGCTCGTAACAGTATGTTTGCTTCTTCATTTATCTTAGACTCTCAAATATCAGCCGAAGACGTCAATTATTAAGTATTAACGCCCTGTAAGGCGCAGTCAAGCGAAAAATGTTAGCAACTGGCTAAATAATTCCTCTGTCGGTCTGAGGCCTTAAACAGCTTTCAAGAGAGGGCAGAAACTAGGTTTACATCAACCAGAGTTTCAAATTATTTATATCTTATTTATTCTTTACGCTAGTTCTGCAATAAGTATTTTCAGTTCTTTTTTTCCTTCGATTCTAGCTCGGTTGAAGAGCTATGATATGGCGAGACATGACCTGAGATGGATTCGTTCATGACAAATTCTTGGTTAAACGTCATTCTTGGGATATATTTAAAAGTTCTTGTTTACAGCACTCTAGTTTCCTCAGAAATCATCGTTTGCCAGTAGCAATTAATAGTTTTCTTCTAGATACCTCCACTTTTCACGCTTGTGTACCTCAGAGCTTAATACTCTGTCCTACTATTTTGCTGCTTCACATTAACAATCGACTGGAAAATACGAGAAACCTCGTCTGTAGCTTTGCTCGTGACAACATGTTTGCTTCTTCATTTAGCTTAAACTCTCATCATATCAGCAGAAGACGCAGAAATCTTTTCAAAAGTATTAGTACTTAAAATATTTTTTAGACGCTTTTATTTATTTTTTGACTTACTAAATTAAGGGAACATAAGGGTTTTAAACACTGTCGAAATTTTAAAATAAATGTGATTGATTATTAATAATTAGTGCTTAAAATATTTTTTAGACACTTTTATTTATTTTTTCACTTACTAAATTTAGGGAACATAAGAGTTTTAAACACTGGCGAAATTTTAAAATAAATGTGATTGATTACACTGGTCAACAAAAAAAAGAAAATTGCTTGTTTCCTGTGATTTTTTTTTTTTGTTTCTATCTCAAATTGACGCGTATTTTTTAAATATGGCAACAATTTTTCTCTAACAGCTTTTGTTTTTGAGTTATAGCTAACTACCCTCATTTACTATTTTTACTTAGATTTTCGTTTTTTATTGGACACTAAAATATATTTTGTTGTTGTTTTAGATATGGCTTCGTCAAGAAGATGTTGTGTGCTTAATCCCGATTGTTTTTGCTATATTTGTGGTGAATATATATTTGCAAAATATCGAAAACCTATATCGGACTTTGTGAAAACTGCGTATCATCAATACTTTAAAATAAAATTGTGTAATCAGGACAAGCCATGGGTTTCTCATATTGTATGCCAGAAATGTGTGGTATGTCTACGGTTATGGTCCAGTGGAAAAAGAGATGCAATAATGTTCGTAACACCCATGATTTGGCGAGAACCTCGAAACCATCATGACGATTGCTACTTCTGCGTTGTGAAAATAAACGGAATTAACCCTGGAAATCGAAGTAAGTGGTCATATCCTAACTTATCTTCTGCTCAACGACCTCAATTAAAATCACAAGAGGTACAACCCAGCACATCTAAATCTTCTGATGATCCAAATCTCTGTGAAACCCGAACGAAATACATCAAGTGGAGACTCTGATTCAGACTACAAATATAGCCTTTCAGAACCTCAACCATTTAATCAGAAAGAACTAAATGAGTTAGTAAGAGATCTGAACTTACCAAAAGAAGTTTCTGAAATTTTAGCATCTCGTTTAAAAGAAAAAAATTTGCTTACTCCGGAAACCAACATTACATTTTATCGTACCCGAGAAAAAAATCTGTTACCGTATTTTTCTCAAGAGAAGGATTTAGTTTTTTGTAACGATGTTGGTGGTATTTTGCAGCAGATGGGATTAAAACAGTACCAACCTAGTGATTGGCGTCTTTTCATAGACAGCAGCAAAAGAAGTTTAAAGTGTGTTTTGCTTCATAACGGTAACAAGTACGGATCTATACCTATTGCACATTCGACGACTTTGAAAGAAGAATACGTAAATGTTTCTAAGGTTATGGAAAAAATTAAGTATCAAGACCACAAATGGGTCATTTGTGTTGATCTGAAAATGGTTAACTTTCTTTTAGGTCAACAAGGAGGGTACACAAAGTTCCCTTGTTTCATGTGTCTCTGGGATAGTCGTGACAAACAACACCATTGGTCACAAAAAGTTTAGCCAGTGCGGGAAGAGCTAAAAGTTGGTACAAAAAATGTTATAAACGTGCCTTTAGTTAGTCGAGACCGCATCATACTTCCACCACTTCATATTAAACTCGGCATAATGAAACAGTTTCTGAAGGCGCTTGACAAAAGTGGCGAATGTTTTAATTTTCTTTCAAGCAAGTTTCCAGGATTAAGTTCAGAAAAATTGAAAGCTGGTATTTTTGATGGGCCACAGATTAGGCAACCCGTGAAAGATCCTAATTTTGTCATATCAATGACTGAAGTCGAATCCAAAGCTTGGAATTCATTTGTTTTGGTTATGAGTAGCTTCCTAGGCAAAAAGAAATCTTACGACCATGTCGAGCTTGTTGAGTGCATGCTATCGAACATGCAAGAGCTAGGGTGCAACATGAGCATAAAAATCCAGTTCCTGCACTCGCATTTAGACCGATTTCCACAAAATCTGGGTGATTTTAGTGAGGAGCAGGGTAAAAGATTTCATCAGGATCTTCGGACAATGGAAGAGCGTTATCAGGGGCGGTGGGACTCACATATGATGGCAGACTACTGCTGGAGATTGCAACGAGAACTACCTAAAGTCGTTCATTCAAGGAAATCTTATAAAAGATCATTTGCTAGTGTTCAATAGAAATTTTGTTAACATAATGTATTATTTTTTTGTACTTTTTTGGCAAAATAATATATAATAATAAATATAATAGTATATTTCAAAAGGTAAAGCTGTTAGCAATCTCCCAGTATTTTTTTCAGAGTCAGGGCCATAGAAATACCCAATAATAGAAAAAAAATAAAGGAAACAAGACTTGTGTTGACCAGTGTTATTAATAACTTTATTTAATGTTATTTTAATTAATCTGAAGTTCACCTGAATGTGATTAAGATTAATTTAAAGTTTCATCCTTTTTTAAAGAGCATACTGATGGATTGCCAACAAGTTATTAAGTTTACGTGACGAGTTTGTCCTACTTTATTATCGACATCTGGTTAAAGCCCTGTCTACAACTCTATGCGATTTTATATGGAACAATCCAACACAGCACCAATTAAACCTTCCGAAATGCATAGCTGATGATAGGATTTTAATGAATGCCCCTGTATTCCATATGTGTACCACAATTGGTGCGGAATCTCCATAGGGAGGGTAATTACCGTGAAAGTTTAATTTCGGTGCTTGCCCGCTAATGGATTTCAAGCTGTCTGTCGCTATCACATATAATTAGGGGAAAATTAGGCTTGGAAAATGAGGCAACTATTGCTTATAATATTAATACCAATAATTTTTGCTAATGTACCATTTTTTTTATTTATTTTAAATAATACCCAAAACGCCCCGCTCCAACTTAGGCACATAATTAAAATAAATTTACTTATACTTGCACACTTACATAATGTGTGTAATGTCTAATGTCCTAAATGGCTACTAGTAAATTATTCACTTATGGCGTAATTAACAGCGCTTGTTTTAAAATATAAAATGGTAGAAACTATAATTATAAAGTTAAAGCAGTATTTAGTATAGTTTTTAACTTTAAAAATAACAATACATAAACATTAAGTTACTGTTTTTAATTTTTATTATTTATTTTCATGTTCCGTACTCTTATGGGATCACTTCGGTATCTGTCTGTCTGTCTGTCTGTCTTTCATACCCGATTTTTTCCGAAATTATTTGACGTAGAAAGTTGACATTTGGCTCAAACATAGGAATTGCCCTTCTCTCAACAATTCTAGGTTCTTTTGGTCAGTTGACAAGGTAGTTATTCAAAATTTCACAAAATCCACCGTACCACCACTCACACGACCAGATAATTCTGTTGAGAAAGTGAACTTGTTGGCTGAACTCTTTGCTTCACATTCTACTGTCGATTTCCAAGGAAAAACACCACCTACTATTCCCATAGTGCAGTTAAGGATGCCCGATATTGTTTTCAGACAGCATATCATAAACCGTATTTTAATAAAGCTGGACACCAAAAAAGCTCCTGCCGCTGACGGAATATCTGCCATAGTTCTCAAAAACTGTGCGAGGGATCTAACACTTTCTGTAGACTTTTCAACCTATCCTACAGAAAGAAAATACTTCCTTCCTGCTGGAAATGTGCCATAGTTCAGCCGATACCTAAAAAAGGCAAGAAGATCTTACCAAATAACTACCGACCAGTCGCAGTGCTTTCAATAATATCGAAAGTCGTGGAAAAGGCTCTCAATCAGCATCTTCTAAAATATCTTGAAGGATTCTACATTATTAGCGACCACCAATATGGCTTTCGTAAACATAGATCAACAGGAGATCTTTTGACTTATGTAACACATGTTTGGAACAACGCAATTGAACACTCTGGAGAATCTCGAGCGGATGCTCTTAATATATCCAGGGCATTCGACCGTGCTTGGCCTGATGGATTGTTGGCTAAGCTGCGCACGCCTATTATGTCTGAAAAGTTCTGTTTGTGACTCTTATGTTTCCTCAGAAAGCGTTCTTTACGAGTGGCAGTCGGTGGATTTCTTTCTAACACCTTCGCTATCAACGCTGGTGTGCCCCAAGGCTCCATACGGTCTCCTACTCTCTTTCTCATTTACATTAACGATCTACTAGGAAAGAGCGGGAATACAATCTACAGCTATGCAGTTGACAGTACGCTTATCTCTTCATTCACGTTAAATGCTCGAACATCGGCTACTCAGACGAATATCCGGAGACAGCAGAAAGTCATCCAATTTAACAAAGACCTGGAAGAAATTCTATCTTGGAGTGATAGTAACCAAATGGAATTTAATACTTCAAAAACCCAGGCGGCGGTTTTTTCTAAAAAATTTAACGTTGCTGAATCCGACATAGTTATGTCAGGATACTCGATTCCTCTAACATCGTCACTCAATTTGTTGGGCGTTAATTTGGGGATAAATATGTCCCGGCATGAATATGTTGTTAGCATAGCAAAAAGAGCTTCTCAGATGTTGGGAATATTATTTCGAACCAGAAAGCTTAACACTCCACAACATTTGTTAATTTTTTACAAAGCTCAAATTTAATCAACTATGGAGAACTGCTCGCATGTTTATGGCTCTGTTCCCAAACATACACTGCATTTAATGGATTTTATTCAGGGAAGAGCTGTTCGTCTGATTGGAGCCTCGGAACTGACCGGCGGCCTTGATTCGTTGGAACATCAAAGAACGGTTGGTGACTTGAGTCTGTTATACAAGTATTTTCATGGAAAGTATTCGATGAATGTAGCCTGCTTAATTCCTCCCAGAGCGGTGCATATTAAGAATACACGTCACGTTAATACTTCACATCCATTTAAGGTTCAGCTTGTTACTCCTCGTACAACCCGTTTCAAGAGGTCTTTTATATGGAGAACCTCATCCTTTTGGAATAATTTGCCCAGGACTATGTTTCCCACCGAGTACAGCGATTCAAGACCAACGTGAATCGCTTTCTCCGCACACTTGTCGCTCCCATAGCGCTTTAGGGATTTCCCTGCAGCACGTGTGCTAGACCCATAAAAAGAAACATAGGAATTGATGTCCCAATCATAGCCGTATAGTTTTGACTTAAGAGATTGAGGTTGGGGAGTGAAATCGAAAGTGAAAAAAAAATTGCTATGTTATCTAATGTGGGATCAACTGAAAACAAAAACTACCAGTTCCATTATTCCACTTTTGTACAAGATACAACTTTGTTTCTATTAGGGAGATACAATGCGTAGCTAAAACCCATTCATCTCCCTCAAGTGCCTTCAGACAGGCTTTAATGTTTTGCCTTTTTAGGTAAATAAACAACACACGAATAAATGAAGGAAACCTAAGTGAAAAAAATCTCTTCTCAATCTACTCATATCAAAAATACTGCAGCGTTAGTAACAGCATTTTTGAAATTCAAAAATGGAATCGCAAGAAGTAAAATAGTAATATTGGTTAACTATCTACTTGCCCTTCTTTACCATTAATAGAAGAGAAAACCGTCTCATCATCTCATCGGTATACGCTATGTGTAAATTAAATAGAAATATCACAAATAATAATTTACTGTTGTAATTGAACTGAACTAACTTCATTACCAAGTGAGTTTAAGATACAAAAAGATACAGAGGCTGCTGTATAAGATATATTAACTTAGGAATCCTAAATGTTTTCAGAGATTTACAAAGATATATTGAAATATTGACAATAAAAAGTCTGACAGCCTGACGTCACAACACTAAAAGATTCTTCAAATGCATCACAAGTGGTCAATTGCTAGCATTTTTATATAATATTTTGTGTTCAAAGTTTTCAACTCTTCGATAACTAATCTCGATAACTAACAACCGGAATTCCTCCCTCGTACGCCACTCCTACCTGGTCTACTCCTCTAATAATTACTATAATATACGTTATATAACTGGAACACTAGACCCACTACTTTTGTTAATAACACAAAAAATCATGTAATTATCAGAAATCAGTTTTTATCTCCTTAACAAATATCACAGCTTTAAATCTATCTCCAGCGAAATATTCAAAACCTAAAACTCTCTCAAAAATTAAAACATCATAGGAAAGCTACTTCATTTAACAGAATCTAGTTAAACTTTCCTGCACTCCTTAATTTATATTTCTTCTCAATATTATTCTAATAATGCTGCTTTATCAGACTCTCCTGGTCTAACAAATTGTCTTAAAAGGTTATACTCCAAGACTCCACTTGTTCTCTTAGCAGAAAATTCTCATTTTGCAACCCATCTCATACATAAGCAAAATTTCTGACCAGAAATATATGAAACGTCACATTCTCTCCTGGGTCGAAATTGATTAAAATCAGCTTTTGAACCAGTCAGAAGGAGACAAAACCCTGGCTTTGCTAAGAAAATCCCAAGTACACACCAATAGATTCCGCATCTATAATTCCAAGTTGACTCAATGAAACTAAATGAATCCAACTAAGGCCCTAATCTGTAAACGTTAATATGAAATTAACCACCCAATACGTATTGGTAGACTGTCCAACCATTTACCTCTAGAAGATCCAGTTCAAAATTAATTATGACGAAGCAAAATTTAGGAAGAGAAGAACAATTTCCAAAACGTAATAATGTATTTGCGTTAGCCAAATTTAAGTCACTTTAATATTGTTCTGTCTGTGCGACGTTTGTCCGTTCCTTTCATTCGACTTTCCTAATAGAATAATACCAACCTTATATGTTTTTTTTTTATGGGTCTAGCACACGTGCTACAGGGAAGTCCCTAAAGCGCTCCAGGAGCTGCATGTGTGCGAAAAATCGATTCACGTTGTTCTTGAATCGCTGTAAATTGCACTCGGTTGTTCTTTATTTTTCTTTTCTTCCAGTGGTTTCCATTTCGCCGTTTTTTTAATCGTCTTATCCATTTCATTCTTACTCTGGCCTTTTTCTTTTTGCCTTTAATATTGTGTTTTTGGCATCTTCTCTTTTGGTATGTTCTCGAATCTATTCTATATCTTTTAATTCAATACTTATATTACTTCTATCAACACGTGTCTGTTTTTTATTGATTAAGTTCGGACTTCAATAAAATTTTGATGTTTTTAAAAATAACCATAAACTGAAATTCATTTTATTACATTTTTGATTCACAAAAAATAAATTTTTGTCCTAAATCAGACTTGTGTGTGTTTCGGAAAGAGAAAAAGTTTTTTTTCTCTAATTTATGTTATTTTTAGAAATACACATCTAATATGCGACATATTACTATTTATTTATTTTATACATGTAGGTTATATATATATATATATATATATATATATATATATATATATATATATAGGTATTTTATACATATAGGTATATATGGTACCAGTATAGTACCAAAAATATTAAAATATGAAACTATAATAGAATTACGATATATAGGCTATGATGTTGGCTTTTTGCAACGAATCGTGTCCTGCTAATCGTTTTATGTCGTCCGTTCATCTTGTCTGTGATTTACCTCTGATCTTTTATGTTCCCTAGGCCTCCATTCAACTATACGGCGTGTCCATCTGTTATCATTCAACCTTGCCATATACCTCGCCCAATTCCACCTTAATATACATATTCGTTGCACTACATGTGTCGCTTTTGATCTTCTTTGTATGTCGATGTTAGGAATCCGATCTTGGAGTCCAATATTTAGCGTTCTCCTCTCCATTGCTGTTTGGGTTACCTGGAGTTTATTTATTATACTTTTATTTAGAGCCCACGTTTCAGTGCCATATGTTAATACCGGCAGTACATACTGATCGAATACTCTGGCGTTTATTATATTTGGGATGTCCAATTTGAATGTAGATTGTAACTTTCCGAACGTAGACCAAGCTAACGAGTCAGCCTTTAAATTATTTTTTGATATTCCGGTTTTTTGTCCTAAATATATGAATATTTGAACCTTTTCTATTCTTTCACCTCTTATTAATAGTTTCTGGCTGTTATCTTCACTTTAGTTGTTCAAATATTTGGTTTTGGTGAAGTTTATTTTTAGACCTATTTTTCAGGACTTATTTAATTCCATCAGCATTTCGCAAAACTCTCTGATAATCGATGGACCCATAAGATAATCAACTGGAGGCCCTGGAATGAGAAAAAAAGTAGAAGTTGCCCGCAAACCCCATGGTCTGACGACATCAAAAGACTAGTGGGATACAACTGGATAAACAACGCCCATATATATATATATATATATATATATATATATATATATATATATATATATATATATATACATATATATATATAAATATATATATATATATATATATATATATATATATATATATATATATATATATATATATATATATATATATATATATATATATAAACTACATATATATTAATTTTATCACAATTTCATATTTTAGTATTTTTAGTTTTATTGTTTAATCTATTGACACCTTAATCCTATATATTTTAATAATGTTTATAGCAACCAGCATTTTCTATTTCTGTGCTAGGTAAACATAGTTGCTGAATAAAAATGGGTGACACCCCAAATAAATAAAAAAAAGGCATATTTTATAACGTCTTTATAGTTAGAACCCATTCTCTACGACATAAGAGCAATCGTTTAGCAAAGGTAAGTCTCTGTAAAAAGAAGCTGCTAAAAGAATAGAAATAAACACTTTTTTAAGGTAGGTAGTAACGTGGATAAATTGAAACTTTTTAGTTTTAGAAACTTTTTATTCTTATATTATTTTATTTATTATTTTTATTATTATATGTTCTTATGGCGTTATTGTGTAAACTAAAAGAACAAAATACTTTTTTTCTAACGAAATTATCTATGGACGTTTAGTAGTAACGCAAATTGACTACTTAAGAATTTTGATGGTAGTAAGTTAAAATTAAGTATTTATCAAAAAGGTTTTCCTTACAGAAACATAGTTATCACCTATAGGAAGTTTTACCAGTGCAGAATTATACCCATTCCAGGCAATTTGCACCAAGCGCAAAATATTCAACAACAGAATAATAGGATCAATATTTTTAATAGAATCTCTTTTAAGGCTAAATATTTTAAAACAATAGCAGAAACTGCTACCAATTTGGTACCACACAATAGTGGGGAAGTAATCTGGTAACAGAAAATAAAAGAGCTTGCAGTGTAACAGGCTAGTTGTCGGTTTGATTCCGGCCACCGGCTGGATGTCGGATATGTACTCAATAAGTGGTTAATTTTTTTATTTTGTATACATATATATATATATATATATATATATATATATATATATATATATATATATATATATATAGATATATAGATATATACATCTTCAACCCTGACACGGCGCGTCCCAATGACTGATAGGGAACGTTCCTACAGATATGTAGGACAGGCGCGAATAAGCACACGGGGATCAACTAAGGACATAACATAGGGCAGCAACGATGTCATTACTGGGTCAAGACTATTGAGAAATTATCTCTTTAAGGCTTGACACCATACACTTACAGGCGACAAGCACATTATGTTTCAACCGGCAGTGATATTGCGGTAAAGAAGGCAACAGGAAACTACTTCATTTATATCCCAAGACAAGTCAATATGGTTAAAGAGGACTAGTCAGAAAAATATCCTAGTCATGGTGTTGGGAAACCAAGATCCGGCAGGGGCGGGTATAACAGGGCCGCTCAAAACGCCAGCCCACGAAAACCCTGTACTAAAACCAACAACAGAACACTGAAGGTAAATTCTCTGATGGAAAGAATCGGCACCTGGAACGTTCGCACCATCTACCAGGCCGGAAAGATACATAATACAATCCAAGAGATGGACAGGGAAATATTGGGGATCGGCGAAATACGTTGGCAAAACTAGGGTGAATGTACAGTGAACAAGCACAAAATCTGTTACTCTGAGAGCAACACAAATCATCACCAACATGGAGTGGAAGTGATCCTAAACGAACATGTCTCTAAATTCGTAACTAGTACAGATAAATAGTCCAGTAACGTCAGACAAAAATGACGACGAGGCAGAAGAATTTTATGATTCCATGATCAAAATTATAGACACACACTGTACAAAAATGAAATATTAATTGTAATGGGAGACTTCAAATCTAAAATTGGAAAGGGAAGAAAAAGGACCTCAGAGACTGGGCATAAGGAATGGAAGAGGAGATCGACTTAACTCATTCACGGAAGAACATCAACTGGTGGTACTGAATACCTTTTTCCAACTCTTTCCACGAACGGCGAATGGAAATCACCAACCGACAAACCAGATAACATAATACGCAACCAAATAGACTTCATACTGGTTAAGAAACGATTTTGAAACAGTTACAGGTAGACAAAAACATTTCCACGTGCAGAGATAAACTCCGACCACATCCTGTTGGTTGGCAGCTTCAGGTTGAAATTAAAGAAAATATTAAGGAAAAAACAACAGACAGCAAGGACTATTTAAAAACTAAAAGAGGAAAACACGAAAGAACGTAAACCAAAGGGACACGAACGAAGAAGCCGAAGAGACGAAGAAGAATAAAATAAACAAAATTAATCCTGGATAACAGGCCATATACTTGAACACAAATTAACAAAACCAAGTGCAACAACATATAAAACGAGATAAGAAGAGCCATAAGCCAAGCGAAAGAAACATGGCTACATAATAAACACAACGAGATAGAAGAACTGGAAAGGGGAATGATAATTTCATTATTCCCAAAAAAGCAAGAAGGCAGCAGGAACATACAAACAACGAGTTCCAACATACCTATTAGACGTTGAATTACAGGCAAACAAAAAACAATGGAACTGTGACAACAGTACATACAGAGCATTTTTAGGGACGGGAGAACTTATACTAATAAAAAAAACTTAACACTTATAACGAAAAGTGTTACGGGCCCACGTATAACAGAAGAGGTTCGGAAAATCTTTCTAATAAAAGATGGGAAATCTCCTGGCCCCGATGAAACACACGGAGGATTTTTAAAACAGTTAGATGACAACAATATATGAGGGCTCACTTATTCAGTAAAATATACAATATCGGGGTTCTTTCTGAATAGCTTAAGTCCACATTCATAACCATACACAAGAAAACAATTCCTAAAATCTACAGCGGCTTTAGAACAGACAGCCTTATGAGTCATCTATTAAAAAAGTTTCTGAAGATTATACATCAAAGACTATATACAGTTTGTGCAGAACATATAGGATACACTCAGTTTCTATTTCAAAGACGTAGAGACGTCTATTGTGATATACACGTACTTTATAGACTACCAGAAAGTATTCGACAGAGTCCAACATCATAAACTCATAGACATATTAAAAAAAATAGGAATAGATGACAAGGATTTGCGCATCATAAAGAATCTCTGCGAATAAACAGCCAATATCAGAGTCAAAGGAGAAATATCAGAAAACATAAAAATCCAACGTGGCGTATGCCAAGGATGTACCTTGTCATCACCCTTCTTTAATCTATACGCAGAAGAAATATTTAGCATAACACTGCACGATATATCAGCAGGAATAAACATTAATGCAAGAAGAATTAAAAACATTAGATTCGCTGATGACACCATAATATTCGCAGACAACTCACAAAACCTACAAATGCTGTTGGACAGAGTAACACATGTCAGTCGGGAATATGAAATAGATATAAATATAAAGAATACTATACACATGATCACCAGCAATAATTCTGCACTACAAGGACAACTCTACCCAAAAAATTGATAGAGTCGATACTTTGCGCTATTTGGGTAACACAGTAAACGAGGAATGTGACCACTCATTGGAGATTCGATGCAGAATAAAAAAAACGAGAGCAGCCTATATAAAAAGTGTTAAGAAGTCATGATCTCAGTTTAAAAATTAAATGCTACCTCTTTCCGGTGCTTCTGTATGAGGCGGAGTCTTGGACCGTAACTACAACATCGTGCATGGTTAGAATATCTTGGACAGAGCATACTGCTAACAAGAGAGTGCTAGAACTCTTAAACAAAATCCAGAAAATTGTTAATACAATTAAAAGAAGAAACCTCGAATAGCTGGGCTACCTCAAGAGAAACGAGGAAATATATGGCCTACTATAACTGATACTGCAGGGCAATGTGGACGGAAGAAGAGAACCAGGCAGGAGACGTGTTTCGTGGCTGAAAAATCTGCGAACATGGTTCTCGACAACAACTGGACTACTCCGGGCAGCCGTAAACAAAGTTCTAATAGCCAAGATGATAGCCAATATCTGATAATCGATCGGCGCAAGAAACGAATGTTGGTAATTATTAAGCAATTGGCAAAAATGGGTTATCAAGAACTAGTGTGATGATGCACAAAAACTAGTCAAATGTCATTATAGTGAGAAAAATTGCATAGATTTATTATTGCGATAAAATTAAGCATGAAGTAAAATATTCCACGACTCTCCCCTCCCCATATCTGGCCTCCTAATGTAAGAAAACAAGTAATTTTCTTTATATAATTTGGTCAAGTGGTCTAAAACGAACTTAAATCCAACTTATTATTGCAGTAAACGTTTCAATGTTATAAAAACTAACTTCACAACTAGTAAAAATCATCTCCAATAAACTTCCGACCGAAATTCCAATTATAGGTTACGACTGCATCATGCTACAGATAAATTTGTTACATTTTCCAACCTATCATTTCCTTGGAAAATCGAAGGTTTATAATGGCAGAAGTGACCTTACAATTGACGAAGCCCATGTAACGACGGACAGTTCTATCATAAATATATTTTATCTGCTGTCCAGAATTATCTTTGTTATTTTTACAATATTTCATACAAAATTTGTTATAGTTGCAATTTGGGCACAGCTGAAAATACTTTTATATATTATTTGTTTTGTTGCATAGTAAGCTAATTTTTTTCAGAAAAGGGAAACTTTTGATATAAAAATCTAATGAAATTTAAAACTCTTTTAGCTTTTAGGCGACTTACGTTAGGAGAATGCCTATTTGGGATACCTAGCAGAACTTAACTAAACGTGGTATGCAGTATGGTAAACCTTAGAAAATTACTTAAGATCTTTTTAAGGTACCATTAACATAACAATTGAAAAGTACCTATGAGGCAAAGTGATATATATTTATTTTACAAAGAATTTACAAGAAGAGCCAATAACAACTTAAAATTCGCCGATAAAAAGTATTTAATAATACATAATATTAAACATTACTGATTTCCCCATCCCAAATACTCACTAGTTTATTAGAAGTACATGACAAAATTCAAAACATTAAAGAAACTTTTTCACGTTTGGATTACCTTTCCCAATTTATATTATCAAATGTTGACCGTAGACCAGCGTTTCGCAACCTTTCAGTATTTGCGACCCAATTTTCAAACATAATTTCCATCGCGCCTCCCCCCCTCTCATACAATAATAAAGCATGCAATAATAATGTATTTTCAGTATTTTGATGCTAAAGCTACTCTATGACCTTAATTACAAACCTTACAAACTGCCAAGAATAAGTAAATTTATTCATATTTGGTAACACATATCTGCTGCGTTGACAAAACTGGAATCGATGCCTCTCTATTGCTCTCTGTCACCTCCACTATATCGGTAGCGGCTTCGCAAGAAGTTCCGAGTTGTCTCGAACATTCGGAAAGTCTACCCAAAAGTGTATAAATGCTGCACTTTATTCAATTACAGCCCGTCTCAGTCGAGTTGATCCTTCTACTAATATCGGACTTATCGTGAATGTGTATGTTGTAATGTACGTGTTAATTGAAATTCAAGGTATTAAGTCTTCACGGCAGTAAATTTATACAGAATCATGGATAAATTTTTAAGTGGGCGATAGTGAAGCACCAACAAGTGCACAGACGAGCGTGGTTCCGAAAATAAAATCAAGAAAATATTCTCAAAAATACTTAAATTTAGGGTTTACCAGTACTGAAGTAAATGAAGAAGCAAGGCTCCTGTGTGTTATTTACTCAAAAATCTTGGCAGCAGACAGCATGAAACCAAATAACCTTAAACGACATTTGGAAACGCTTCATAGTGAGTACCTTAACAAACCCCGAGAATTTAGAAATTAATTTTTTAAAAAAATTTGTCTGTGAATGAAAAAGCTTTACTTGCCCCTTACAAAGTTTCATATAAAATAGCCAGATGTAAAAAATATTGGTGAAGAGCTTATTTTGCCAGCAGCAATTGAGATTGTTTGGAGACAATTTTGCCAAACAATTGCTATCCATACCTATATCAAATGATGCTGTTGCCCGTCGAATTGGTGATATAGCTGAAGATGTACAGCATCAGCTTTCCGTGAAGTTGCGTGACAAATTGTTTTCAGTTTAGCTTGATGAGGCAACAGATAGCAATAAAGATGCTCATTTCATTGCCTGTGTTCGATTTTGTGATGGTATGTCAGAAGAACTGTTTTTCTGCAATATAACTCCAAGCAACATCACTCGCATTATTTGCTATCTTAAATGATTTTATAAACGGAAATATGGAGTGGAAAAATTGCGTCGGAATATGTACCGATGGTGCTCATTCAATGTCTGGAAGATTTTAAAGTGTACAAGCACTTGTAAAACAAAAATCTCCACTGTGTGTGTGTGGACACATTGTATGATCCATAAAGAAGCTCTGGCTTCCAAAAAAATGAGTCCTGCTGTGAATATTGTGCTCACGACAGTTGTAACCGTAGTAAATTATATTAAAATGAGACCCCTAAAATCAAGAATTTTTTCAGCACTTTATAAAGACATGGATACCGAATATCCAGCGTTACTATTTTATTGCAAGGCAAGATGGTTCTCACGTTGGAAATGTTTGCAACGTGTTTATGAATTAAGAAATGAAATCGCCATTTTTCTAGAAGAGGAAAACCGGCCGGAAGCCGAGAAGATTCTAGATAGTTTATTTATGATGAAATTGAGCTACTTGGTCGATATATTCGAGAAACTAAATACCTTAAATCTTCAACTCCAAGGAACATATATTCGATACAATTGATAAAATGAATGCTTTTGTATAAAATTGGGTATTGTATGTGGAGCAGAAATGTAAAGCAAAAACACCTAGAAATGTTTGCAAATGTGGGTGAATGTGTTAAAACATACAAGGCTGAAGAACAACATGTGAAAGTTGTTTTAGTAACCTTTGAAAATCATCTAGCCATGTTGACAAAGAATTTTAAAAAGTATTTTCTTATTGACGACAACTTGATAGCAAGTTACGAGTGGGTTAGGGATCCATTTTAAAATGCTCCCGAAGGGCTCTTAACTTCCGAAGAAGAAATCTTCATAGACTTCACGGAAAGTGGCGAAATCAAAAGACAATTTAATAATAAATCACACTTTAAATTTTGAGCAGGGGAGAATGATGAGTTTTCTGCACTGAAAATAAGAGCATTTCGTATACTAGTATTTTCAACATCCTACCTTTGCGAAACCGGATTTTCTGCGGTGGCTGCTTTGAAAACAAAATATAGATATCAAATAAATATAGAAAAAGAGGTCAGAGTGTCTATTTCTCATATTAAACCATCCTTCGAAAATCTTTGCTCTGCAAAACAGGCCCAAGAGGGTCACTAATAATTATTAAACTTGTTTTTAATTTAGTATTGATATGTTAATTATTAGGTAAATACATTATGCAGTACTAATACAATCCTATTCATAGGTGGATTATATCAGTGTAAATGTGTATTTTATTTTTTATTATGTCAGAATGTATTTTGTTTTGCTTTCCTTTCAATAAATTATATTAAATGTTTTTATTAATAATTTCTTTTCGATACGCTCGCGCCCTCAATAGTGTAATCACGCCCCCCTAGTGGGGCGCGCCCCACGGGTTGAGTAACTCTGCCGTAGATATTTCTTCAAATTCGGATAATATTTTCAGTCATTTTTCGCAGAACCTCCAATTCAACTCTGAAGTTGGGATATTAACACTGTGCAAGTGTAGAAGTTACCAAAGAGTTGTGTTCCTCGCATTTGCTGAAACGCGTTTCGCCGTATCACGGCTCATCAGCTGGGCTAGGTTCAGCAAACACAGAACACAACACTTTGGTAACTTCTAAGAATTACGATTTTTTCGTTTATTTTTAATTGTTATACCAATGCGCCATCTATGCCTTCGAGCAGTAAGCTTGAGAAAGGTGCGCTTCTGCAAATAAATTGCCAACCGTGTTGGCAGCTCTGCTTGAATGACTTAGTAAGTCGCCGGTAGAGTGCAGTAAAAGCATCTATTTGTTATAGTTTTCCGTTAGTTTCTTGGATAAAGGACTACAAGTGTGTTCTCGTATTTGCTGAACCTAGCCCAGCTGATGAGCCGTGATACGGCGAAACGCGTCCTGGGATGGTTCAGCAAATGCGAAGAACACAACACTTTGGTAACTTCTAAGAATTACGATTTTTTCGTTTATTTTTAATTGTTATACCAGTGCGCCATCTATGCCTTTGAGTAGTAAGCTTGAGAAAGGTGCGCTTCTGCAAATAAATTGCTAACCGTGTTGGCAGCTCTGCTTGAATGACTTAGTAAGTCGCCGGTAGAGTGCAGTAAAAGCATCTATTTGTTATAGTTTTCTGTGCTTTTGTTTCCTGACGTTTCTCTTTATCTCTAGCAGATATTCTAAGTGTGTGTTGACCTAGGGGTATTTAAACTAAAAACCTGAACCAAAAATATTAGTTATTTGATTTTTTTTTTCTATAAAATCGACACTATACTGGGTTGCTTGAGGTTTAATAGTCGAATTTACTAATTTTTACCAACTTCGGGTATGGTTACTACTTAGTCCGTTTCGATGCATGTTTGCTTGTAATATAAGGTAAATAAAATACACCAAGAAATTGTATTATTATATATTATATAACAGTATTATTATATATTTATATTAATCTTCATTTGAAGTCCAATCCCAGTTGTAGTAGACAGTTTCATCACCAGAATCTATTCTGTCCCTTGTACTGTTTCAGCCTTTAACAAAAATTTTTAAGCTTCTGAAAAGAATAGTGTTCTGTTTGTGTTAAATACTACACGTAAACATCAACGTAGTGGATGTTTAGCAGGTCTCGTAGCATCAGTGCAGTCCATTTATCTGTTACGTGATATCATTCCAGTATTAGATAACATTCAGTTTACGTGTTCTGCAACAACGAGTAACTATGACAAGATTTTCTGCATGTACTCTGAATTATATTGGGTTGTATGTGGGATTAGTTGGCTTCCACAAACACTGCATCAGCTTCTATGGGTCCACATCTAGGAAATTTGTTCAACTCCCTTAAAACTGAAAAAAAATTGTTATTAAATTCATGTGAGTAGCGAACTCAATTACGGATAAGATACCTATTCCCTTAATTAAGGTGTTTTTCGGCTCTTAGTCTGTCTACAATGGTAATTTTATAAAACTGGAAAACCATTATTATGAGTCGATCTTCTTTGTTTGATGACGCTGCATATTTTTCTTTGGTTGGGCTTAGAATGCCTCAATTTTCATTGAAAAGTATTAATTTCACTTGAATTTCTATTAAAATGTTCTCCATATTTTCTATTTTTCTATTAATTAAACTACTTACATATTGCCTAATTTAACTAGAAAGTATTTTTCTACTATATAAAGATACAAATATTTTATTGAAATTCCCAGATTTAAATAATGACGTTTTCATTAAAATAAAAGCCAGTAAAATAAAATAGTGTGTATATCCGGGAGATATTCTTTTTAATATGGATAACGAATTATCTTGTCTATATGTGGATGCAATTTTTTTCGTCCTTGACACCAATTCACAATATTACTAAAACACTATGCTGTGCTAAAAAAATAAAACCCAAAAGTGTATTAATTAACATAACATTTTTAAATTGATAATATTAAGACAAAAAATTTATTTGAACCTGAAATGTTAATTTCTGAATAAATTACGACACATAACATATCTTTAACAAACAATTTTTCACAGAGACGTAGTAACAAAACAATAATAAATAATGACATATGAGGTCATGTACATCTAATTTCATAAGGGGATTTGAATCATCTCTCCTCATCAGCCCAGAGCACGTATATATGAATTTGGATTATAATCATTATACTTTAGTGTAATAGCAGTAGAAAAATATACTTGAAGTTTTTTACCTCTGAACAACGATTTCTATTTGCAATTTTTCTCTGACCTTTGAGATATCTCTTGTTAAGTTTAAATGTGGTTCTCAGCAAAACGAATGCCTGGAAAAATGTAACAAATTTATTTCTTGCGTGTTCCAGTTGTAACAAATAATTAGGATTATGTCTAGGATGTTCTCGAGATTATTTTTCAGTTCATTTCTGGTTGGCATTTAACCTACCTAAATTTGGAGCTTTATTAGTGTTGTTTGCTGGCATTATTAGTTATCCGTGGGCGTCGTAAATATATTTGATAAAGATTAAGAACCAGGTGGTTGATGCCAGAAAAATAAATAACATTTAACAAGATTAGCATATATTTATGAGAATATTGACTGGATAAATTAATTTAGTATGTCATCATTTTAAATTTCTTACTGTAAAACCAGGTAAATAATAATTACAAGAATATTTTATAGAACTAAATTAAATAGTCTTGTAGACAATACTTTAATACATAATAAATATTCAATAGTGGTTTTAAAACTAACAAATTTACAGTCGATATTAATTTTTACACAATAAAAATAAATATTCGATTAGATTTCAATCACACACACAATAAGGGAATTATATGAATAAAATACAATCGACAAAATGAAAATTTTTTGTTCTTTTACGTTTTCACTTTCCTCAAAAAAATTTGCTCTTATATAATATAACTCATATTTTGCACCTGTGTATGAGTAATAGATAGAAGAAAAGTATTAACTTTAAAACGGTAGTGGCAAAAATAGTGGACCGAGAAGTAATCTAGGCAGCACCGGCGATTACAGGCCAACACTAAAGCCTTATATTCTAAGACGTTCCACACACGGCAGCAACAGAAACAATTCTAAAGCAAAGACCAAATTTTCAATATGGTAGACATTTATACCCACAAGGCCAAAATAGAGACTATTCTTCATCAGATGATAAATGGCTTGCCATGTAAGCCAAGTAAAATAAAACCTAAAATTATTACCATTTTTAATTAAGGGGGCCCATTTTAACACTATACATAAAATAGCACAGCAAATATATTTATAACTAGAATTTGGAAGGATTAGTTGTCTGTATTATTAGTCTCGCCCAATTCTGGTTGCTGACATCTTTACTCCACTATTTGGTTACAGTGTTCTAAAAGAGCGCTTCCCTTCCTTATAAATACCCGTATTAACCCGCAACAATTAGCAGTTGTAAACAAAGAACGCGGAGAAGATTTTTATAGAAGTAGAAATTTGGTGAGATTAACAGTACCAATTAAAATAAATAATTAATTCCGTTAAATTCTGGTTGCTATAAACATTCTTCTGTACCTTTTTGTTTACAGTACTGTAAAATGATGTTTCCCCTTTATTGTCTAACAGATAGAATATCCATTTACAAGACAAATGTGTAAATTACAAAAAATTAAAGAGGAATCTATAATACTATAATACAAGAAAACTACAATAATTGCAAAAAATAGGTATAACAACATGTATAACTAGTACATACTACTCAAAGATGTGGACACGTCCACCGAGCATCAAGAACCTTCATCTTCATTAATTTAGTAAATTGAGCATGAGTTAAGTTGTGCATATCCAAATCGCTACAAACCATATTGAAAATATTCATGGATTGATACAAAGGAGTCTTCATTAAAATATTAGTTCTTGGTGCAGTCAAACAAAAAACATGAGGAAATCTGGTAAGTCGAGAAGGCACATGAAAGTTGATCTGTGGAAGCAGGCCAGGGTAGCCAATAAAGAATTATTTATATATATATATATATATATATATATATATATATATATATATATATATATATATATATATATATATATATATATATATATATATATATATATATATATATATATATATATATATATATATATATATATATATATATATATATATATATATATATATATATATATATATATATATATATATATATATATATATATATATATATATATATATATAATACATTAAAATTTCGGTTATCAATACGCTACGTTCGTTTAACAATAAATCTGCACGACATTCCGCCAAAATGTCATTTGGCATTTTCAAGTGTTCTTGCTGCTACTGCTACTCGATATTGTGATCTTGCTGCTGCTTCCGCTCGAAGCTAACTGGAAAACCAAAATACGGTAGCCGTCTGTTATAGGTCGGCATTTACGCAGATTGTAGGTGGGCGGGATCGAGAGTGTTCATCCAGGCATCGGTGTTCTTTTTTTATGGGTCTAGCACACGTGCTGCAGGGAAATCCCTAAAGCGCTACAAGAGGGACACGTGTGTGGAAAAAGCGATTCCCGTTGGTCTTAAATCGCTGTAAATTGTACTCGGTAGGAAACACAGTCAATTATTCGAAAGGGATGAGGTTCTCCATATAAAAGACTGCTTGAAGAGGGTTGTACGAGGTGTAACAAGGTGAACCTTATACGGATGTGCATTATTAGCGCGACGTGTATTTCTAACATGCACCGCTCTGGAAGGAATTAAGCAGACTACATCCATCGAACACTTTCCATGAAAATACTTGTAGAATTGACTCAAGTCGCCAATCGTTCTTCGACGTTCCGACGAATCAAGGCCGCGGGCCAGTTCCGGATCTTCAATCAGGCGAACAGCTCTTCTCTGAATAGAATCCAACAAATGCAGTGTATGCTTGGTAGCAGAGCCCCAAACACGGGAGCAGTATTCCATAGTTGGTAAAATTTGAGCTTTGTACAGAATTAACAGTTGTTGTGGTTCGAAATAATATTTCCAGCTTTCGAGAAGCTCTCTTTGCTATGCTTGCAACATGCTCATGCCAAGACATATTTGCTCCCAAATTAACGCCCAACAAATTGAGTGACGATGCTAGAGGAATGAAGTGCCCCGACATAACTATGTCGGGTTCAGCAACGTTAACTTTTTTAGAAAAAACTGCCGCCTCAGTTTTTATAGCGTTAAATTCTACTTAGTTACTGCCACCCCAAGATGTTAGAAAAAAATCCGTCGACCGTCACTTGTAAAGAACGCTCTCTGAGGAAATATGAGAGCTACAGACAGAACTTTTCAGATATACTAGGAAAGCGTAACTTAACCAACAATCCCTCGTGCGAAACAGGGTCGAATGCCTTGGATATATCAAGAGTAACAGCTCTAAATTCTCCAAAGCGTTCGATTGCGACGTTCCAAACATGTGTTATATAAGTCAGAATATCTCCTATTGATCTATGTTTACGATACCCATATTGTTGGTCGCTAATAATATTGAATCCTTCAAGATATTTTAGAAGATGTTGATTGATAGCCTTTTCCATGATTTTTGATATTATTAAAATCAGTGCGACTGGTCAGTAGTTATTGGCAAAGGTCTTCTTGCCTTTTCTAAGTATCGGCTGAACTATGGCACATTTCCATCAGGAAGAAAATATTCCCTTTCTGTAGGATAGGTTGAAAAGTCTACAGAAAACTAGTGTCAATTCCCTCGCACAATTTTTGAGTATTATGGCAGGTATTCCGTCAGCGCCAGAAGATTTTTGGTGTCTAGCTTTATTAAATGATACGCTCTTTGAATATACTATCAGGCATCCTTAACTGCACTGCAATAGTAGGTGGTGTATTTCCTTGGAAATCGACAGTAGAATATGGAGTAAAGAGTTCAGCCAACAAGTTCGCTTTCTCAACAAGTGTTGTTGCAATAGAATTATCTGGCCATGTGGGTGGTGGTATGGTGGATTTGGTTAAATTTTCACTAACTGCCTTAGCGACTGTCCAACAGGACCTGGAATTGTTGGGACAAGCGAGAAGTTTGTTTCTAATTCGTTGATTGTGTGCCTCCCTCGTTTCATCGATAATTTCTTTGCATCTGTTCCGAGTATGAACAAAGATGTTACAATTTATGGTGTTACGATTTTCAGGTCATGGTCGGTAGGCAAGATTTTCAGAAAAAACCGCTTCTTTTTATTTTCGGTCAAACCAAGCCTTGCCGTTGGAACGACATTTCTTCGAAAAAGGGGTGTAAGCTTCCATACCAGCCACTATAACATCGGAGACCTTCTTGGCGCAGTCAGATGGGTCATCGGATCGACAACAAACGTCTAACCAAGGGAAAGTTCGCAAATAGTCCTTGATTTCTTCCCATTTACCAGATTTGTAGTGCCAAATCTTGCGCAGTTTAGGCGCCTCTCTATCACTGATTGGTAGGATACTTGAAAGCAGTTTATGGTCGGAAGGACCTAACGGCGGATTTACGGCGACCGTTTAAATCTCTGGATTGGTGGCTAAAAAGGGAACAAGAAGACTGGCGAACTCTCCGTCTCGATCAGGGAACCGTGTTGGTTCGTCAATAAGCTGAGTTAAGAAACAATTAATTGAGAATGATTCAGCTTCACGACCTTGTTCGTCGGTAATATTTGAATATTTAAGCCAGTTGATGTTGTGGACATTAAAATCGCCCGGATGATGGTCGATAGAGGATGCAACCGAACCTTGTGGTTTGTTGCGTCGTTATTTTTAACCACATAACATCAAAGTTTCGGGACTCCTGAGCCTCCTCTCGTTGGCAAGAGAGATCGCTTCTGACAAAAAGACAGATGCCAAAGTTACGCCTAAATCGGGAATAGAAGTCGTACCCAAGATAAATAGAGTTGACTGTGCTGGTCGATAAACTGACCATGGTTTCACAGAGAGCGAGTATATGAGGTTTATTTGATTGCAGATGTTGGTGCACTGAATTTATGTTCGAATTTAATCCTCGTATGTTGCAAATATCTATTTTAAAATTATGATTTCTGCATGCCGACGCCTCTGAACCAGCCCCCACCCGGAGATCCTAACAGGAGGCTATTTTACCTGCGGAATTTTTTGCATCTAGGTGCGTCTTCAGTTATTTGGTCCTACAGTCCGGGGCATCGGCACACCCATGAAACGTTAAGCAACTTCACGCAGCCTAAGCCGATACAATGGTATCACACCGGGCGATGCCTGGTAGGATCTGGGCATCTACCATCTAAGTTGTTCTTTAAGTCGCCTTCTATAACAGGCAGAACGTACCGGGGGAGATATTCTATTCCGCTCTCCCACGGGGAAGTTTGTCGGTTGAATGCCCGTATCAGTGGTAATTACGGGTTCCTGCGCTAGCTGGCTGTTGCTTTCTCGATGTTTTGGTTATTTCTTGGTTTGGCTAGTAGATCCTTCCATGTCGTGGAGATATCAAATGCATCATTCTGCTTATTTAGTTGTCTCTTCTTTTCGATTTCCAAGGCCTTTCTCTCTCGCTCTCTCTCTTTCTCTCTCTCTCTCTCTCTCTCTGTTCTTTTCATATGGATGCCTCCCTTTGTTAACCTTGTAGGGACCCTAGATTACTGAAAACATAGTTTTTCCGTCCGTCAATTTCCCTGTTGAAACGATAACCCTCGAGCGAGAGCATATTTTGATTTCGAATTTGGTACAATATTTGATATAAAAGTATATAATTTTCAAAGCCAGAAAGGAATCTACAGTTTTTCATAGGTATTGCTTTTTGTTTTAGTACAATTAGGAAATTTGTCCCGAGTTTAAGTAAAAATATTTATATTCAAACACATTAGAGATTAAAAGAATGGGGCAAGAGCTTAGAGGAATAGCTTCACATATATTACGTTATACATCTTCCTTATGATTTTAACAGTCCAGAAATATGAAAATTATGTTTTTTCCATAATCTTCAATTTTACCAGAAACAGCATGTAAAGGAAAATGTCGGGTTTCAGTTATAAATATATCCGCTGCTCCACATTTCTTGGTGTTTAGTTTGACACCGCAATGATAGTATCATGTAACTTTTAAGGTTTTGACTAACGTGGCAAAGTCAAACTAGGTATTTATTTTAGAACTGAGTTCGCGATGAAAGTATTAAGTAAATCATTTTACCAATTTTTTGTTGTACTTTGGTTAAGGAAATAGAAAATTTGTACGTAGTTATAGATAGATAATACTATATCTAAATCATTCCATGTGAAGACTGGTCAATATACAATATTTTAATAGTTTTTGAACATTCAACTCACAAATTAGTAATATCAATACATTTTAACAAATTTCTGGAATATTCTGTAGGAAAATCAATAAATATACGAATATATGATTTCTACAGATTTCTAAAATATTTTGTTCACAACCAACATTTTTATAAATTATTACCTCATTCTGTGTGGAAATCAATTAAAATTCTCAGTAAAAATGATATGTTTAGTTTCCATAAAGTTATAGGTTAAACACACTTAAAACAGAAACTGCTCTTGATTATTTTATCTGGATATTAATTGACATATACCACTTTTATAAACTTTTAGAATATTCTATTCAAAAGTCAGAAAAAAAATTATTATTTTTGAAATTTTTGGTACATTCTCTCTAAAAATCAATTCAAATAAATAATATATAAATAATAAAATATGTCCAAAATTCTAGAATATTTGTTTTTTATATCAGACAAAAAACCTAGCGTAAAAATATGCACTGTACTGATGAAATTATTCAATTTTCTCTTCCGGTAGGCCTAATACATCATTTTAATAAAATTTTAAAACGTAAAATTGTTGTCCTAGGAATTAGACTGTGTGGAGTATCTTTTGATGTTTAATTTACGAGATCATTAGTAATCTTTGCTCTTTGAGATCAGAACACTGAATGAGTTCGAGGAAGCACAATTCCAGATTTATATTTATATGTACTTAACCTGGGTTCATCGACCGTGGCCCAATAGAATAATGGTTTTCCACTGCACACCGTAACCCGATTCTCTATTAAGGTTGTTAAGGTATTTATAGATTTCGATTGATTTCCTAAACTTTCGATTATAGAAATGGGAGACAGAAGCAAGAATTTTTTTTGCATTACTTGTATAGTGTTGATGTTCAGCTACAGCTAATTGACAATTTGTTTCTTAATTCATATTAAAATCGATGGCCCAGTTGTTTTAAGGAATTTTTGTAGATATATTTTGTTTGTAAATGAATTATGCCTTTTGGTAATCTCGGGAGTTGTAAAAATTTTTTTGCAAGGGTTGAAGATTTTACGAATGTTTCGTTGATTTTATAATTTGTCTATTTTCTCTGTGGTAGCAGTAATATCTATATATGCTGAAAAATATTAAAGTAATCCATTTTACAGCTTTGCAATGTACGCTCAAATTCGAACAGCGGACGAATACTGCTCCCATTGTTTGGGGCTTTGCTCCCAAGTATACACTGCATTTATTGGACTCTATTCAGAAGAGAGCTGTTCGTCTGACTGGAGAGCCAGAATTCACAGGCAACCTTAATTTCTGGGAACATCCAAGAACGGATTGAAACCCGGAATTTTAATGTATTACATTCCACCATCCGTGAAAACCTCTATTGTAACATATATATATATATATATATATATATATATATATATATATATATATATATATATATATATATATATATATATATATATAAATTACATTACAAATTTGGGTTTCAAACCGTTCGTCTAACAATAAATCTGCACGACATTCCGCCAAAATGTAATTATCTAAGTGCTCTTGCTGCTGTTGTTACTCGATACTGTCATCTTGCTGTAGCTGCCGCCCGAAGCTAACTGAGAGATCGAAGTGCGGTCGCCGTCTTTTAGGGGTCGGCGTCTACGCAGATTGTAGGTGGGGGGTCGGGAGTGTTCGTCCGGTTATCGGTGTTTGCCGGCTGGGTGCCCGTATCGGTGGTAATTACGGGTTCCGGAGCTATGCTGTTGCCTTCTCGATGTTTTGGTTATTCCTTGGTTTAGCTAGTAGACACTTCTGTGTAGTGGAGATAAAACTGCGCTATCTACTGGTGGATCTTTTTTACTATTTTATCTGGGAGTTATATTTTTAAAGCGATTAAATGAACGTTTAAAATCGTAGGTTCCATTCCTTTTAAAGCACTGGTCAGTTTATGTGTTTCTGTTAATGCTATGATATGGCATTCAAATATTTATCGGTATGAGTTGGCTTTCTGTAAACTGAATGTCCCAATATGTTGTTACTTTTCCTTTGCCTCAGTATATCTAGAAAAGTGAGGGTACTATGTGATTCTGTTTTCATTATAAATTTTATATTTATATGTTGTTGAATAAGGTGATTCAAATGGGCTTCAGGTTAGTTTTCTTCGCCATATGGCCAGATAACAAATATGTCCTCAACATGCCTAGACCTAAACTTTGGCTTAATAAGAGCTTAGTTTTCGGTACTTTCTTCAAATACTTTGCAGATAGTGGAGATCTCACAGGTACTTCTGAAGTTTACTCCTTGGTAAATGATGTATGTAGACGACAGACGTGCTTCTATTAAGTCTACCATAGATGAATTAAGTTTACTATGCAAAAATATGTTTAATATTTTAGAAACTGAATCCCTAATTGAAATAGATGTATATTGTGATTCAACGTCAAAACTAATCAGAATATCTCCGTGGTTTTCAACCCTCTAATAAAATATTATAAAGTTTTAATAAATAAACTAGTTTTTAACTGTTTGCATTGTAAGAATTTAGGGGAACTTACCTATTTTACATGTTAGAGAATCTATTGCACTGATCATTAAACGCACTGGTAAATTGGCCTTACGAACATGTGCAAGTCCATAGAACGGAGGAATTTTCGAGCTACACAGCTTGAGAGATTTCACTTCTACAGAAGTGTAACTAGAGACGTTAATTCTTCTATCGATTTTACCACTGTGGTCCGTTTGAATCATCCTTTATGTGTTGTCATTTAGTGTGTTAATTTTCTGTACATATTTGTCGTCATCCATTACGGCTGTTAATTATCCTTTATCGACCGGAATAAACAGTTTTGATTACTTGTTCTTAAGTTCTTTTATATCATTTTTCTTTCTAAAGTAAAATTTTGTCCTTTTTCCCATTTAACCTGTTTCATTATTTTGTCTTTTTGAAACCCAATGACGTTGGCTTCGTAGGTAATTTCTGCGATATTTCAACACTGGATATTACTTCTTCGTCTGAAATATTCTTTTATTATGATGATGAGGTCCTTTTGGACAAAACTAATTTTTGGGCTTCAATAATGGATATGTTGACCACTGTATTGTCCGGTGGACCTACATGTTTCCTCTGCTTTAGTATATCTTCTGACTTCCCTTTTTGCTTCTAAATGAACGGAAGCCTTTACGGTTTTGGTTAGATTAGAAATCGCGGTTCTCGGGATCACACGATGTCAGTTTGAGGCAACTTTTCGACGATTCGACTAGTAGGTATGTTCAGACACCTTCACTCTTCGATTTTAGAACACTGAATGACCTCGAAGAAGCACAAGTCAAGTTAGGTATCACTGAGTCAGGACCCAGTGTAATGCTCGTTTTCCACGAGTGAATCAGAACCTCTATTAATATTGTTAAATTTCGATTGATTCTATAAAGTTTCGTTTATAGATTGGAGACAGGAGTAAAAAGGTTCGTTGCAATCGTACGCGAAAAGTTGGAAAGTTATTCTAAATTGACACGATCTATTCCCAAGAAATACGAATTTTCATCTAACCAAAACAGTGAACGCTCCTTTTCCACTCTAAAATATTATAGTCGCAAAACCATTTCATGTAGATACTAGCTCAAATCAACTGTTGTTATAGCCATAGAATATTCTTAGTCACTTAAACATCTGATTTTGTTGTTGATAGGTGGTCCTAAGAAATGTTAGGTCTATATACGAACCAAGTTAGAAGAAAATATATGTTACACTATCTCATCATATCTATCATTACAGGGTTTGCCGCTTTACCAAAACACATCTACACACATTATTTACAAAGATATTATCGTTACATACGTAAATATGCAAAGCATTCTATAGGGTACAGTAGAGAGGTGTTACATATTTTATGAGATCATGACTTCAACAGAACAGCTCAATAAAAACAATAGGACACGTATAAATCCACAGCAAGGACTAACTGAAGAAGTACAAATATCATCTGGAATTCAACAAAGCCATACCATGAATCCAACATTTTTCAATTTAATAATGGATAAAATAATAAATAGTGTCAATATATATCAATAGCGGATACAAAATGGGACCAAAAATTCTAAAAATATTGTGCTTTCCTTATGATGCAATATCAACAGCAAAAAATAAAGATGGTTTACGGCGACTAATACCTTGTTTCCAAACCACAGCAAAAACTTATAATATGAGAATATCAATGCAAAAAACAGAATCTATGGTTACAGCTAAAGACCTCATTAGATGTAAATTAGCCGTCTACAATAAAGCAGTAGCACAGAACATGCCCTGCACATACCTAGGAGTACAGCTATCGAGTTTAAAAAATCTATAACAAAAAGTATTCAGTCTTGCAAATAAAGCATGCAGAATATGTGTTTTTTGAGGGACCTAATATGGAAAAATGCCTGCATATCTACAGAAAGCAAAGTCTGTATATAAAAAACCGTGGTAAGACCGGTTCTAACGTATGCAGCAGAAACAAGCGTAGAAACACCTAAAACAAAAGCATCATGAGAGCTACAGAAATGAAAACACTGGGTACTATCAAAGAAATAACCCTGAGAGCACAACTATACCAGAAGAACTCAAGGGTCAAGACATCGTCTGTTTCGCCAGATCAAGACGTCGATATTCGAGGGATCACGTATATGGGATGCCAGCTAATAGTTGTCCAAAAATAGGCAAAAGATAAAAAGAACCCTAAACCAGGAAATTTCCCGGCCGACAGTCAAAAAGATGACACGAAAGCTGGACATCTACGTCACGAGAGGCTTAAAAACAGACGAATCAAGACCTTATCTTATAGGAAGAAGAAGATATGTAAATATTTAGTCATTTTCACATACAAATTATATATATATATATATATATATATATATATATATATATATATATATATATATATATATATATATATATCTATGTATATATATATATATATATATATATATATATATATATATATATATATATATATCTATGTGTATATATATATATATATATATATATATATATATATATATATATATATAATTACTTTTTGGGTATTTTTGTTATGAAATTAAAAAATTAAAAATTAAATATGAGAAATAATAAATAACCTCTAACAATAACATTCTCTTTTAAATACTTTAAATTAATTTATTATTCCCTTTGTGATAAAATTAAAGAATAAATATAATTAATAATAAATAATTTGTCTAATAGCAGCATCCACCAAAATTTACTACATCCCTAACTTTAATGCTTTTTGGGTTTTTTGTCGTTTTATTTATACCTGTGTAATTCTCTAAGTGTCCGTTTATCATGTTTTTTGTGATCATACCTACTACCTGGCCAACAAAAATGCAAATTTTATTGCTTTTACCAGAGATGAATTAAACGCTAAATTGTTGTAAGTAATTTCTCATACAACCTTATAATTTATTGAATCACACTTCAAAAACGAACGTCTTAAGTTTATTTCTCTGTATCTTGTTTGCATTTTTAGAATCCAGCAGAAGCTACCATTAGGCAGCGAAAGCTCGATAACAAAAAAAAAGGAGATACTAGAGCCTTTAGATCTTTGATTGCTCATCTCTTTTCTTTATAAGGGCGTTTCCCAGTAGTTCAACTTCCGATTGTTATATATATATATATATATATATATATATATATATATATATATATATATATATATATATATATAGGTACGTATATATGCGTCCCCGTTCGATCAGTGTATACTCTCTATAATGATTTAAGGTTTTCAAACCTGGACATAAACAACAAAATCGATGAAAAGGCCCTGAATAACACAAAGAGTTATGGAGAAGTAGGTGCTTGATGTATCTTTAAGGCAAAGAAACGAAATTGCGATAATAAAAACTATAACAAAGATAAAGAACAATGGAGAAGCTATTATTGAACTGAAATATGGATTCGCGGGACATGTTGCGAGGTGCCATAATGACAAGAATAAAACCATATTACTACGAATAAGGAAAGCTTATGTCTAGAGATGGCCGGATATAGTCTGATGATATATATATGTATGTATATATATATATATATATATATATATATATATATATATATATATATATATACATATATATATATAATTTTACGAAATTAATGATGAAAAAGTTTCAAGATATATAGGAAAAAGACTCGAAAGTGCCAAAGAATTATAAATTATGACTAGCGGCGATCCAAGAGCTTAACTTTCCTTTAAGCAGGTTTATTTCATCGTCTAAATTAAGTGCTGCTAGAAAGTATTTTAAATCACATATTTTATTTTAGAGTTTTTCAGTTACCTTTCTACCATGTTTTATATTATTATGGGAAAGCTAACTGTATGAAAATTTAATGCTAGTAAATAGCTGTATTCTTGGAAGTTAAATAACTGTACTAAAGTGTAGTTACAGTCCGTTGGGGAATACCTAAGTTTAAAACTGCAATTCAAAATATGAGAATAAATGCATACATGAACATATAAATAAGATAAAAATTATGAGAATAAGTACATACATAAACTTATAAATAATATAATAAAGGAAGGCGGCTTCCTGCAAGTAAAATGCACAATATGTTCTGAAGCATTAGAGGATATTAACAAATTACTACAACCTACACGTATTTACGTGGGTCCATCTAATAAATGTGATAAATAAGTTATATTTAAAAAAGAATAACCCTATTATATTTATAGGGAATAGATAAAGAAAGAAAAGATGTATGGCGTCTTAGCGGACCAAGACCATCTAGTAAGTGCTTTGCTATTGCATCGAAAGTATGTCCATCCATGTGTAGCATCTATGAATCGCCAAACTAGAATATGTATTAAGTTGAGAATGTGGAATCTTTGGAACAATGATACTACTCAGTATATATTACCACTGCAGCAAACACAAAGCAATGATTGACTAAAGCTAAACTACAAATCTACCCTATTTATACGTAGCTTAACCCTTGAATTACTCAGGCGGAACTAATGGCATAGGCAAGGCCATCAGTTCCGGTCAAGTAACCAGTAGAGGGGACCATAAGGAATAGACCCTCTGTCTTTATTTAAGCTACTTTTACATTTTATAATTTCCATACTTTCGTATGCGTTCAACAATTTCCTATCAGAAACATTTCTTATTAATCTTAGATTACCTAATGTTACAATATGATCAGCTTCAAAGGCATGTTTGGCAATGCTAGACTTTTCTGTTCTACTGTATTTTAAGTGTGCTAAATGTTCTTTAAATCGTGTTTTAATTGACCTTTTAGTTTGCCCAACATACTTTTTGTCACAATCATTACAACTAATTTCATAAATTCCACTTTTCTTACAATTAGGAATCTTATCTTTGGGATTTCCTAAGATATTCCTCAGATTGTCTGACGACTTATAGACTAAGATAAGGCCTACCTTATTAAATAAATTGAGTCCCTTGCTATATTTCGGATTGTATGGTATGGAGACATACTTGGTGTTATTTTCTTCGCGTGTAAAAAAGTTGGAATTCTGAATATTAAACCTAAACTTACGTCTATTTATTAGCTTATTTATTAAGTCATCGTCATAAACATTAACTCTAGTTATATTTCTAATACGATTCCTTTCTTTATTAAAGTTTACTCTATTCAGAGGGACAGTGACCAAACGATGAACTAAAAAATGTAATGAGGCTAATTTGTGTTGTTTGCAATGAAATGAATCATTAGCAATATATCTACCTGTTACTGTGTCCTTCCTATAGATATCAAATTCTAATCTATTATTATTTTTAATAATTAAAATATTTAGAAAAGGCAATTGTCCTTTGTTCTCAACTTCGTAAGTGAATTTAATGGAATCATACCGGCTATTTAATTTAGAAACAAAATCATTAATATTTGCTTTCTCGGTATCAAAAATCGCGAAAATATCATCCACATATTTATACCATACCGTTGAGAAATACCATATTCGAATTCTTGACTGGCTTTGGTTTCAAACTTGCTCATGAATAAATTGGCTTTGAAAAATGATAAGCAATTACCCATAGCTGTTCCTTCTTTCTGAACATAAAATTGACTGTTATATTGGAAATAGTTTTGTTCCATACAAAGTTTAGATAATGTTAAGTATTCACGAATAATTTTGTCCTCAAAGTCATTCATTCTAAGTAATTCTTCGAGATATTGTAAAGTTTGTGGTATTGGCACACTTGGGCACAAAGAACTGATATCAAAAGAAATTAAGACTTCACCTTCATTAAGAAGTAGATTTTTTGTTTTATTAATAAATTCTAACGAATTCTTCACTGCGAAAGTATTTAATGGTAAATTCTCAAGTTCTTTTGATAACCATTTGGATATTGGTGATCCGACCGATGAAACAATGGGTCGCATTGCTTTTCCAGGTTTGTGAATTTTGGGTAAGCAATACAACTTTGGTATGGTCGGATTACTCACATTTAATTTAAATTTTTTGCGAATAGGAGACAAGGTTCTTACATTTCTTTAAAGAATTTTTAACCTCTGTTATCATTCTCGGTAATGGATTTCTTATTACCTTTTCATAAGGGCCAGATTCGATAAGATTATCTACGGGTTCAAAATAATCTTTCTTCTCCAATATAACAATCTTATTTCCTTTATCCGCTTTTAAGTAGAAGGCATCTTTCTTTTTCAATCCTTTCACTACTTTTATGTTTTTTTTGTGAATTAGAATTTGTGTTGTTAACCATGTTTTTCGATATTTGGTTGCGACATGCTTCCCTAACAAATGCTTTACTATTTTCTGTAAGTGTACTAATGGAACTTTCAATGTGAGCAACTATTTCTGATAAATTATCAAAGTTAAGACCTCTGTTTAAAATGCGAATTTCATTTCGTTTAAAGGATTAAGATGAATGATTTTCTACATTATTTATGAGTTCCTGAGGACTATTCTTTTCGGTAAGAGCTTTTTTAATTTTTTACTTAGAGATTTATAGAGAATTAATAGAGGATTTCTTTTTATATTGAATATCAATAACTAAAAACATTTTCCTCAGGAACTCGCTCCATACTTCATATTCAATAGTGTTTAATCCCGAAGTAAGTTTTTTGAATATGCTGTATGATTCTATTTCTAACATACTACGTTTTGTGTACAAATTCCTGATTTCTAAGTCAATCAATTTTTGCTTAGCAAAGAATGAAACTTTTTCTGAAATGATTGATTTTGGCAAATTAACCTTAATAAAATTAGGAAAAACTTTAAATTTCTTGCAAGACTTTAAAAACCAAATATCTGCACCTACTAATCTAATCTTACTACTGTACTTACGAAAAAGGTTTAATTCCGTTGACCGTGAAGCCATCTCAACTAAGTTGGGAATGTGGAATCTTTGGCACAAGAATACTACTCAGTATATATCACCAATAATGATTTTGAGGACGAAATTATTCGTGAATACTTAACATTATCTAAACTTTGTATGGAACAAAACTATTTCCAATATAACAGTCAATTTTATGTTCAGAAAGAAGAAACAGCTATGGGTAAATTGCTTATCACCTTTCATAGCCAATTTATTCACGAGTAAGTTTGAAACCAAAGCCAGTCAAGAATTCGAATATGGTATTTCCCAAGGGTATGGTATAGGTATGTGGATGATATTTTTGCGATTTTTGATACAAAGAAAGCAAATATTGATGATTTTGTTTCTAAATTAAATAGCCGGTATGATTCCATTAAATTCACTTACGAAGTTGAGAACAAAGGACAATGACCTTTTCTAGATATTTTAATTATTAAAAGTAATAATAGATTAGAATTTGATATCTATAGAAAGGACACAGTAACAGATAAATATATTCCAACACAAATTAGCCTCATTGAATTTTTTAGTTCACCGTTTGGTCACTTTCCCTCTGAATCGAGTAAACTTTAATAAAGAAAGGAATTGCACTAGAATTATAACTTGAGTTAATGGTTATGACGATGACTTAGTAAATAAGCTAATAAACAGACATAAGTTTAGGTTTAATATTCAGAATTCCACCTTTTTTACACACGAAGAAAATAACACCAAGTATGTCTCCATACCATACAATCCGAAATATAGCAAGGGACTTAATAAGGTATTTAATAAGGTAGGCCTCACCTTAGTCTATAAGTCATCAGACAATCTGAGGAATATCTTAGGAAATCCCAAAGATAAGATTCCTAATTGTGAGAAAAGTGGAATTTATGAAATTAGTTGTAATAAATAGGGTAGATTTGTAGTCTAGCTTTAGTCAATCATCGCTCCTGATGAAACTAACATGGTTAGCGAAACGCGCGTCGAGGGCAAAAATAAAGTGTTTGGTGTAGTGATGATATATACTGAGTAGTAGAATAAGTATGTTTCACTCCACATCAGAACTGGTCAGCTACTCTAGGTTAGTTTTTTTTATCGATCACCTCCCCGTCCGACCACTTTTTGGAAGTATATCAGTGAGAATGTCGTAATATTCCTCAACGTTGTTTTAGACAACAAGGTAGTGCTGCCACTGGCGTTATTACATTTCTGCAACAACTACTACTTGTGTATGTGGCCACACCAAATATATATAATAAAATTAATAAATAAGTACACTGACCTGCCGAAATTGGCACTCAAGAAACCTGATACAGTATGCCGGCACGATGATCACGAGGCTAGGGTTGCTACTTGGAACGAAGACGGTACTTAAAGGAGAAAGAAACGTAAAAATTTCATGTGACAGTCAATAGAGCTTTATTTTCTTGTAAGAACTATTATACTGCTCTATATTTATGACCTATCTTTATGAAGATAAAGAAATGAATACTGTACCATGTTAAAAGAAGATAGTTATGTTGGCGGCATAAGCCCTGCGATATAGTTTCTGCTTACGATTTTGAAGGTATCGGGTTCAAATCTTTACAGATCAGTGTACTTATTTATTAATTTATTTAATTATATTTCGCTAGACCACATAAACAGGTAGTGTAGTTGTTGCAGAAATGTAATAACGTACTATATGGAGGATGTCGTAATATCCGCCAACATTGTCCAAATTCCAAAACATACATTAGTATTTCACGACACCTTTTAGATAACGCAGTAGTGATGCCACGGGCAATATTACATTTCTACAACTATAACCTATGTATATGGCCAGACAAAATATACTTAAATAAACTAATAAATAAGTAAACATAGACCTGTCAGGATTGGAACCCTGGATCTTTGATACCGTATGCCGGCCAGCAAGATGACATGACCACAGGGCTAGGGCCGGTATGCTAGGTGAAGTCTAGTCAAAGTAAAGAAGCAAATCGCAAAACACCAACGATAAATCATCTAAAGTAGGATATATATATATATATATATATATATATATATATATATATATATATATATATATATATATATATATATATATTTTTTACTCCATCATCAACCAGCCTAAGTGAGATCCGAAGCGCAATCCTTCTAAAAATCCTAATATCGCGTGAAGGTAAGGTATAAAGTGCTTAAGATCTATATTGGGATCAGCAGTGTTGCCATTGAGAGCGATTTGTATTTTCAAAATACCTTCATTTTTACAGTTACTGCTACTCATTCAATGATGGTATTAGTATCCTATTCACAGCAAATATACTAAATATGACTTAAGTTTTTTGCTTTTAAATTAAAAGTTTTGGCGTCTTCACACTGGATAGCGCTGAGGTTTGTGGTGTACTAGCACTTTTATGTGTATGTTACCTAAATCTCTTCGTAGATGGCACGCCCGGGTTGTCCATCACTTTAGGCTCTAATACTTTTGATGCAAGTGCTTTGCAGAAGATTTGGGCCACTAAGCCTATATATATATATATATATATATATATATATATATATATATATATATATATATATATATATATATATATATATAAATCTATATATATATATATATATATATATATATATATATATATATATATATATACTGTATCAAGGCTCTCGAGTGCCAATCCCGGCAGGTCAGTGTACTTATTTATCAATTTATTTAAGTATATTTTGGCCACATACACAGGTGGTAGTTTTTGCAGAATTGTAATAACGCCAGTGGCAGCACTATCTCGTTGTCTAAAAGGTACCGTGAAATACAAATATATGTTTCGGAACTTGGACAACGTTGAGGAATATTACGACATTCTAACCGAGATACATCCAAAAAGTGGTAATCCCGAGTCGGGCGGAGAGGTGATCGATAAAAAAAAAACTAACCTAGAGTAGCTGGCCAGTTCTGATGTGGAATGAAACATACATATTTGGCGATTCATAGATGGCACACATGGATGGACTACGACTTTACTTTCGATGCAATAGCAAAGCACTTACTGGACGGTCTTGGTCCGCTAAGACGCCATACATCTTTTCTTTCTTTATTTACTCCCTGACTATAAATATTTGCTCTTTAGGGTTATTCTTTTTTAAATATAACCTATTTATCACATTTATTACATGGACTTGCGTAAATACATGTAGGTTGTAGTAATTTGTTAATATCCTATAATGCTTCAGAACATATTGTGCATTTTACTTGCAGGAAACCGCCTTCCTTTATTATATTATTTATATGTTTATGTATGTACTTATTCTTATAATTTTTATCTTATTTACGTGTTCATGTATGCATTTATTCTCATATTTTGAATTGTAGTTTTGAACTTAGGTATTCCCTAACGGATTGTAACTACACTTTAGTACAGGTATTTAACTTCCAAGAATACAGCTATTTATTAGCATTAAATTTTCATGCAGTTAGCTTTCCCATAATAATATAAAACATGGTAGAAAGGTAACTGAAAAACTAGAAAATAAAATATATGATTTAAAATACTTTCTAGCAGCACTTAATTTAGACGATGAAATAAACCTACTTAAAAGAAAGTTAAGCTCTTGGATCACCGATAGTCATAATTTATAATTCTTTGGCACTTTCGAGTCTTTTTTCCTATCCATCTTGAAACTTTTTCACCGTTAATTTCGTAAAATTAAAAAAAAATCCTGAATTTTTAATAGAGGATTTCGATATCATACATTATTTATTTGAAACCGTAGACAATTTTGTCGTACATAGAAACTTGTATATTTTTCCAGGTATAGGTAATAGATAGAATTTAAGTAGTGTGTTTAAAATTTAAACTAACCTTCCATCAAACGTAGAGTGAGCACTTTTGTAAAAGAATTTCTCATAGGAAACAGCCTTTAAATATTTATGTACATACATATGGAAACATACTCGTATATTAAAAAATTCTGAACTGTTAGACATTCATATTAAAAAGTAAAAATATTTGTATTTCGCAATGTATTCAATTTGATATATATATATATATATATATATATATATATATATATATATATATATATATATATATATATATATATATATATATATATATATATATATATATATATATATATATATATATATATATATATATATATATATATATATATATATATATATATATATATATATATATATATATATATATATATATATATATATATATATATATATATACAGGGAAATTTCCCTACGCAGACACCCTTCTTACACGGGCACCTTCCTTGAACGGACAGTTTCTCATGGTCCCGACCGACTCTCATATAACTGACATTGTGTTAACTGCCTCTTGGCCTGACATTCTCTTGAACGGACGCGGACACAAAAAAATGTTCTCTTAACCTGACAAAACACAATAAAAAATAAACGCCTTGTCTCATTTTTCTGTGGCGAGTATCGTTGCTGCGTTTCCCAACCGCACCGCGCGACAACGTCTCTACTGAGGGCTTCCCCGAATAAACCGGGGATTTACCGATCTCAATTTTTCGGTACACGAGGGGATTTAATATTAGTCTGACGCCTGTGCGAGAAAGAAACACAGTGAGTGACACATTCATTGTAGAAATGACTCCAAATAGAAAAATTCTCACGCTTAAACAAAAAATTGAGATTGTTGAAGTTCACAATAAGGAAAAGTTAAGTGAAAGGGACTTATCTAAGTGTTTTAATATCGGAAAAACACAAGCTTCTGATATAATTAAACATAAAGAAACCCTTCTAAACTAGCGGATGTCAAACAGCAATTTGAATGACTGGTAATGGAACTAAAATTGACAAGTTGCACATGAATTATTTTTTTAGGTAAGGTTTTCTGGAATTAGTGCATTGATTTTCTTTTCATATCAATTCAAAGAATGGATAAAAGGGGATGAGAGTATCAGTAGCCTATATTGTAGGCTCTACCCAATAAAACGCTAACATTAAAAAAAGAAAAATGTGTTGGTGGTAAATATCCCAAAGAGAGGTTTACAATTTTGCATTATGCAAATATGGCGAGAGAAAAAGAAAAACTCCTAGTCATTGATAAGGCAGTTAAACCTAGAGCATTTAAAAATATTAACATAAACATCCTGCCTGTAACCTGGAAATATAATAAGAAAGCTTGGATGACAGGAGAAATTATGACAGAGTGGTTGCAAGATCTTGACTGGAAAATGGCGAAAGAAAAAAGAAACATTTTGTTATTTTTAGACAATGCAGGATCTCAACCAAAAGACATCAGCTTTAAAAATATAAAAATCTTGTTTTTGCCCCCTAACTGAACATCAGCTTGTCAATCGCTTGACCAGGGAATTATAAAAATTTTAAAATTTATTACCGAAGTCTAATACTAAAACACCTGATAGTAGCCATTGAAACTGCTGGTACAGTTTTGAGTTAAGTAGAAAATTACGCCACTGGATGCAGTTTACTTTGCAAAAACCGCTTGGGAACAAGTAACCAAAGAAACAATTAAAAATTGCTTCCGTGAAGCGGGATTTAAGCATGAAAATATTCAAAGTGAAGACCAGTTAATTGAGGCTGTAACATCTGACCCAGAAGATGACTTACTACTTAACGTACTTGCAGATATCCTCAAAAATAACAATTCGTTGGAATTGATTGATAATGAAAACCTTAATGATTCTTTGAACATAGATGTAAATTTGTATGTTGAAAATCCAGATTCAGAACAAGAAATTTAAAATCCAGTTGAAATACAAGGACTTCCCGAAGTTTCTGATGTCCATGAGGTTCCAGTACCAACAGATGCTATCCCAAATTATGGTGAAGCTATTACCCTAACCAAGCAGCCGAAGATCACGGAGATACAGAGTCTTTAAAGCTTCTTTCCAAATTAGAAATACGATTTGTGGACGCCATTTTAAAGAAAAAGAGGAGACAAACAATAATATACGAATTTTTGCGTCATTAAAGTGACCTCTCATTTCATATGTATAACTCTATCCTATTATATTTTATATGTATCTAAAGGTGTTTTTTCCTCAAGTTTTAAGTTTTTTGTTTATTTTAAAAATATGTATAAACATACGTATATGTTTTAATTGTCCCAAATTCTTTAATTACAGTTTTCATTAAAAAAACGATTATTTTTTGTATTTCTTTTAAGCGGATGCGGACACCCCTCTTGAACGGGCACTTTCGGTCGGTCCCGTTGGTGTCCGACAAAGGGAGATTTCACTGTCACTATATATATATATATATATATATATATATATATATATATATATATATATATATATATATATATATATATATTCTTTATAAGACCTTATTTTTAATAAGATAAAATCCGAGATTTATTTATATGCCGTTTATTTTAGACAAAAATTTTCAGTATGTATAAAGCGAAGCTAAGGTTACATGTTACGACTTTAGGTCGGTCCCGTTGGTGTCCGCCAAAGGGAGAATCCAGTATATATATATATATATATATATATATATATATATATATATATATATATATATATATATATCTATATATCTATATATATATATATATATATATATATATATATATATATATATATATATATATATATATATATATATATATACGTATATATAGTTATATACGTATATATATATATATATATATATATATATATATATATATATATATATATATATATTCTTTATAAGACTTTATTTTTAGTAAGATAAAATCCGAGATTTATTATATGCCGTTTATTTTAGACAAAAATTTTCAGTATGTATAAAGCGAAACTAAGGTTAAATGTTATTGTTTATATCTTTTAAATGATTAACATTTTAAATAAGTCTATCAAACATTTAAATACCATGACGTTATATTCTCTTGTTGGGTTAAAGACGTTTACATTAAGGGTATTATAATAACAAAGACTTCAGAATAGACTATAAACGTAATGCGATTTAACTAAATACACACAGGTGTTTGACATTTAAACCTATAAATTTACATGATACAAAAAACAGAAAATAAGACGTTTAAGTTTAGAGTTCTCTGCTTGGCAAAACAAGAAAAGATGTTCAGGTGAGTGGGTGTAATATTAAGGTATTTCTTACGAGTAACTGTTAAAAGTAGTTTTGCTTGAAATTTTAAGAAATAATAGATTTTAGCATCATGCATTCACTGCTTTAATATAAAGATGTTTTACCAAGTTTCGGATGTTTAACACGTATAAGATAGGAATCCCTACTTTTTCTTCGATCAAGAGCATGCGTTTTTTACAATTTCTGTTGTCGTATGTGCATTAAAAAGTAAAAACTCACAAAAAATTATAAATACGTAAAAAAATTATTTTGCTATCGTTTGTTAAAATATGAAGGCAGTTTACCACCTGGTTATTGCAAAAATATTAGATAAATATTACTTTTTATAGAATTTTATGGAGTGAATTTTCGTTGTGGCAACGTAGCTTGAAAAAGACAGTTCGCTCGATTGCGGGCGTTCTTTCAAATTTTAAATCATCTATAGTCCGGGGGCTCATAACCAAGATTTTGGACTTATCGAAGAGCGGCAGATAAATATATCACATTAAATGTAGCAAACAGAACCAAAAAATACAACTTATAGATCCAAATTCCGGTTCCTGCCGGGGTTATGGAGGGAGAAAGTTTCAGAAAATTGAGGGTAAGTGAACCCATCGCTTTAATATCTGCCACGGAGATCGGTTCCTTCGTGAGTAGTGGACCCACCTGAACTCATTCGAGAGCGGCAGATAAATGAATTAGTGTTTGAATATAATACGAGGTGAAATTCCGAATATGTGCCATGAAAACCAGTCCCTGCTTTTATCAGCAGAATTTCTGTACTTTTAATGCAAAGCTTAAGTTATAAACAAATTGCTTTTCTTTATTTGCATTATTACTTAGCTATGATGCATGAGTTTATTTGTTTTTTGACACGTTAAAGTCGAATTTCTAATCCATTTTTGCTAAAAATTTATTAATTTTTGTTACAAATAAATAATTTTTTTCTATAATAACTAAACATAATATTATTTAACTCGCTAAAATTAAATTCTCTATTCATTTTTTCAAAAACTAAATTATTTTATTATTACTGGCAATTTATTAGAATTACATATATTAATTTTTCTTTGGGAATTCAGCTCGTTATTTTTATTTAATTGCATATAAATATACTTATTAGCTCTTAATTCTCAATTAATTAAATTGGAAAAATGGATTAGAAATTCAGATGGCAGGACAAAATTCATCTAAAAAACTTGGGTAGAGCTAGTAAAAAGCTTAGATTTTGCTGTTATGGAGATAAATTCTCTAAAATTCGGTTTATTAGCATAATTGTTTATAATGAACTATTTATAACAATAAAAAGGTTCAGTTTTTGTAAAAATAGATTTCGTGGGTCGAAATATGTCTAAAAAGATTTGGGTGGAGTGCTTCTTAAACTTAGATTCCGTTATTATAAAAATAAATGATATCAAATTACTTTTTTTAGATAATTGCTTAAAAAATTGTTAATAACAATTAATAGGTCATTTTTTCAAAAAACTAACTACAGATCGGATTTTATGACCCAAAAACACATAACGTATACTAGAGTGGATCCGTCACGCCCAAAGTTTAAAAAGAACACAGTGAAACCCCGGGTGGCTAATGGAGTATTCGGTGATTGTTGTATTGGCATTAACTGAATTCGGCAAAATTATTGTAAGTTTGAAATTTTAATTCTTGAGGTTTTTTGGATCACTCTTATTGTCTGTCATGTTAGAAATCAAAAATTACATATGTACTATCCAATACAGCTACCAAAAAATTTTTTAAAAAAATTTTCGTAATTACATATTAAAAGGGGTTTTGGGGTTTTTGAATATAAATTTTAAATAATAAATATAAACAAAATTTAAAGGTTAAATATAAAAAAAATATAGAGCGAAATTGCACTACAAATTAAATAAATATATTAATCTGCTTGTAACTGTTTCAGTGGTGATTTGAGCGTCTCTCGAGACACTGGCGCATGTGTTTTGTATTTGAGAAAACTCAAATTAGAAGACGGGCGCGCGTGTTGTAAGACAGGCGCGCGCATTTTAATAAAGAACCAGACTCTATAGTAGATATTATTATTTTTAGCATCTACAAACCTCAACGAACATATTAAGACAAATTACATTCGCTCCTCTATGGGTTCAGGTGGGTCCATTTTTCTGCAACTTTGGACCCTTATAACTTTGGATTGACCCAATATCCTTGACAGATATTCATTTTTCAGTCATATTTCATAGAAATGAAGCTATACCCAAAATATCTGCCACTCAGCGTTGGGTTCGTCCACTAACTTTTTCTTGCAGCTTTAAAGCGTATTTCCAAGAACAGGAACCAGAGTTGAATCTTTAAACTATCTGGAGAGACTAAGGGGGGCATAATTAACAAAGTGATACTATTGTCAGCCACTCTTCGATTTGGCATTTTGGTACTGAGCTCCCGGACTAATATATGCGATGCCATAACACATGATTGCGTACGGCGGGAAGCAAGCGAGAAGCTACGTTGCCACACTCATTATACTTTGAAAACCAAATTATTCCGCGTCTTTCTCTAACATAATGCTCTCTCTGTCTTCTCGTAACAAATACCTTAACAGTAAAAGATAAAGTTAATGCTTTCGGTAAATTTTTGTGTATAAAACAAACTTAATGTGACATAACCATAATATCATGTAGAAATTTTCAGCTTTACTTAGTTTTTATTATTATAAACGGTAAAGTTCCTTCACACATACACCGTATGACTCGTAATCACTCTTGTCTTTACTTCCTGATAGTGTCAGGCCCGTACATAAGGGCCTGCCCGTACATAATCCTTAAGAATAAACAGGTAAAATAAAAACAATGTCTACAGGGTTAATTCAAGGAGTTTGACGAAAGCTCAGTTTTGTAAAAGTTCCGAAAAGTTCGCACATTCAAGTGATACTATGATGCTTCAGATTGCCTTCATAATACTGCACTTTTTACCCTGTAGAACATATATTGACTTTGATTAATAACTCAACAATAAAAGCTAGAAATGCATTACAAATTTTAAATCCAACTATTATATATTTAATCAAGAAGGTTGTAAATGAAATCCCAGTAGAAAATTGGAAAAATTCGGCAAATCATAGTGAATCAATCAATTTAGAGTATAACCGTGAGGATGACACTGAATTAGATATTAATAAATGTTAATCAGAATTTTTCTTTTTTCCTGTTTCATACATAAAACATTTCAAATAATCTAATAGTTGTAGCAACTGTTTATTTTTACTTTTGAACTTAATAATTAAATATTTCTTAACTACTACATTTTTTTAGTACCCATTGAAATCCCTACAACATTAAATTCGACCCAGTGTTAATATTCTTCTATAACAATATAAACAAAGCGGGGGTGCCGGTATATCAGATAAAATTGTCAAACTCAATAAATTTAATGAATACCAGGTTTTTACCTCATTGAAAAATATTTGGCAATTTTGGAGATAACCACAGACAACTATTCAAAAGGTATAAGTCTGAACAAACTTGAGATCTCTGGAAAAAGCAACACATCATTTCATACCTAATACCTAATAATTTTTAAAAACGTAATAATTTTCAATTTATAATGTTATTATTATTCATAAAACCAACTTGAATCATTTCAACGGCATTTAAGAAGTTGCAAAAACCTATAGTAGCTCGACGAAAATAAGGTAAAGGCAATTTGGCTAATTTCAATTTATTATGTAGCGGCAGAGAAGTATTAAAAATTAGCATTTTCATAAATAATGGTTACCACTTAACCCGATTTAAACATAATTCTAAGTATTTTCTTGCAGCTTTACCCATAGTAAAAAAAATGAAATTTAACAGGCTTGTTTTAGATAAATTGCTTAAAAAATAAGATACCTATTCACGTCTCTTTTTCCTTATTCATTATCTATCCTATGGATGTCGAAACATATTTATATTTCAAGATGCCTTTTAGACAAAGCGGTATTTTTTTTATGGGCATAGCACACATGCTGCAGGGAAATCTCCTTCGAAATGAGGTTCTCCATATAAAAGTCTGCATGTAAATGATTGTATAAGGGGTGACAAGCTGAACTTTATACGAATGTGAAGAATTAGCGCGACGTGTATTTCTAGCATACACAGCTTTGGAAGGAAGGAATTAAGGCTACATCAATCGAACAAATGAAAATAATTGTAGAATGTACTCAAAGATGCCAAACATATGTTATATAAGTTAGACAGGATATTTTCTTACGAAAGTCATATTGATGATCCCTATTAATATTCAATTCTATTATATTTTAGAAGATGCTGATTGACAACCTTTTACAAGACTTTCGTATTACTAAAAGCAGTGAGTCTGGTCGGTAGTTGTTTGGCAAGGTCATCTTGCCTTTTTCGGGTACAGTTGAAATGTAGCGCATTTCCAGTAGAAAGGAAATATTCCCTTTCTGTAGCATAGGTTGAAAAGCCTACAGAAAACTGGTATTAGTTCTCTCGCGCATTCTTTGAACACTAGGGCAGGTATTGCGACAGCACCAGAAGTTTTTTTGGTGTCTAGCTTCATTTTTTTTATGGGTCTAGCACACGTGCTACAAAAAAGTCCCTAAAGCGCTCCAGGAGCGGCATATGTGCGGAAAAAGCGATTCACGTTGTTCTTGAATCATTGTAAATTTTACTCGGTGGGAAACGCTGGGCAAATTATTCCAAAGGGATAATGTTCTCCATATAATAGACTGCTTGAAAAGCGTTGTACGCGAAGTAACAAGCTGAACCTCATGATGCGAAGCACCAGCGCGACGTGTATTTCTAAGATGCACCGATTTGGGAGGAATTAAGCGGGCTACATCCTTCGAACACTTTCCATGAAAACACTTGTAGAACAGACTCAAGTCGCCAACCGTTCTTTGATGTTCCAGCGAATCAAGGCCGCCGGTCAATTCCGGCTCTCCAATCAGACGGACAGCTCTGGGAGCAGTATTCCATAGTTGGTTGAATTTGAGCTTTGTAAAGAATTAATAGTTATTGTGGGGTGTAAAGCTTTCGGGTTCGAAATAATATTCCCAACTTTTGAGAAGCTCTCCTTGCTATGCCCGCAATATGTTCATGCCAGGACATATTTGCTCCCAAACTAACGCCCAACAAATTGGGCGCCGATGCTAGGGGAATGGAGTGCCCCGACATAACTATGTCGGGTTCAGCAACGTTAAGTTTTTTAGAAAAAACTGCCGCCTGGGTTCTTGTAGAGTTAAATTCCACTTGGCTACTGTCACCCCAATATAGAATTTCTTCCAGGTCTTTGTTAAGTTGAACGACCTCCTGCTGTCTGCGGATATTCGCCTGAGCAGCCGATGTCCGAGCGTTCAAGATGAATGAAGAGACAAGTTGACTGTCATCTGCAGATTGGATTCCCGGTCTTTTCCAGCAGATCGTTAATGTAAATGAGAAAGAGAGTAGGAGACAGTATGGAGCCCTGGGGCACACCGGCGTTGATAGTGAAGGTATTAAAAAGAAATCCGTCGACCGCCACTCGTAAAGAACGCTCTCTGAGGAAACATGAGAGCCACAAACAGAACCTTTCAGACATACCATAAGAGCGTAACTTAGCCAACAGTCCATCGTGCCAAACACGGTCGAATGCCTTAGATATGTCAAGAGCAACCGCTCGAGTTTCTCCAAAGCGTTCAATTGCGTTGTTCCAAACATGTGTTACATAAGTCAGAAGATCTCCTGTTGATCTATGTTTACAAAAACCATATTGGTGATCGCTAATAATATTGAATCGTACAAGATATTTTAGAAGATGCTCATTGATAACCTTTTCCATGACTTTCGATATTATTGAAAGCAGTGCGACTAGTCGGTCTTTTTGCCTTTTTTAGGTATCGGCTGAACCGTGGCACATTTCCAGCAGGACGGAAATATTCCCTTTCTGTAGGATAGGTTAAAAAGTCTACAGAAAACTGGTGTTAGTTCCCTTGCACAGTTTTTGAGAACTATGGCAGGTATTCCGTCAGCGCCAGAAGCCTTTTTGGTGTCTAGCTTCATTAAAATACGCTTTATGATGCGCTGTCTGAAGACAACATCGGGCATCTTTGACTGCAATATGGGAATAGTGGGTGGTTCATTAAAATATGTTTTGTGATACGCAATCTGAAGACAATATCGGGTATCCTTGAGTGGACTATGGGAATAGTTGGTGGTGTATTTTCTTGGAAATCGCACTAATGTTATCTGGCCGTGTGAGTGGTGGTATAGTGAATTTAGTGAAATTTTTACTAATGGCCTTAGCGATTTACCAAAGAAACTAGAATAGTTAGGGCGGGCAAGAAGTTTATATTTTATTCTTTGATTGTGTGACTCCCTGGTTTCGTTGATAAATTTTTTGCATCTGTTCCGGGTACGAACAAAGACGTCTCGATTTGTGACGTTAAGATTTTCATTGTCGGTAGGCAAAATGTTGCGAAGTAAAAGCTTCTTTGCATTTTCGATCGTCAGATGGGTCGTTGGTCAAAAACAAACGACTAGCCAAGAGAATGTTCGAAAAAATTCTTTGCATCTGTTCCGGGTACGAACAAAGACGTCTCGATTTATGACGTTAAGATTTCCATTGCCGGTAGGAAAAATGTTGAGCGGTAAAAGCTTCTTTGCATTTTCGATCGACCTAAGGTTTTTCCGTTGGAACGGCATTTTTTCGGAAAGGAATGTAAGCGTCTATACCAGCAGAATGACATAGGAAATCTTAGCGCAGTCAGAAGGGTCGTCGAATCCAAAACAAACGACTAACCAAGGGAATGTTCGAAAATATTCCACAAGTTCTTCCCATTAGCAGTTTGTTTAGGTGCCCCTCTATCACTGATCGGTAGGCTACTTGATGTCGAAAGCAGTTTATGGTCGGAAGAACCTAACGGCGGATTCACGGTGACACTGTAAATCTCTAGATTGGTGGTTATAGTGCGTTATTACGTTTGTGCGACAACTACACTACCTGTTTATAACGCCAAGCCAAATATAATTAAATAAATTAATAAATAAGTCGCTTGAGAAGCCAACATAACTAAGTTCTCTTTGTATGGTACAGATAGATCATAAATATAGAGTAATACATAACTTCTTATTCCAAATGGTACGCTATTGACTGTCACATGAAATTCTTTATTTTTTCTCCTTCAAGTGCCCTCTTCGTTACCAGTGGCTGCATTAGCCTCGTAGTCATCGTACCGGCATAGGTATCAAGGGTACCTAGTGCTAATACCGGCAGATCAGGGTTCTTATTTATTATTTTATTTATGTATATTTGGCTTGGTCACATATATGGGTAGTAGCTATTGCAGAAATGTAAAACGTCAGTGGCCGTGTTTCCTAAAAGCTGCCGTAAAATACAAATGAATGTTTCGGACAATGCAGGCAAATATTACGGCATCCTAGCCTATATTCTTACTTCCATATATTTCCATGCCTAAATTTTTCCTGGTATTATGAACTGTAACAAATCGTTCGTCTCTCCCTCATAAAGTGTCCCGTATTGCAGTTTCCATTTTTTGACTTTAATTTTTGTTTTATTTCTTCATTCTTCTTACTATTTCGGCGTTAGTAATCTACGGTATATAGCTGAAGAGCTTTTTGAAATATACAATTTCTTTAACGTTCATGGCTCCTTACAATAAAATGATCCTAAGAAAATGTCACATCTCCCTAATATTATCTTGAGTCATGAAGTGAAATCGATACAACAAAATACCCGTTTGATGCTCATGAAAATTGTTATGTATCTGTGCTATCCTAATTTTTATATCCTCAGAGCAGTCGTATTTATGCCTTGATATTTTTGTGTCTGTCAACTGTTTCTATTGATTATTTGTTTATAATATATATATATATATATATATATATATATATATATATATATATATATATATATATATATATATATATATATATAATATATATATATATATATATATATATATATATATATATATATATATATATACATATATACGAGGCTGGTTTGAAAAGTCCGTGCAAAAATAAAAACTACTTATGTGTTTGGGGTAAACCTTTTTTATTTTTCGACATAGTCTCCTTTTAGGCTTATACACTTCGTCCAACGATGTTCTAGTTTGTTAATCCCTTCCGAATAATAGGATTTGTCCAAGTCTGCAAAATATCCATTAGTGTCTGCAATCACCTCCTCGTTTGAATAAAATCTTTGTCCCGCCAGCCATTTCTTCAAATTGGGGAACAAATAGTAGTCCGAAGGAGCCAAGTCTGGAGAATAGGGGGATGGGAAACGAGTTGGAATCCTATTTCCATTAATTTTGCGACCACAACTGCTGAGGTGTGTGCTGGTGCGTTGTCGTGATGAAAAAGGACTTTCTTGTGGGCCAATCGCGGGCGTTTTTCTTGCAGCTCGGTTTTCAAACGGTCCAATAACGATGAATAATATTCACCTGTAATAGTTTTTTACCCTTTTCCAGATAGTCGATGAGGATTATCACTTGCGAATCCCAAAAGACAGTCGCCATAACCTTTCCGGCCGAAGGAACGGTCTTCGCCTTTTTTGGTGCAGATTCCCCCTTGGTAACCCATTGTTTAGATTGTTGTTTGGTCTCAGGAGTATAGTAATGTATCCATGTTTCATCCACAGTAACGAAACGACTCTTAAAGTCCTCCGGATTCTTCTGGAACAGCTGCAAACCATCCTTGCAACACTTCACACGATTCCGTTTTTGGTCAAGCGTGAGCAATCGCGGCACCCATCTTGCGGATAGCTTTCTCATGTCCAAATGTTTATGCAAAATATTATATACTCGTTCAGTCGAGATGCCCACAGCACTAGCAATCTCACGCACCTTAACTCTTCTGTCATCCATCACCATATTATGGATTTGATCAATGATTTCTGGAGTCGTAGCCTCCACAGGCCGTCCAGAACGTTCAGCGTCACTTGTGCCCATATGGCCAGTCCGAAAATTTTAAAACCACCTATAAACTGTTCTAATCGAAGGTGCAGAGTCACCATAATGTTTATCAAGCTTCTCTTTAGTCTCCTGAGGCGTTTTGCCTTTGATAAAGTAATGTTTAATCACCACACGAAATTCTTTTTCGTCCATTTCTTGAAAATCACTCGACTTCTTTGATTCACACTAATGCCAAACACAAAGAAATAGACCAATATGGCTGAAACTTGGTGTGCGTTCATTCAAGAGATGCTACTAACTGAACATGACCTCGATACGCGCCGGTTGTGCCATCTCTCGGACTTTGCACGGACTTTTCAAACCAGCCTCGTGTATATATATATATATATATATATATATATATATATATATATATATATATATATATATATATATATATATCTATGTATATATATAGTGACGCCCATATTTTTTACTCGATGTAGTTAATTTTTATTAATTAATAAATGTAGCTTATCTAGATTGGTTGCTCTTAGAATTTTTTCATTCGTATATCTTATGTCATTGAAGGGCATTCCATTGTCTATTACTTCTCTTTTTTATTCTGTAAATACTCCTCTTAAGATATTAAGAAGTATAGGTTGAAAAGTGTCGAATTATAACATCTTTGGTATTGAGTATTTGTTCCTTAAGAAACTGAATCAGATATTTTATTTCGAAAGTCGAAAGTGTTATAATGTTGAAATACACATAGGTCGTTATTGTTGTCCTCGCATATTAAGTGCCACTAGTGCTTTCCATAGCAGCAGAAGACGACATCCTGCCGGAAATGCTAAAAGAGGGAGGACCGCTATTAATCAAAGAGCTTAAAAAACCCTTCAATAAATGTCCAATCGAAGTAGTGATACCAAAAGATTGGGAAACTGCCATAGTTATATTGATATACAAAAAAGGAGATCCTAGCAATTTGGAGAACTATAGGCGAATAAGCCTTCTATCGCAAATATACAAACTATTGATGAGAATAATCACAAATCGATTAGAAAAGAAGTTTGAAAATTATCAACCCAAAGAACAAGTAGGCTTCCGAAAAAAATTTAGCACAATCGAACATCTACACACGGTCAGACAACTTATAGAAAAGGTAATTGAATACAGTATCACAGCCTGGATGGCACTTGTCGACTTCCGAAAAGCCTTTGACACAGTGAAATACTGGACAATTGAGAAAGCTATGAAAAACGCAATAGTCGATCAAAGGTATATTAACACACTGACAAAAATCAATGAACACTCAAAACTGAAAGTGAGATTACACAAGGATACCAAGGAAGTAAAAATACTTAGTGTGTTAGACAGGGTGACATCATATCACCCAAAATATTCACCCTGGTACTAAAAGATATCTTCAAGAGTCTTCACTGGGAAAACAGGGGACATAACATATCCGCAGAGAGACTCAACAACTTAAGATTTGCTAATGACATCGCGCTTTTGGGCCAAAATTAAATCGAATTGAAAGAAATGCTCCAAGAATTACAAACTGAAGCAAAAAAACGTCGATTTAGAGATGAACACCACAAAAACCAAATTCATGACAATTGACAAACAACAATTAATGACATAATATCCATACACGGACAAAAAGTGGAAAGGGTGGATTCATATGTATATTTGGGACAGGAAGTTACACTCGGAAAATTGAATCAAGGATCGGAAGTCGATCGATGGATACGCCTGGAATGGGCGGCTTACGATAAAATGAAACAAGTCTTTCAGTCTAAACTGCCTTTAAAACTTAAGAGTAAAGTATATAACGCATTCTACCAGTAACAACATATGGTAACGAAACTTGGGTTTTGACACGAAGAATAATTAGAAAATTGCATGTTCATCAGAGAAAAATTGAAAGAAAAATTCTAGGTATATCATTTAGGGACTGCAAATCAAACGATTGGATCAGGAAAGAAAGAGGGATCCACGATATAATTGAGAGGATGTGGAACTGGGCTGGCCATGTGACCAAAAATACTGATAACTGGAGCGGAAAAGTGACCAGATGGAGACCATGGGGGGAAAAAGAAATACTGGCAGACTCCAATAACCTTGGTATGACGACATTAAAAGAACAGCGGGTCTCAATTGATATCAAATTACTCAAAATAGGGACATATGGAGGCACATGAGAGAGACCTACATCCAAAGGACAGAGAATGGCTAGAAGAAGAATAAGAAGTGCTTCCCATATGCGTAAACCATCTCAGAAACCTAACTGATTTTTTCTAGTATCTCGTGAAGTATGTTATAGTTCATTTTAAGAAAGTTTTTTGACACGTATCTTATTAAACTGATAGTTCCATAGTCTGTCTATAACTTTACCGTGTTTCTTTTTTCCCGAAAGGGACACATCTTGATATCAGCCATGGGTATAATTCCAGTTTTATATATCGTGTTAAACAGTTGACACAGATTTCTACTCTTTCAAATTCAAATACTGAATGAATGATGAATGATTCAAGGTAAAGATCTTTAAAGATAGCTGCAACCGTAGGTCAGACGGAAAGTTATTCCATTTTGACATTGTCAATACAAAAGCTACGATTTCTCAACCAGCTAAAGCAGTGAAAACTTTCGTATCATAACTTGAGGAAAATTTAAATGGTTTAAATACATAGATTAAACTGATTAAAATTGATTTTTAAATACTCAATACGTGAAACTACGCCTTGCAACAATGACAGTATCTTTATCAATTGCAATAACTAAGATATACCACAATTAAAATTATTAAATTTTATGTAATGTTGAACGCCGTGATGTCATACTTCATTGTGGCAATACGATATTTCCATTTCGGTATGACCCTTCTACAGAAAAATCAGTTAATAAACGATTGCTTCCAATCTGAACTTTCAAATTATTTTTCATGAATGTTGTGAGAATAATAAAAATGAGATAGACAATAAATTTTGACATAAAAGCTCAGCTGGACGTCTATCTTTCTGTACCGCAGCATGTAATGATTAATATTCTGAAATTTTAATTACATTTATTTTGATTATAAATTATCCCAAGCTGTGGGTAAATGTACATTTTGTTCATATTGTTCATGAACTTGTTATAATAAAAAAGCTGTTGTGTCTATAAAAGAAATTTTAAAATTACATAACTTTGTTCGGTCACATTTTGATAAATTGGCTTCTTCAGGGTTTACCAATTCATGTTTTTCAAAAAGCATATATTACACATTATTTTTCTTTAAAGCGAGTTTAGAAATCTGAAATAACCTCTTGTTATAATCTCCAGTGCCTTTACACCGTAAATAAATCTAACCGTAGTTTTATTTTATATAAAAATAAATATCAACTACTTCTCCTTCCTATCCCATATATACATCGGGGTCTCTATACTATTTCTTTAGTTTATATTGAGGTTGTTATTTTCTGCTAGTCGAAAAATGGAACTCAACACCAATCCCTGATATTCCGGAGCCACGAATGATGCTTTCTACCGGGTCCTCGCCGACCCTACCTTTTTCTTTGAAGAATAAGTTTTGGAATCGAGTAGCGGTAACCTTTTAGTACATGTCCCAAAGTAGACAACTTTCTTTGTTTTACCCTGGCGCTTTGAAACCCTTCTTTGTTAGTTAGGTGTTCTGTCCAAGAAATTCGTAGCAAACGTCGCAGCTCGAAAGCTTCGATACGATTCAATTATCTCACTTTTAACGACCATGTCTCTACACTGTATAAGAGGATCGGCCAGTAGGCAGTAGGTGAGTGGCAATTGTCTTTGAAGCAGCATATTTTTCAATTTTAGAAAGGTATCCTTAGCCATGCCAATCCGCAGATTAACCTCCCCATCACAATCTCATCATTCATTGAAATTAAACCAAGTCCATATTTTAGTAATTATTCACTGTTCTCTCATCTGTTAATTCATCTCGGGATGCATTGCAAAGTATCACGGCTCATCAGCCGAGCTAGGATCGACAGAAAAAGGTAATAAAGCCGCCGACAGAGGGTAGGTATGCCATCAAAACTGGGATTATAGCAGCCAGAGATGCAAGTTATTACACCTTACTTGTTCTTCGCGCTAGTGCTGAGATAGGTATTTTGAATTTTGACCATTCTTTCTATGGTTTCTATCTTGGCTGATGAGCCGTGATATGATAGAATATGTACCAAGATGGCTGGACAGATGACAGGATAGTGAATAACTGCTAAAACATGGATTTTGTTTAATCTGAATAGTTGATACTGATTTTTTTATACGGGAGGTAGAGCCTTAACACAATCGTTGCATAGCGCTAATTGTTAGCATCTCTCTAAAAAATCCTCAATCGATCTGTGTCCGACAGAGTCAAGATATACCTTAAAATCAGGGCTTACATTGACCAAATATGAAGATTTTATGTAAGCTGGAAAAAAAGATATTTAATATGAAAAATAGCATTTCCGAAGATACCTGTATGATGATGATATGATGATAGTAGTTTTTAACATTTGTTTCCGTCTTCGTTTTTTATTTTATATCCAAAAATAGACCTTCGGATTTTACCATAAGTACTAACAGATATTATTATTAGCTATTCCGTCAAAGGGAAAAAATATTACTTTTGTTGATAATTGTTTCAAAAAGTATTAAATTTATATGTAAGGTATATTAAATGATATTTTCTGTAAATTTTATTTAAAATTATCTGACCAATAAAAAGTAAGTCACTATATTTATAAAAACTCATATAAGTATAGGACACATTACATATATATTATAAAATATATTTTAAGTGCATCTATGTTACTTTTATTTCTTTTACCAGTTTAGTGCAGTAAAAAAATGGTAAAATAATGATAAGATAGGCATAGTTTAGATACAGAAATATTATGATTTTATCCTCTCTGGGGTATCACCAGGAGTATTGTCCTTAGATTTGGACCTCGAAAAACTTGTGCTCTTGTTTATAAACAAGTAAAATTTTCAAAACCCGTTTTTTTTAGCTTAAAATATGAATAATATATCAGTCGAATCGAGACAAAAAAAAAACGAAATTCTTTGTAATGAAATTTCCAACAAATCCTCGTTAGTTTTAAATCGCTCAAATGTGTACATCACCTACAAATTTAAAAAACAGACAAAAATCTGTTTTTTTTTTTATTTTATTGTACAGGGCGACTAAGTGAACCGATCAGCTTGAAACATTCAGAAAATATTCCTTTCGTTATAGCAAGAATACCCAAAAATATTGAACCCAGTGGATACAATTTAATTTGAGTAGTAGGGACTGGGGGCTTAAGCCTCACCCCCCCACCACTTTTCTGATTGGTCGACCTTGACCCAAGCCACGCCTCCTAAGCCACACCTCCTTGTCTGGGCTCAGTGTCGCTGCAAATTTCGTGCAGTTCATTTCGATCCTAAAACATTAGCATTGATCGTCCCCACTTCCTAATCGCGCGCATGAGCCCTCCCACTTAACTCTGATTGGTCGGGGCTACTTTTGGCCCCACATACTTTAATGCTTCGGCTCCCCACCCCTTTCCTGATTGGTCAGACTTGGCTCCGCATACTACCTCTCACCACTTTCTTCTCATCACCCCTTCCACACAGCTTACAGTAAACATACAACTACTTAAGAGCAAGCGCCTCATTTGCAAACCAAGTTGCAAGAAGCAAGGTGTCCAGTACTTATCAAGATTTTCATGGCATCTTTGATTTTCGATACCATTATTGATCACGTAGGTGAGGTTATTTGTCGTCTACAAAGTACTTCAACATCTGTGTGGGAGTTGAAAGAAGGGGATCTCAAATTTCTACCCCTTAGTTATATAAAAGAATATATCAGCTCAATTGAATTGCAGAAAGTTTGGAGCAAGTTGCCAGAACGATATCGAAGAGATAAGGAACTACAGTTAAATTTACCGTGTTACAAGCATTATAATCAACCAGGCGTAAGTGCACACCTCGATGGGCCGCCGCCATCAATAAGAAAATGCTGTGGCAACGTAACAAAAAGCGAAATCAGGAAAGTGAATAAGAAGGTTTGCAATATTTCATACTCTGACGATTCTATTAAAGTATTGCAAACTGAAGAGAGTAGAAGTTTAAGTGATGGAAGAATTAGTGAGAGAAATGTGTGAGGAATTTATAATGTCGGAGGCATGTTCGGAGTATTATGCGAAGGATGGTCAGGAGACTGAAGCGCAGAGTATTACGATATTCCTGGAGTATATGGAGCATGCATTTAAATGTAAATTAGCAGCTCAAGCATGTCGTGAGTTTTTTAGTAGTAAAAATGAAGATAAACTTATTAAGGAATTTCTTGAGTTAGGGCTAATTGAACATGTATTAACATTAATGGAATACAATAAATGATTACTGTAAAATAATAATTTGTAATAAACACACTTTTTAATTTTATTATAGTTTTATTTTTTTACAATACATCTTTTTTTAAAATCCAAGAATTGTGAGATTTATCAAATCCTAGCCATTTAACAAAAACTTTATTTCCTTTTTTTCGTATAACTTTTTCCACCAAATACGCGTCAGGATGTTTCACTTTTTGCAATTCCTCTTCATAAAAGCTACCTTCAATATTTTCATTATTGGCATCTTTTAAAAGATAAGTAGTAGGGTTTGTGAGTTGTATTTTTCTAATTTGAAATATTTCAGTTGACCAGTTGGGAGTATATCCCTTACCAAATGCCTCTCTTCGCTTCGAAATTCTCACAAAATCGTTTACTTTAAACTTGACATGCTTTACATCGAAAATTTTCTGGAAAGTAAAAGAATTTAATAGTACGTGTTCTTCATTTTTCCGGTTAATATTAATAGGTTTGTATCCCGTAGTTCTATGAACAGTATTATTGTATTTTTCCACAATACTTGGCAAAATATTTAACCATTTATAGTTTCCTTGATTACTGAAATACTTCCACATTATATTTTTTAAAGTACGATTAACACGTTCCACTATACTTGCTTTTAAATTAGAAAAACTACTGTAGTGATTTATTTTATAATCACGCATTAGTTTTTCAAATTCTTTGTTGTAAAATTCTTTTCCCAGATCTGTTTGCAAATTAACAGGTTTTGTAGTTTTATCTAAAATTTTTTTTTCATTGCTGATGTTACTTCTTTTCCGCTTTTATTTTTAAGAGGTTCAGCCCAAACATATTTTGTAAAAGCATTTATTACTACTAAAATATATCTGTTCGATTTATTAAATTTAGCATAAGGCTGCATTTCGACTAAATCAGCTTGCCATAAGTCATTTAAACCTTTTACTATCGTTCTACGTCTCCGATAATTTTTTCTAGCTGGTTTATGTAATTCTTTAACAATGGTTTCTTTAATATTTTCCTTCATAATGGCATTTTCTTACTAGTGATTTTTTATAGAAGATCTTCCTTAAATAATGTTTACTTGACCACTTTATCCGCTTTATCTTTAATATCATTAATAGATGTGATTGCTTTGTTAATTTTATCATCAATTTCTTGTATTTTATTTTTTTGTTCATTACATTTCACGTTAATTTCAGTTTCCATGACAGCCTTATTTATAAAAATTTCTTTCTTCAATTCCTTTTTTGCAGAATTAAATTCTTCTCGCACCTCAATAACTTTGTTTATAGATTCAGCACTTGTGTTTCGAACAAAAGCTTCTATTTCTTTCTTCTGTTTTTCAAACTGTTCTTTCAAGGTTTTTAATCCAGTTGTGGTTCTTATAACGTTTACTCGGGATTCATCATAAATTGTTTTAAACGATTCTATTTCTTCCTTATTATCTTTAATACTAGTTTCACCTAACTTAATTTTATCTGTTAGTTTGTTTTCAAGATCTACCACCATAGTTTTAATAATTTCAAACGATTTATTAAGTTCTGTGAGTAATCTTTCCTCTATAATTTCAAAATTTTGTAACTTTGTTGTTATCTCGTCAATTTTCTCTTTATTTTTGGCTATTTTATTCAACGTGTCTTCTTTCTCACGCTCTTTCACTATAGTTTGTACTCTTTCACTTAAAGACTTTATCTCTGATAACAATTTAGGATCTACATTAGTTTGGTTTTTTAATTCTAGATTGTGTAGTTGTGTAAGAACCTCTTCAATTTTATTACTATTTCTTGTGATATTATTTGAACTATCCTCTAAAGTTTTTATTCTTTCTGTTAATGCAACTATGTCTTTAGAGACCACAACATCGGCTTTATTAGAAGCTTCTATAACTTTTTCTTCCAACTCTACAACTTTTACATTGTGATTTTTGTTAACTAATGCCTGTAATTTCACAGATCTATCGATATTATTGATATTTTTATTCATATCATCATGAACTTTTCCAAAATTTTTCACTTCTAAAGCCACTCTGTCATTAAGAATATTTGTAAAATTTTGAAACTTTGACACAAGCTCCTTTGAAATATCATCTTTCACTTTATCAATTGTTGATTGATTGCTGATCTTAATTATTGTTTTAATTTCTGATATTTCATTTTTCATATCTGCTCCTAACATATTCAAATTATCCCCATGTTTGAAAATTTTGTCATCATATTCGGGGATAGTTTTATCTTCAAATATCTTTATCTTTTTCTTAGTGTTTTCAACATCATCAATGTTTTCGTTAAGTCTTTTATTTAAATTGTTAATATCGTCTTTCAAATTAGATTCAAAGTTTTCAATTATTTTGTTTTCAACATATTTCTGATCTCCTTTAAATTTGTTCAAAATTCTGTGTTCAATATTTGAAAATATTGTATTTTCCAATGTAGACGTATCTACTTGATAACGTTTAGAAATATGTTGACCAAACTTGTCAATAGTCATCTTAATATTGTAATAAAATCTGCGTTGTGTCCTTTTATATTATAATTTTAGCTTCTTTAAGCTCTTCAATTATAGAAATAATTTCATTGTCATGTCCAGTATGACCTGCAGAGGTGGATGCAAATAATAAACGAAGCCTATTAACTAACTCATTTACATCATCCCAATACACATAGTCGGTATTATCTTTATTTGTTTTTAAAGTTAAACTACCTCCTTTTGTGGTTGGTTTACTAGCTCTAGTTTGTCTCAAACTCTGTACTCCTCTGATCAAATTCTCCATAGCATTAATAGTTTTGGTTTTAGTGATACCATTCTTTTGCAAATATGGTCCTATTATTGTAATGTACTTGTGTGATGCATTTCCTTGAACCTGTTCGTTGGGATCGTGGTTCCTACGATATGCGTTAGTTCTTTTTAAAATATCCATATAATTTTCAAGATCGTCTTTTTTATAGCCAACAGGTTCTTTTTTAAATAACAACTCATATAAACCAGGTGTACCAGGATAACTTACACCAGAAACTTTTATTTGTTTACCAATAATTTCAACAGGCTGTTGTGTTAATCCTAAATAAAATTTTTCTGTTTCATAATCGTGAACTATTCCATATTGGTGATCAAATTTATGCTCAACATCCTTAACACCCTCATCGATATACTGGCGAGGTATTTTATCAAATTGCTCCAACCAATTTTTATATGCTTCTGAATCTGTATAGGCTCTTACTACATTTCTGGTTTGTTCCAAAATATCAGAAAGGTTTTGAGTTGTAGAATCGGAAGATTTTGAAGAACTTGTTGTTTCCCCTATAACGGTGGTTTGTAAAAAAGGTGGTATTTGGCTCATATTAAAAAATGATGGTGTTTCATATGGAAGATTTGGTGTTTTGCCTGTCCTTCCTTTTGGAGTTGATATATATATATATCCTTCCCTGGGGATGATATATCAGCAAATAAGTTTTTTCGCGGTGTTGAACTTTCATGAATTTTTTTAATTGGAGTATATTGCTCTTCTTTAATGTATGGTGCTTCAAATTTACCCAATGTTGAAACTAGTTCTTGTAAGGGCTGTGTGATTGGTTTATAAGTTTCCTCCAATTTAGACTGAGCCTCAAATTCCGCATTTTTCAAACTTTAGATTTTTTGTTTAACGGCTTTTCTTGACTTAACAAGTTCTCTTGCCAATCGTTCATCCATGATTGTTATATAAACACGATTTTTCTGCTTTTATAAGTAAATAAATGAATCGAATCCTTTCCTATACCGCCCTGAATTAATATTTGAATCTTTGTCAATCACTAAAAATCCAAATTTGTCTTTCCAACATAGTAAACATAAATCTTTAAACTGATTAAATGTCATATCAACATTAACATGATCGTCATAAATATGTCTTAAGTTCGTATTATCTTGCTGAAACATTACAATTAAATTTGCATTATCACGAATCAATTGTTTTGGAATAGAAGAATATGTTTGGCATAAATAAAAACAATCAGTGTTTTTGTGTCTTCCGAAGCAGAAATAATCCTTCATTATATTCTGATTGCAACACACAATATCATCAAATATTATTATAGAATTTTTCTGTATTTCTTGCGGTGTAATTATATTTTCTTCTTTATCAGATTCATAAAAACCAATTTCTTTCAAAGGTTTAAAAAGTGCCCTTAAATATTCATATTTAGGTTGATATAAAGACTTTGAATAAATATATAAATTTTCAAATCGTAACCCATTTGGATCCTCAATTAAACTGATTATTACATTGGTCTTGCCACAGCCTGATGGACCAACAATTAAACCTCTTTTGCTATTTCCTTCAAATAATTTTCCATGTTTTCTAAAGTTGTTTACCGAAGTGTCATGGTCTCTAATTTTTAAAGAATATGGTTGCTTCTCAATTTTCATGCCGTATGAGAGTATTTAAGTTGAGTTCTGACGTTAAACTAATCAGTTTGTCTTATGATTTCAATTATATAATGGCAAACAAAAGATCTATTTACAAAAAAAAGAACAAAAGGGGAAGTGGTATAATAAACACCTTAATAAATAAGTTACCATTCGAATTACATTTACCAGGTTACAATTTTTGTGGCCCGGGGACAAAACTGGAAAAACGACTAGCACGGGGTGATAAAGGTATAAATTTATTAGATGAAGCGTGTAAAGAACATGATATTGCATACTCAAAATCGAAGGATATAAAAGAAAGACACGCTGCTGATAAGTTATTAGGTGTGAAGGCGTCATCGAGGTTAAAAGCGAGCGATTCCAGTTTTGGTGAAAAAACAGCTGCTCTTGCAATTAGTGGCGCAATGACTGTTAAAAGAAAGTTAGGTATGGGTCTAAGAAAAAGTAGAAGAAAGAGATCACGAAGAGCTCGTATGGGGCGAGGCGTTTCATTATCTCAAGCTATTTCAAAAGCTAGAAAAGCTCTTAAAGGAAAACGATTTAAAAGTTTACACCAAAGTATAAACACAGCACTAAATGCTATTAACAAAAGTGGTAAAATATTACCTCCAAAAAATAGAGTAATACCGATTCCAAAGACAGGCGGTTTTCTCCCACTTATACCACTATTTGCAGGATTATCGGCACTAGGGGCTCTAGGTGGGGGTGCAGCGGGAATAGCTAAAGCTGTAAACGATGCGAAAGCTGCTAAACAAAAGCTTGAAGAAGATAAAAGACATAATCAAGCAATGGAATCTATTGCAATTGGGAAAAAAGGTAGTGGGCTTCATTTAAAGCCATATAGAACAGGTTGTGGATTATATTTAAAGCCATATTCAAAAAACTGTTAAAGTCTATACCTCGTAAATCTCTTACAAATTACGATTTAATTAAGTATGTTAAACTATTGGAAATTAAGAATTTTCGAGGAATATTTATGAGGGATAAACTACCAAAGAAAATTAAACATATTGAAAGTGCTATTGTAAATCTAGACGACGATCAAGGTAAAGGAACGCATTGGACTGCTTACATCAAAAAAGGAAAAAATATAATTTATTTTGATAGTTATGGTAATTTACGACCCCCATTCGAGTTAATTTCATATTTTAACAGCGACGGGAATCCAAATATGGTAAAATTTTCAAAATTATAAGAGATCTAATTGTGGGCAATTATGTTTAAAATTTCTTTATAATAATTCGTAAAAGTTATTTAGATTCATTCTCTTCGACCACTTCACATTAACATGTCATATAGTTTTGTTATTAGTGGTGTTTTAACAACAGACTTTAATCCGCCAATATACCTAGAAGAAAATTCAGAGTATGTTGTTGGACTTGTAAATTTTGAAACATTTAATGCTATCCCTAATATCGATGAAGGTCATAATTTAATGATTCATGATGAAGATAGTGCAACTGTTATACCGACTGGTAGTTATGAATTAGCAGATATAAATAAATATTTACAAGATCAATATCTTAAGGAAGGTTTTGCTTTTCATGTTTATGCGAACAATAATACCTTAAAGACGCATATAAAAAGTGAAAAACCAATAGTTTTCCGTGATGGCACTATTGGTAAATTATTAGGATTCAAAAATCAAATATTAACGCCTTTGAAAGAACATATATCTGACTATCCTGCAGAAATTATTAAAATAAATTCGATAAATATTGATTGTAGTATTGCTGAAGGGTCATATTTAAATGGAAATCCTGTTCATATAATACATCAATTCTTTCCTAGTGTGGCACCTGGATTCAAAATAATTGAGTCACCACAAAACGTCATTTATTTTCCTGTCACTGTAAAGGTGATTGATAAAATAACCATTAAAATACTGGATCAAGATGATGATGTGGTCAATTTGAGAGGAGAAACCGTTACGTTAAGACTACACCTGAAAAAAGTAGATGAACAATGGTAATTTTGTATAATAGAAATTTACCATATCTTAATTTCACACAGAAATTAACCAAGAAAAACATTAATAAGAAGGGAAACAAACGCTTTTTGTTTAGTAAGAAAGCAAACTCACAAAGGTTAACATCATCTAATCGTCAATTCCTCCTAAGTTTAGGATTTAAACTGAGATAAAATGGAATATTTAAATGTTAAAGAAAATATTCTTATGGATGAATCTATTTTGAGTTGGGAAGTCCTTTCTTTTGATCCTTTTAATCGTTCAAAACTTGATAATAATGATGAAATCAGGATTGCTTTACAACAAACAGGAAAATATCCTTTACCATGTAAAAGTGAGCTATACTTAGAACTACAAGTTACTAAGGAGGATGGAACGACTCCGCTAGCAAACACTATATTAATAAATAATGCGCCTGCATTTTTATTTAAAGAGCTGAGATATGTTTTAAATGGTGTTACTATTGATTCTGTTCGAGATATTGGTATAACTTCAACACTGAAAGGTTATATCTCTTATAATCAGAATGAAAGTGCAAAATTAGAAAATGCTGGATGGTATCCCAAAGCAAAGTCTGGAGATAAAATTATGACTGATGATAAAGGAAATGTTTCTTTATGTGTCCCATTAAGAATGTACTCAGGATTTTTTGAAGATTATAATAAAATAATTTTAAATTCACAACAAGAATTAATTCTAATTAGAAGTAATGATGATACTAATGCTCTAGTATCTACAACTGATGAAAAACCTAAAATTAAAATAACGAAACTCTGCTGGCGGGTTCCCCATCTTACGGTAGCCATCCCTCAGGAACTAGCACTTACTAAACTTGTTGATAAGAATAATGACATTCTTATTACTTTTCGTAGCTGGGAATTAGTGGAGTACCCAGAGTTATTAGAAACTACAAGACATAACTGGCCTGTAAAAACTTCCACAAAATTTGAAACACCCCGTCATGTTTTAATGGCTTTTCAAAACAATAGGCGCGGTAACTTAAAAGCAGATATGAGTAAATTTGATCATTGTGAGCTAAGAAATATAAACGTGTTTTTAAATTCAGAAAGATATCCTTACAATGATCTTCAGCTTGATTTTAAAACTAATAAATTTGCTACATTATATGAAATGTTTTCTGATTTCCGCCAAATATATTATAATTTACCAATAGAGCCAATATTTAATCCAGTCGAATTTAAGACTAATGCCCCTATTGTCTATATTAACTGCTCACATCAAAGGGATTTACTCCAAACTGGTCCGGTAACGATGAGGATTGAATTCGAAACAAAAGAGAAAATTCAAGCCAAAACAGCAGCATATTGTCTCATAATCCATGATAAAATTTTTAGTTATAATCCATTGACGAAAATAGTAAAACAACTTTGAAACCAACCCCCACTCTTTCTGATGTTCATAATATATAAAGATCCACGAAGAAACTATCATTTATGTTTATGTGTTCAGTATAACAAGATCACATATGTTAATTCTGGAAGTATGGTAAACAACTTACAGTTTTATCAACAGTTGGAAAGTTTTGTTAAAAAATTAGAAGAGCTTAAAAGAATAATAGAAGATTATTCCAAGAAAACTATTTTATTCAAGAAATTTAACGATTTAAAAATTAACTAGGACCTTCATAGCCATGAATAATAGACTTATTATTGATGTACAAGGCTTCAAAGATGAAAAGAACAAATTTATCCCCAAAGAATTAGCTGCTTTTGATGGTTATAGAATTAGTCATTTTGTGTTCAAACAACCTTTTGCTTTCAATTTACTTTCTCCCGAATCAAATAAACAGGCAACTTGGTTAATGAAATATCATCATTGTATTTACTGGAATCAAGGATATACCCCTCTACATTATTTTGCCGATATTGTTAAGAAACTTACTGAAGATGCTCTTTATGTCTACGTTAAAGGAACAGAAAAAGCAGAATATATTAAAAAATATTCTTCCAAGCCAGTAATTGAATTAGATGATCAACCTGCTTTGCAAGCATCAACACCAAAATGTGCATTTCACACGAAGTCGCCATGCATATGTGCTTTAACAAATGTATTTTTTATGTATGATAATTTTTTTATGAATAATTAAATTTTCTTATATATTTATATTGGTTTTATTTCTAAAATATAGTTTTACAGTTAAAATAAGTTCGCTATTAAATAAAATAATGATTTTTACATTTTATGTATGGTAATTGTAAAATAAAACACATACATACATTGTCAATTATTTTATTATTTGTTAGTGTTACAACTTATCTAAATTTATTATAAAAGAAATTCTACAACAATGTTTTTTTATACATATCTTGTAATACGGGAGTTAAAATTATTTCACACAATGCAATTCTTCTTTTGAAATGTTGTTGATTTATAAAGTCATGTGGCAGCATTCTGGATTTTCGGTAAGCAAACGTCCAAACATGCATCGTGTGAAGTTGATTTTTCGATTCATCAAAAGTTACTTTTTTCATAGAAATTTCTCTCCCTTAAGTTTTGTTCCAGTTTTTCGGGATAAAGCAATAGGAGCTCTAACATAGTGCACACGTTCTCACTATTTGGGTTGTCCTTTGGTGAAAGAGTGCTATATATTTTCTCTAAACAATCTGCTTGGCAGAATAATGTGTTTTTAAAAATATAGAAGTAGTTCTTAAACTTTTGCTTTTGTAAAATAATTAACCTGTAGTCAATCAGAGGAATTTGTTCCCATAACCTGCAAACTGTTTCATTTCCCAAATACACCAATCCTCCATCTGTCATTATCTTCAAAATGGGTAGCTGAGCAAAGTTTTCAAAATGTAGTGTCATATTTTTCAAGCATATAGATTCTTGAGGCAGGTTTGCTGAGACCATGTAGTTTACAATAACTCCCTGATACTGTAGGAAGTCTCGCCAGTCCTCCCAGCTTAACACCACAGATTGATTTTTCTTTCCACACAATTCTATGCAGGGCTCAAAATCATTTTCGACACATAAACCAATTTTTACAAATTTGGAGTTTGATTTATTTAAAGGATATTCTGTAGAATTTATAACTATTCGACTTATTACTGCAGGTGTTGTCTGCTTAAACACATTGGCGATGTTTTTGTTATTCATCTTGATGAAAAACTAACTAAACCTTCGCCTAAACGGCAACTTATATATTCCCTATCTGTTAAGAGCTATGGAGGGGAGGGGTGGGGATGTGAAAACAAAGACATGAAAAATATTTATTTAGAGTTTTTTTTAATAAATGTTTTTGTAATAAATTACAAATGTTATAAAAATGGTGATAATGGACAACAATCCAAGTAGTGCTATAAATATATATAAAGTAGTACAGTTACACTCTAACTTATGCACAAACTGTATCCAATTTGAAAATTTTGCTGGTTGTTTATCAAACACATAATTTATTTTTAGGTAGTTAATGCCACATATATCATCCTTAGTAACATTATATGTATACATAAATTTATTACCAGAAATGTAAACCATTCTCATCGGTTTGTAGCAATCAGTGTCATTCTGAATCTTACTAATGCAAATTTCAGCTCTAATTGAATTAGGCATATGATTAACATATATTGTATTTCCAACCAAGGAGAACAGCACTATTAACAAAGAGGAGCTCATTGTTCTAACTAAATGCTAATGTTTCATATTACATATTATATAGGGATTAGTCATCAGTGTCTGTGCGCCGCTTTTTGGCTACATGCTCAAAAGTAGAATTAGATTGTAAACTTGTTAAATATTCCAACATTTCATCCATGTCGACAATATCCCGATGCCCCCATGCAAAAGTTTTTGTGGTATGTGGAAGAGAATATCTTTTATCATCGTGGCTCGTCAAGGCTAGTTTATTTATTAAATTTGTATAAATATTGTGCATACTTGACTTAAACACATACATTGTGCAGAAAACCTTCTTATCTTTTTCAACAACATCTTTATAATCTGATAAATTTAACTGCTTTCTTACACATACTTTACGGATGCCTTTCGCTTTTTTGTCTAAACTATCTTTTGATTTTACACAATAAGCTTTAGCACCAGTGCCATAAAAACTTTCTATAGGAACTCCTTTATATTCATCTTTAAATTTGCCAACTACCGATAAAGATATGGGCATATCATGAATATTTGGATCGGGAAAGTTAGAGGTGTCAAATTTCTCCAGATTTTGCTTCATGTCTTCATAAAAATTTTCGGTCTCAATTTCTAATATCAACGAGTCAGTATCCGTGTACAATAAACTTACATTATCTCCATACTTTAATTTCAAATATCCGTAATAAAATTCATACATTACAGTTTTTGCAATATCCAAGATACTCATTCCAACATAAATGGGTTTATTATATTCTATGCATACCTTTTGAAGTTGAATTGCTACTAAATTTTCAGAAAAAATCTTTAAATCTTTAAACTGTGGCTTTGCAATTAATTTTTCAGCACACATCTTAGTACCTTCTCTCTCCCATTGCGACACTAGCTTAATATCTACGCGCGTATCGACATTCTCCATAGTTTTCCCAAAAACGCTGTTATTTGCTGATTTGTATGAATTTTTTTCAAACTTATTTTTTGAAGCATTTCTTAAATTAGTGTTTAAGTCAATGTATTTAGCTAGCCAGGGAGATTGGGTAAATTTAATTCCTCGATGTATTTTTAAAAGTTTAAGTCCGAATTTTAAACATTGTTTTAAGGAGCGATAATGAATAATATAGTTACTCTTATTATTTAAATTTGGAATTAATTTAGAGTATTTTGAAATTGGTGGTGTAAACTGTTCGGGGCAGAACGGAAAGTCGTTATGATTGTCATGTAAATAATGAGGATATTCTAAGTCAACTTCAAAAACATACCCGATAGATGATGTATCTGAAAGTTCTAAAATATTAATTTCTTTAATTTCATCCTCCGAAAGCCAAACAAAATTCTTTTCTGGTAAGAACTGCTTCATTGCAAAACCATACAAGTTTGTTGCATCTAAATATGCAATATATTTTGTTGCCCTTTTTGGATCAAAATTATCAAGAAAAGGATTATTGGCTTCAGATTTGCGAGATGTGCAAGTACTAACTCCACCACGAACTCCTTTTTTGAAGAAATGAAGCATATCAGGATCTGTCAACAAGTCTAGTTCTACTTTTGTAAATTTCATCATGGCGTCCCACACATAGAAGGACTAGTAACATAATTGGTCGGATCTAATTTATAAGTTTTATAACAAGTATTTCTATAGTTTTCGAATATATCAGCTAAAAGTAAAACATCGGACTTTAAATAAATATCAGAATATTCACCTAACGTTGAACAATTAAATACTGCCCAAACCTCTTGAGCTCTTTGATAATCTTCAGCAGAAATATTCTCGTCAATTAAATTATTATAAAACTTATCAATAGACGGCAAACATTTGTCACCTAATTTGTCAAGAGAATCAACGTAAGAATATGGAAATACTCCTTTTTGTCTGATATAGTAAAATTGTCTTTCGTCTGAAAAATGTTTCTTTATTTCAAGACACTGAGCGTCTTCTAGAGTATTTGACAGCGATTCTAGAGATTCTGGTAGAAACTGAAAGGAATCTATGAACCGTAAATTTAATTTAACACTTTCCTTTTTTTTATTTTGGCTGTCATATTTACCTACAATAATTTGTTTATTAAATGAAATATATTTTTCTTTGTTTTGAGCAATAACACTAATATTTTCTTTGTTGTTACACAACGATTTTATAAATAAATGTGAATCGTAATTTTTTAAATTATGAAGAATTATTGGAATGTAATTTGGAATTTTGAAATGTAAATTGCAAATAGAATGAGCTGCTCCACGATAATTTCCAGTTATATGACAATGATCCATACATTTTACAAAGTTTCCCGCTGAAAATGGTTTTTCGCATAAATAGCAGACAATTGCATTATGATATTCATCCTGCTGCGAAGGGTTTAATTTATTCATCGGCTTTTGATTTTTTAAATAATTATTATAAAGGTTTTTTTACATCTTGTTCAATAAATTCAATAAACTTTTTTGCACAATCGGCCCCGCAATAAAGTTTCAACGATACAAGATTTTCATCAAATGAAGATTTAATGTAGTAAGCGAATGAATATGGTATATGTTCAGCAGTTTTAATGGTATATGATGCTGAATTATTAAGTGCTGATTGTTTATTTTCAATATTTTTTAAGTAGCACTCAAAATCGGCATAAATTACGAAAGGGCATTTATATTGCTTTTGAATATTTTCAAATTTTAAAACGTTTGCTTGGATCTGATTTCCAAACTTATCTAAAGTCATATTATCTGAAGGAAATTCTATTCGAACAAAATTGCAATCATGTTCTAAGTGTCTTTTTAGTTTTTTTTCTGTACCAAAATATTGCAAGCATCCGTCGCATAAATGTTTTTTATTTTCTTTTTTGATAATTGCTTAAATAACAATTTAGATAAATCTTTTATCCAACAATAATGGCTATTACCATCGTGAGAAATAATTATAAGTAGATTTATGTGTAAATCTTTTTTGTTAATGTTGTAGTGTAAAGGCCCAACAATTTCATATGCATATGCACCATCTCTAAAAAATTTTTCAATTCCATAAACGTTTATGGACAAATTATTATTCCTTTCAAATGTGCTAATTTGCTTTAATTCGACCGGAAAATGTATACCTGTGAAATCGAAGATAGTTCGGAAGTCCGGATAAGAGGAGGTTTTTCTAGGGTTCCCTATGGGCTTACATACGGCCGAAACAACAGCCCACGCGAAACAGCAGTCATCTTCATTCATGACGTTGACTAAGCTGCCCCGAAACTCTGGAATTGGAATGTAGGAAGCTGCACATAAGGGATTGTGCTTGTTGATATTCACTTCCAAATGTAGAATTTGTTGTAATATCCAACCTAAAAGAAAAAATAAATATTTAGTATTAAAAATGTAACACTTTCCCTACTTGAAATAAAGCATTAACGATAAAATAGAAATACCCAATTTACCTGAGTCGCGTTCCGGTAGTTCATCAGCTTTGGTCGACAACGTCTTGAATAAATCGTCATACAATTCGTCTAAATTAGTCGTCTCAGTCACGATATGGAAGGGAGTGTTGAATGATTTTACTGCTGTAGACTTTAAAGTGGGAGAGTAGTAGACGCCAAATAGTTCTACATTGACCTTAGTGGATGTATGCTCCTGTTGTGTCTGCCGAATCAACGATATAAATTTTCTATAAACTTCTTGTTGAAATTTCTTAATGTCGACGTAGAAATTCGGAGAATAAACTTTGTATGCGGCGATTCGGCACTTGAAAGCGCTCCTAATAAGGTCAATTCCATCCCCATACTTAATACTGCTGTTGCTTTTGTGGTTGTTGGTTCTCAGATGAAATTTCCAATTATTAAGGTCGACTGCGACATTACAGTCTTTACACTGCCGTTTCGCATTAATCTCGCCAAACTGAGCATCAACTGAAACAATAAGCTTTCATTAAAATATATATATTTTTTTATTATTTATCGAATTATTTAAGAATGTATTTAGAGGGATACTTACTATCAATTAAATGCTCATCTAGGTTTAAAGATGTGTCTGTGCTCAAACATATTTCCTTGAGGTGTCTTACGGCATGCTGTCTCAGTTTAAATTCTTTGAGGCATAGTGTGCATAGGAAAGCCATTTCAAACTGAATATGAAACACTTTTGCGTATTTTTAAATAAGAAAACTTATCCCCCCCTCCCCACAAAAGTTAATACTATTTTAAATTTTGACCAAAGCAGGGGCTAAAAAATATATTTCCCAAATTTAGAAGAAGTTCCCCCTGCCTTTTTATTACATTTTTCACATCCCTTAGACTTGAATTACATAAATTATTGCATACATTATCAAAATTGAAGTGATTATACACCATCGATTTCAATGTTGCAGAACCACGTCTTGCTTCATCCTCAGATAATGAAGCTTTAGATTTAGCATGTAAAAATTGATCCAATTCACTTCTAATAGGATCTTTGAAGGAGCCGTTCTTTTTTTGGTTTAACGGATTTTTTAAAACAGAATTAGTTTTAACCCTTTTAACCCCGCAACTTTCTAAAGGCTCAGACGCAGGACGTTTAGTACCTAACTTTATTTGATTCAAGCTCTGAGAACTTGTTTCAAATAAATTTTCGGAAGTTTCATTCTGAATTTGAGCTTTCCAAATTCCGTTAGGGTTAAATTCAGGCTTAAATTTGGGTTGCTGAAATTGTAGGGGGTACTGAACTTTAATGCAATTTTCAGCCTCAGAATGCGTTTGAATATCCTCTCCAATTTCAACTACCAAAATTTCGTCAAAATTAATTTTGGGTTTAATTTTTCTTTTCTGAAATTGTATTGGATACTGAAGTTTACTGTGATTGCAATTTTCAACCACAGAATACACCTCAATATCCCCTACAATTTCAGAAACCGTTTTATTAAAAACATTTACAGATTTAGCAGAGAAATGTAAATTAGGTGTTGGTGTACACTCCTCATCGGAAATTTTAATTATAGAAACTTTCTCTGCCGAATTTTCTTTTACATCGACAGAAATAGAAGAATGTAACGTAATTCGCCCCCACTCAGAAACTTCTTGAATCGCTTCCCCAAAATTTGTTCCAACTACATTTGAAGCCTCAGAAATGGGTGAAGCTAAGCAGACATATTTATCGCGTTGTTGATAATCTTGTTCACAAACCCCTTGTTCCTTTGAATTAAAACAATTTGGAAAAGCATCTTCACGTTTTTGATCCCCTTGGTCCATTGAATTAAAATAAATTTGAAAATCATCTGAACTATTGTCACACAAATCGGCAATATTTATTGTTGACTCATGAGGAGTTTCAAACTCCTCGGCGTCATTAAAAATTCTAATGAGTTGATTTAAGACATCTGTATGATTCTCGCTAATTTCTAACAAGTTATTATTTGTCTGCTTAACTTCACCCATTTCTGATTCATTCACATCCATTTTAAAATCATTAGTTCCCCCTGAATATAAGAAATCCTCTTGCCCCATTAAATTAATATAATTTTGAAAGCCATCTCCCCCCGAATTATTTACATTTAAATCTATTTCTGTCATTTTTTCCTCAAGCTGTTCCCCCGTTAACCCACAAAAAGGACAGTCCATAAGATCGTGAACCTTGCAAGCATACTTTAAATTAAATTTAGTTAAGTCGATTGAACTCATTATAAAATGGAAATATAGAAATAAAAATTTAAGTTCAATTAATTTAAAAAGAAATTACAAACCAAAAACCTATGCACAACCACACACAAAGGCACAAAGTATGGTTTATATACACTGAAACAGCCACACAGAAAGGCACAAAGTATATTTTATGAATGTAAGCACAAACTCAGACTAAACGAACGAATGCATACGACGCGGTTTTATATAAACAGATACGCCTGGTACCGCATGGTACGCCTGGTACCGCTTGGCACCATGATGCGCTGCTACGGCGAACGGGTTAAAGTCCCTTCGTCTAGAGGTCAAGTCAAGGTGAGCATGAGCAGTCCATATATTTTATTTTATTTTATTTAATTTTTTTATTTTTATTTTTATTTTTTTTCTCCTCGACTTTTTTTTTTTTTTTTTTTCTCCTCGATTTTTTTTTTTTCTTCGATTTTTTTCTTCGATTTTTTTTTTTTTTTTCTTCGATTTTTTTTTTTTTTTTTTTTTTTTTGATTTTTATATTTTTTGATTTATGAGGTTTTTTTTTTCACCCATTTTTACCCATGCGCGGCACATGTAGACATGCGCAGTTGGGTCAGATCGAAGGAGGACACCCATTGGCATCGGATTTCAAGGTAGGGCTTTGGGTTGGTACTTCGTATCTCTTTATATTGCCAGGTAATGCTTCAATTCTTCAGTATCTACAAACTTAAACATCTTAACTGATTTTAGAAAGAAAAAATACTTAATCTAAAATGGAAAGTTATCATGAGTGTTCTTCGATGTACTCGGGCGAGACAATTATTTGGCCACCTATTAATTTTTTGAACAGTTTAGAACGTTTATGGGGTATTCCCAAAGAAGTTGTAAAAGTTTGTGAACAAATTGACTCAACAGTGCTTTTCGCTCTCCTGCATGATGGCACGGAAATTTACGAATTTCAAGCGCAAGATGAAAATGTGCCGAATCTTCTAAGAGGTGGGATACAAATCTACAATTCCGCACCGCTCACTAACAACCCCTTAATCTCAGCAGTGGGGCAATCAACAGGAATGACGTCGCCGATGGAGCCGCAAATAGAGCAATCAACATTGGCAGAAATGGTATTTTCAATGGAGCCCTCAACATCAGGCAATCAATGGTCCCTAAATAAATATCTGGAATCAATATTAGAAGCCCCATTGGAAATACCGCTGGAAGATGCTGTCCCAGACGTTGTTGAGGAACAGCCACCAATACCTAGCAGACGACAGCCTAGCAGGCATTGTAAAAGGCCTTTCAATTATAAATATAATTTTTAAAATAAGATTTTTTAGAAATTTTATAAATAAAATTTTTAGAAAAATTTCAGTTTTTTTTCTTTTTAAAATTATATTTAGGGTGTTTAAGTTTGTAGATTAAAATAAATATCATTTTTAACTAATGTTTTATTTTTTCTTCTTTTAATATTATTTGTTGAAAGCTAAATAGTTTAAAAGGATTCCAGAATGTTATTTCCATATGAATTTTAACAATCCGTGCCATTGTGCGTAAGGTAATGTAAAATTGCAGCATAATTACAGAAATTGTTGGGATTAAAAATTACCTATTTGTTTTATAAAGCCATATAAGTAAAAGGTAAATAAAACAATTATAAATAGATTTAAAGAGTTTTATTTATTAAGGTCGTCTCTATTAAAAACATGGTTCTCCATTTTTTTTTTTATTTCACCCCCATTACAAACAATACATGCGTGGGGATGGCAGATAATAAAAAGTGGAACTTCACATATCGTGCAATGTAAATCGTTCCCACATAAAAGGATTCCAGAATGTTATTTCCATATGAATTTTAACAATCCATGCCATTGTGCGTAAGGTAATGTAAAATTACTACATAATTACAGAAATTGTTGGGGTTGAAAATTACCTATTTGTTTTATAAAGCCATATAAGTAAAAGGTAAATAAAACAATTATAAATAGATTTAAAGAGTTTTATTTATTAAGGTCTTCTCTATTAAACACATGGTTCTCCATTTTTTTAATTTCACCTCCATTACAAACAATACATGCCTGGGGGTGGCAGATAACAAAAAGTGGAACTTCACATATCGTGCAATGTAAATCGTTCCCACAACACCCCATTAAACGTTTGTAATGGTTTGAAACAAAGTTATGTTTCCCCACTGGCACCTCCAATGCGTGCTGATAATAGCATTTGTGGCATACACTATAAACACCACCAGAACTAGACATTATGACGGCATAACTTTGGAAAACACAAACTTGTCTTGATAAATAATCCGGTTGCAATGTTTCTGCTGCACTTGCTGTTTTTTATTCTAACCAATCCTTCTTCTCCACAGACATTTTCATCTCCAATGTCATTGATCCCCTCATCGACCAAATCGTTTTCACTGTCTTCCTCTTCTTCAAAATTATTTTTATCAGTTATTATAAGACAAGTTTGTCTTTCATGAACTAAATCTTTTTCCTTTCCGTCAAAATGTATAAATTCATCGCCATAAATAGAGACCATGTGTTCATTATTTGCGTCATTCATAAAGACATGACGCTTATCATTTTCGCAATATAAAACTTCGTAAGCTGCCATTTTATTTAAGTTTTTAATAGTTTTATACTTTGCTTCTTGCAACTTGGTTTGCAAATGAGGCGCTTGCTCTTAAGTAGTTGTATGTTACTGTAAGCTGTGTGGAAGGGGTGATGAGAAGAAAGTGGTGAGAGGTAGTATGCGGAGCCAAGTCTGACCAATCAGGAAAGGGGTGGGGAGCCGAAGCATTAAAGTATGTGGGGCCAAAAGTAGCCCCGACCAATCAGAGTTAAGTGGGAGGGCTCATGCGCGCGATTAGGAAGTGGAGACGATCAATGCTAATGTTTTAGGATCGAAATGAACTGCACGAAATTTGCAGCGACACTGAGCCCAGACAAGGAGGTGTGGCTTAGGAGGCGTGGCTTGGGTCAAGGTCGACCAATCAGAAAAGTGGTGGGGGGGTGAGGCTTAAGCCCCCAGTCCCTACTACTAATTTGTTATTTAAAATTGGAACTGTCCGCCGTTTTATGCCATTTAGTCCAAAATGGATCTTTTTTCTTTCAAAATTTCAACGTCAGCTTGCCGATGCCAAAAAAAAAATTTTAACCGTTTTTTTTACATATATTAATAAATAAAATCATAAGTAAAACAATTGACATTTTGAAAAAAAAAAATTTTTTCTTTTAAATAAAGGTCTCGCGATTCTCTACCAGATGTGATAAAAAATTTTCAATTTTTTTTAAATAACGGAATATTTGTTTTTATTTGATTAATAAACAAATGTAAAAAAATCGGTTAAAATGACTCCACAAAAAATTTTTTTAATGGTATCGGAAAGCTGGCGTCAAGACTGGGTTCAATATTTTTGAACCACGATTTCAGGGTGTTTTTGCTATAACAAAAGGCATATTTTCTGAAACTCTCAAGCCGATCAGTTCACTTAGTCGGCCTCTAAAATAAAATTTAAAAAAAAAAAAACAGTTTTTTGTCGGTATTTTCATTTTTGTAGGTTATGTGCACATTTGAGCAACTTAAAACTAACGAGAATTTATTGGAAATTTTATTACGAAGAGTTTGGTTTCTTCTTTGCCTCGATCCGACATATATAACCGGAGTTATTTCGCATTTTAAGCTCAAAAAATGCGTTTTGAAAACTTCAATTGTTTATAAACAAAAGAGCACAAGATTTTCGCGATAGAAAACTCAGAACGATACTCCTGGTGATACCACAGAGAGAATAAAATCATAATATTGCTGTATCTAAACTGTGGAATTTCAAATACTTTTTTTACTGCACTAGTTCAAGCTTTATTAAAGATGCGCCATATTTATCAATATAGTGTCAACATCTGTATTTCATGTCAGATAACACACGATTTTACCATCAATGTTAGTAGCTTCAAACATAGCTTTTAAAATCTATAAAGTTAATTATTCCTCTAATAACTTATCGAGAAAAAATGAAATCAGTTATTGAAGTTCCTTAAATAAATAATGATTTCACCTCTAGTAAAAAGGAAAGAATTATTTGATATATATATATATATATATATATATATATATATATATATATATATATATATATATATATATATATATATATATATATATATATATATGCTATTACAATATAGTATATTATACTGTTAGCCTTTGCTTAAAGCAGACAAGCATACAACATTTCTAAGAAAATATATTTTTAGGGCTTATTTTGTTGTTTGAAAATAAGATTGCTTTTGATAAGGTGCCATAAAGTCGTAAGTTTAAAAAGTAATCGCTCTTAACATGCTCATATTGTCTCCATTTACTCTAGACGCACTTCGCATATCAACCATTTCCTTTATTAAACGTGCGTATATGTGCCGACACCACTGCTTCTCTCTAACCCTCTTTTTCTTTATCGGAATTAAATCTAGGCACACTCTAGTAAAGCAAAACAAACGCTGCGTATACATTTTTAAGGAATTGAATTTGTTTCCATGCCTTTATGGCCACCGAAAATCCGATAGAAGCAAATAAAATTGAGATCGAGGCGTTTATCAAAATAATTCAAATAAATAAACTATCAAAATGACTGCAAAAATGGGTCTTTGTTTGTTCACTTATAGAAATGAAGCTTGCATAAAATAAACAGGGCAAAGCAGGGATATTCGTACATCAATAGCAGTTCTTATATGGAAAATAATGGTAGTGCGAAGAAAGAATATTAAACAGCCTGAAATATTTTTTTAGTAATATTTGCGTGTAGTCTCTGATAAGCTATATTTCTTTCTATACAAGAACAGCAGTAATATAATAAAAGACCACCTATCTTTAAGTTAACAAATACTTAAAAATCTTTGAAAATGAAAAGTAACATTTTTTAAGAAATACTTAGGTGTCAAGTATGAGCAAATCCTTCCTCATTTATTAACTATTTTATAGGTATAGTTCTGCTGGATTTCTCATGTGTCGATTGAATAACGGATGCTGAGGTCTTGTCGATCATGATCCGGGATTCTTCAGAGCTTGTTCCGAGAACTGACTTCTTCGGAATCTATCATAAAACTATTCTATAACGTTGCAATACGTTGAAGAACGATTTTTAAAATAATTTATGAATTAATTCTTGAGGTTAGAAAGCCAGTATGAATTAATTAATTTAACATGGTTTGTTCTATAGAGTGAGACACTTTCCTTTGTGTTTTTTGTCGACTGCAAGATTTCTCTAGCACGAATGACTTTTTCTAATTTTAAAAAATATTACTATTACTTATTGCCGCTAAGTTACTAATGTTTTTATCTCACTTTATCCAAAAATAAAGACAGTAATATTAATTTTGCATCGAAAGTGAATTAAACATTGTATATGGCATGTATATCCGCAATAACTTGGTCATATTTATGGGGTCTATAATCGAATCCCACACGCTGTCAGTGTAATCATACATCGTGGCATATTAGTAGGAGGTCGAGAGACTAGACCGGGCAAAACCACCTTTTTAACTTTACATTATATTCATGTATCAAATATATTTTTCGTATTTTAAAGTTGCATGGATACTTAGTTTTTTCAGTTTTTATGCATTTTCTCAAATGCGTCAATAAAAAAA
>CM032447.1:124176944-124267892 GCA_019049505.1 Pachyrhynchus sulphureomaculatus | reverse complement strand
TTAAAATAAATATCATTTTTAACTAATGTTTTATTTTTTCTTCTTTTAATATTATTTGTTGAAAGCTAAATAGTTTAAAAGGATTCCAGAATGTTATTTCCATATGAATTTTAACAATCCGTGCCATTGTGCGTAAGGTAATGTAAAATTGCAGCATAATTACAGAAATTGTTGGGATTAAAAAATTACCTATTTGTTTTATAAAGCCATATAAGTAAAAGGTAAATAAAACAATTATAAATAGATTTAAAGAGTTTTATTTATTAAGGTCGTCTCTATTAAAAACATGGTTCTCCATTTTTTTTTTATTTCACCCCCATTACAAACAATACATGCGTGGGGATGGCAGATAATAAAAAGTGGAACTTCACATATCGTGCAATGTAAATCGTTCCCACATAAAAGGATTCCAGAATGTTATTTCCATATGAATTTTAACAATCCATGCCATTGTGCGTAAGGTAATGTAAAATTACTACATAATTACAGAAATTGTTGGGGTTGAAAATTACCTATTTGTTTTATAAAGCCATATAAGTAAAAGGTAAATAAAACAATTATAAATAGATTTAAAGAGTTTTATTTATTAAGGTCTTCTCTATTAAACACATGGTTCTCCATTTTTTTAATTTCACCTCCATTACAAACAATACATGCCTGGGGGTGGCAGATAACAAAAAGTGGAACTTCACATATCGTGCAATGTAAATCGTTCCCACAACACCCCATTAAACGTTTGTAATGGTTTGAAACAAAGTTATGTTTCCCCACTGGCACCTCCAATGCGTGCTGATAATAGCATTTGTGGCATACACTATAAACACCACCAGAACTAGACATTATGACGGCATAACTTTGGAAAACACAAACTTGTCTTGATAAATAATCCGGTTGCAATGTTTCTGCTGCACTTGCTGTTTTTATTCTAACCAATCCTTCTTCTCCACAGACATTTTCATCTCCAATGTCATTGATCCCCTCATCGACCAAATCGTTTTCACTGTCTTCCTCTTCTTCAAAATTATTTTTATCAGTTATTATAAGACAAGTTTGTCTTTCATGAACTAAATCTTTTTCCTTTCCGTCAAAATGTATAAATTCATCGCCATAAATAGAGACCATGTGTTCATTATTTGCGTCATTCATAAAGACATGACGCTTATCATTTTCGCAATATAAAACTTCGTAAGCTGCCATTTTATTTAAGTTTTTAATAGTTTTATACTTTGCTTCTTGCAACTTGGTTTGCAAATGAGGCGCTTGCTCTTAAGTAGTTGTATGTTACTGTAAGCTGTGTGGAAGGGGTGATGAGAAGAAAGTGGTGAGAGGTAGTATGCGGAGCCAAGTCTGACCAATCAGGAAAGGGGTGGGGAGCCGAAGCATTAAAGTATGTGGGGCCAAAAGTAGCCCCGACCAATCAGAGTTAAGTGGGAGGGCTCATGCGCGCGATTAGGAAGTGGAGACGATCAATGCTAATGTTTTAGGATCGAAATGAACTGCACGAAATTTGCAGCGACACTGAGCCCAGACAAGGAGGTGTGGCTTAGGAGGCGTGGCTTGGGTCAAGGTCGACCAATCAGAAAAGTGGTGGGGGGGTGAGGCTTAAGCCCCCAGTCCCTACTACTAATTTGTTATTTAAAATTGGAACTGTCCGCCGTTTTATGCCATTTAGTCCAAAATGGATCTTTTTTTCTTTCAAAATTTCAACGTCAGCTTGCCGATGCCAAAAAAAAAAATTTTAACCGTTTTTTTTTACATATATTAATAAATAAAATCATAAGTAAAACAATTGACATTTTGAAAAAAAAAAAATTTTTTCTTTTAAATAAAGGTCTCGCGATTCTCTACCAGATGTGATAAAAAATTTTCAATTTTTTTTTAAATAACGGAATATTTGTTTTTATTTGATTAATAAACAAATGTAAAAAAATCGGTTAAAATGACTCCACAAAAAATTTTTTTAATGGTATCGGAAAGCTGGCGTCAAGACTGGGTTCAATATTTTTGAACCACGATTTCAGGGTGTTTTTGCTATAACAAAAGGCATATTTTCTGAAACTCTCAAGCCGATCAGTTCACTTAGTCGGCCTCTAAAATAAAATTTAAAAAAAAAAACAGTTTTTTGTCGGTATTTTCATTTTTGTAGGTTATGTGCACATTTGAGCAACTTAAAACTAACGAGAATTTATTGGAAATTTTATTACGAAGAGTTTGGTTTCTTCTTTGCCTCGATCCGACATATATAACCGGAGTTATTTCGCATTTTAAGCTCAAAAAATGCGTTTTGAAAACTTCAATTGTTTATAAACAAAAGAGCACAAGATTTTCGCGATAGAAAACTCAGAACGATACTCCTGGTGATACCACAGAGAGAATAAAATCATAATATTGCTGTATCTAAACTGTGGAATTTCAAATACTTTTTTTACTGCACTAGTTCAAGCTTTATTAAAGATGCGCCATATTTATCAATATAGTGTCAACATCTGTATTTCATGTCAGATAACACACGATTTTACCATCAATGTTAGTAGCTTCAAACATAGCTTTTAAAATCTATAAAGTTAATTATTCCTCTAATAACTTATCGAGAAAAAATGAAATCAGTTATTGAAGTTCCTTAAATAAATAATGATTTCACCTCTAGTAAAAAGGAAAGAATTATTTGATATATATATATATATATATATATATATATATATATATATATATATATATATATATATATATATATATATATATATATATATATATATATATGCTATTACAATATAGTATATTATACTGTTAGCCTTTGCTTAAAGCAGACAAGCATACAACATTTCTAAGAAAATATATTTTTAGGGCTTATTTTGTTGTTTGAAAATAAGATTGCTTTTGATAAGGTGCCATAAAGTCGTAAGTTTAAAAAGTAATCGCTCTTAACATGCTCATATTGTCTCCATTTACTCTAGACGCACTTCGCATATCAACCATTTCCTTTATTAAACGTGCGTATATGTGCCGACACCACTGCTTCTCTCTAACCCTCTTTTTCTTTATCGGAATTAAATCTAGGCACACTCTAGTAAAGCAAAACAAACGCTGCGTATACATTTTTAAGGAATTGAATTTGTTTCCATGCCTTTATGGCCACCGAAAATCCGATAGAAGCAAATAAAATTGAGATCGAGGCGTTTATCAAAATAATTCAAATAAATAAACTATCAAAATGACTGCAAAAAATGGGTCTTTGTTTGTTCACTTATAGAAATGAAGCTTGCATAAAATAAACAGGGCAAAGCAGGGATATTCGTACATCAATAGCAGTTCTTATATGGAAAATAAATGGTAGTGCGAAGAAAGAATATTAAACAGCCTGAAATATTTTTTTAGTAATATTTGCGTGTAGTCTCTGATAAGCTATATTTCTTTCTATACAAGAACAGCAGTAATATAATAAAAGACCACCTATCTTTAAGTTAACAAATACTTAAAAATCTTTGAAAATGAAAAGTAACATTTTTTAAGAAATACTTAGGTGTCAAGTATGAGCAAATCCTTCCTCATTTATTAACTATTTTATAGGTATAGTTCTGCTGGATTTCTCATGTGTCGATTGAATAACGGATGCTGAGGTCTTGTCGATCATGATCCGGGATTCTTCAGAGCTTGTTCCGAGAACTGACTTCTTCGGAATCTATCATAAAACTATTCTATAACGTTGCAATACGTTGAAGAACGATTTTTAAAATAATTTATGAATTAATTCTTGAGGTTAGAAAGCCAGTATGAATTAATTAATTTAACATGGTTTGTTCTATAGAGTGAGACACTTTCCTTTGTGTTTTTGTCGACTGCAAGATTTCTCTAGCACGAATGACTTTTTCTAATTTTAAAAATATTACTATTACTTATTGCCGCTAAGTTACTAATGTTTTATCTCACTTTATCCAAAAATAAAGACAGTAATATTAATTTTGCATCGAAAGTGAATTAAACATTGTATATGGCATGTATATCCGCAATAACTTGGTCATATTTATGGGGTCTATAATCGAATCCCACACGCTGTCAGTGTAATCATACATCGTGGCATATTAGTAGGAGGTCGAGAGACTAGACCGGGCAAAACCACCTTTTTAACTTTACATTATATTCATGTATCAAATATATTTTCGTATTTTAAAGTTGCATGGATACTTAGTTTTTTCAGTTTTTATGCATTTTCTCAAATGCGTCAATAAAAAAAATGTCTGATTGCCTACGAAGAAATGGTCAGCAAAAACAATGAATCGTATTTTACAAACTGAATCGTTATTACCTTGGAAAAAATTAATAGGTTTCTTGATATTTACAGTCCCTGGCCAAATTATTAGACGCACTGTATTTTTTTTAGTAATTTTATGTTTCTTAAGAGTTTTTATGCAATAATGGTATATTTAAACTACAATATTATTGATTTTTCTTTAAAAGAATTGTTGTATACTACATATTTGTATTTATTTTTAACATATGGCAACACTGTGTTGACAAAGTGATACATGAACGTAAATAAGTACAAACCTGTATCAGTCGCGATCGGAATCGAGTCAGGTACGGACGTGTTTCTGGGGCTTTATGGACTGTGATTGTTTGTTTAACAGTTTTATACTACTCAGTTATCAGTTTATTTTGTATGCAGTGTTTTAAAAAAGTAATTGGATTATTTTCATTATGGGTAGAAAAAGCGATCTTTCACCACGTAAAAAAGCTGAAGTGAAGGCCCTTGTGATTCCGAAAACATTTACAAACCGAGAAATATCACGAAGATTGGAGGTTTCTGAAGCTAGTGTACGACGCATAAAAAAGAAAATTGAGTCAGGGAAGGAATTAAGCCCGAAAAGAAAGAGAAGATGCGGTAGAAAACCAATTTTCACTCCACGGTCAGAGAGATGTTTGAAGAAAATTTGTGTAGAAAACAGATTTGCTACCACAAAGGTAATAAAATCACAACTCCTGGATGCTAGCGTAAATGCTTCTGGGCGCACTGTTCGAAGAAAATTGAAAGAATTAGATTTTAAGGCCTGTCGCCCCGCCAGGAAGCCCAAGTTAACAGCTGCAATGAAAGCAAAGAGCCTGACGTGGGCCAAACAATGGCAAGACAAAGATGTGGACTTCTGGAGATCGGTAAGATACAGCAATTTAATCAATAATTGATACATTATTATCATTTTCAGTTAAATAAAGCAAATAAACATGGAAGTTTATATATTTTTCCTATTTTTGACAGGTTTGCTTCAGTGACGAAAGCACATTCGAAATTTTGCAGAATAAAGCTCAGTATGTGCGTCGTCGTCATGGAGAAAAGTTTCATCCTGATTGTGTCGTCCCGACGGTTAAACATCCCACCAAAGTGATGATTTGGTCAGTCATCAGCGGCAAGGGCACTGGATGTCTGTACGTCGTCAAAGGAATAATGAGGCAAGATCAGTACAAAGAAGTATTACAAAATCGGTTGATTCCGCAGCTCAGAGAATGGTTTCCAAATGGGGAACCATTCACTTTCATGCCAGATGGAGCTCCCTGCCACACTGCTCGGTCTGTTAAAGCTTTTTTGGCAGGAAAAAATATCCCTCTGTTGGATTGGCCGGGTAATAGCCCTAATATGAACCCCATTGAAAATGTGTGGGAGCTGATGAAAAGAGAAGTGGCTAAAGATGTGATTACCAACAAAACCCAGCTCCTAGAAAAGATTATTCATGTGTGGAATCATCATCCTCAAATGCAGGAGACAGTACAATCTTGCATTGATAGCATGCCGCGCAGAATTAAAGCTTTGATAGCGGCTAAAAGTGGCTCAACTAAATATTAACTTTTACTAACATTAATTTCACTTTTCTTTAAAACTCAATAAACTTATGCTTTTCTAAATTAATGCTGTTTTATTTATGTCAAATAAATAGGTAATTGATTGGATAATATAAAAATAAAAAACAAATCAATTTAAAATAATAAAACGGTAAATATCACTCCGTAATTAATATTTTACATGAAATCTTGCAGTGCGTCTAATAATTTGGCCAGGGACTGTACTTGGCAATTTTCTTTTTTAAAAATCTTAAAATTGTTCAATTGAGATTCTCTAACAATTCAGTGATGTAATTTATGCTTTTTATCAATAGTTTTCAAAGTATATCTAGACAGTTATATTACATACATACATACACATTTATATATATATATATATATATATATATATATATATATATATATATATATATATATATTCCCTGCAATTTCTTTTTATTTTTTATTATCTTTAGTACAATTTTAATATCAAGATTTTTTTGCACTGACTTGAATGGAAACATTTCTTATCTTAAAATTAGGACAAATCAAAATAAGATCTTCGAGTTTCTAAGAAAATGTCAAGTTCTACTTTAATAAGTACTAGTCAGGCATTAAGCGGTGGGCTTACGGTTAAGTTAAAAACAAAATATTTAAATCCACATAGGCCAATTATGTGGTGCGAAACAATCGCACTGGAACTTTTATTTATTTATGGTTGTTTAAACATAAAACATTTTTTCTGCTAAGGCCAAAACCCTATAAAGTGTTGTTTTTTGGCCTTACGAACTTATTAATGTATTAGCCACGAGTTTGTACCAGTTTAAAATTTAGGATGTCATACCACACAGCTACTTACGCCGGATTCGAACCAGCGTCCATCGATATATTTGGCCGGCCCTATATCTACAGCGCTACTGAAACTGGCTGCTGAGTGGGTTAGTGATAAATGAAGGGTTAAATTTTATAGATTCTAAAAAAAATTTGTTACCTGCCAGTCTGAATTACTTACTTAATTAACTAATATTCGATCTAGAAATTCTTTACATTTTATATGTGTAGTATTCTTAATATTATTATTATTTTTTTTATATTTGGCTCTATTTCTAAGTAATTATAACTAGTTACGCCTGTTTAAGGTATACCTTAGAAACGACCTGGCTCCTATCTTGATCAATGAGAATTCTAGTCTTTTGTAAATGATCCCCATTGTGGAAAAAAAATAAATCTTTGTTATTCATTGTATTTTGTATCCATATTGCTGGTATTTGGAATTGACAGGTAGACAAAGATTACTGTTATTATTATTATTATTGATTTTGTTCTTCTTGCTCACATTTGGTCAATGTGGTTCCATATTTGGCTGACGGGCTCAAGCCAAGTTAGCACAAACGCTATTACCATTTTGTATTAAGCAATGACCTGAAAATGTTACATGTCTTCAAAATCACTGACTTCTGAATGTTTTTGTGTATGTTTGTGTTGAGTCCTAATAATACTAAGTGTGGTGGAAATGTTGTTGTTGTAAGGCATGTGTCTGATATGACGACGGGGACAATGACGATTTTGTCTTGTTTCCTTAGCCTTTTTATTGCAAGGTCTGTGTATTTGGAGATTTTTTCTGTGTATTTCGTTTGCATGTTCGTGTCGTTGGGGACAGCTATGTCAATCAGATAGGCGACTTTTCCTTTTTTGTATTAAACAGTAATATCAGGTCTATTGACGGGGACTGTTTTATCTGTATGGATACTGATGTCCCAGTAGAGCTTGTAATCTTTATTTTCAAGTATGGATGTTGGTGTGTATTTTTAGCAGGGATCTATGTTATCTATGTTTTCTATGAGTTTGTCCATATTGATATCTAAGGTGAATGTTTTCTGTTCTTTCAGCTGTGTTTCTGTGACAGCGTAGAGTTTTATATCATCCATATATAGGAGGTGGTTTATTTTATGTTGGTTCACTTTTTGGTGTCTGATGCAGGAGCCGAGGTCTGTTCTGTTTAGTGTATTTGAGAGTGGATTGAGACAAAGGCAAAAGCATAGAGCGTTGAGCGAGTCTCCCTGAAATATACCCCGTCTAACGTACACCTCTTCTCTTGGGATGAGTTCGGTTTGTGTTTTTAGGCGGATTTTGGTTTTCCATGTTTTCATAATTGACGCGAGAAATTGCCTGAGGTTTTGGTTGGTGGGAAAAGTCTGTGCAGTTCCAGTCTGTTTCGAGTTTGGTGGCGGTTTAGTAACAGCACATCACTGTTCTGTTCATTTCATTTGTCCAGTTTAACCGCTGTCTTGGTTTGCCAGCTTTGGTAGTTGCATGTTGTCAGTGCAAAACATACGTGGCTTGGTTTGGTTTTGGTGGTTGTATTTGTCCCGCATCTGTGTCGGTTGTGTTTGGGATTGATTTCAGTGGGTCCAGGCGGCGAGTAATTGTTTTCTTAGTGTTTTTTTGTTAAGTCGTGTGATTTTATTATAGCAACGCATGGCATGTTCGTTGATTTCTGTGGTGCAACTCATGCGTCGCTTTGATTTTCCTGCTTTGGTGGGTGTCGGCTTACTCGCCGGCACAACGCTTTTGGCAGGTCCATTTTCTTTTACCCGATCTGCATCGTTTTGGTCGAGCTCCCATTTCCCGCGACGTCCTCGACCATTACGTCACTCGCCCGATGCGTCTTTTATTAGTTTACTGTTGTTTGTGGTGTTTTCAATATTCTGTGGGGTCAGAAGCTCAAAGTGCCCCTACATTGGTTTGCCTGTTAGTAGGAGGTGTGGAGTTGGTAATTGCAGATGTAGATATTGGGCCAAGAAAAGTCTGTGCAGTTCCAGTCTGTAGCACGATGTTATTGTTTCGAGTTTGGTGGCGGTGTAGTAACAGCGCATCACTGTTCTGTTCATTTTATCTGTCCATTTTAACCACTATCTTGGTGCAACTCATGCGTTCCTTTGATTTTCCCGCCTTGGTAGGTGTCGGCTTACTCGCCGGCATAGCAATTTTGGCAGGTCCATTTTCCATTGGCCAGTCTTTATCGTTTTGGTTAAGCTGCCATTTCTCGCGACGTCCTCGACCGTTACGTGGCTCGGCCGACGCTTCTTTTATTGGTTTACTATTGTTTGGGGCGTTTTCAGTGCTCTGTCGTGTTAGAAGTTCAAAGTGTCCCGACATTGGGTTGCCTGTTAGTAGAAGGTAAATAGTTTCGGTGTGTTTTCCTGTGCTTATTATTGTTGGTCTGTCCTTAAAAGTTATTTTTGTATCTCTGGTACTTCGTTGTTTTGAGAAGATCTGGAAGTTGCTATTTTGGGTTTCCGAGAGGGCGAATATCTCTAGGCTCGTTCCATAGGTGCCGTTTTTCCTTATATAATTATAATAGTTATTCGTCTTTCAAATCGTCGTCTTCAGTTAATGAAAACGTGTGAAGTTCCGACCAGTTTTGTTGTATATATTTTCTAGCAAGTTTCTTATGAAGGTTTTAGTGGCCCTATAAGTGTAAGCTAACTGTCCGTAAAAGGCAATTTCCATCACCTACAATGTCGGATCTGGTAAAACTATCGTGGATAGTTTAGGCTGTGGCAGTTGTTTGATTTGCCTGTGGTTGTTCTTGTTGTAGTGGAGCTGTAGCTGATTGTTCGACAGGAGTCCGCCTCCGCAACACCCAGCCATTATTATTTTTATTCGACATAGCGTTCCCACGAGTATCCTAGGAAAGTAGGTCGACTGCGGCAGAGCCTGGATACTACAGCAAGGTTACTTACTCCCGGAGGGCTCCCGGTATCCGGGGGAACCATTCGCGACTCATAAACGCTGAACCATTCACCTTCTTGGCACACTAAACACCTTAAGATTGCGTTTAAGACAGCACAATATGACTAAGTACCACGGTATCGTCCAAGCCCGTACTAGGAGAATCCTGGAATTCCCCTAGCCCCTGAGGGGTTATAATTATTATTGTTTTTGTTCTTCTTTCTCACAATTGGTCAATGTGGTTCCATGTTTGACTGATGGGCCTAAGCCAATTCCGCACAAACACTATTACCATTTTGTATTAAGGAATAAGCTGACAATGTTACATGTTTTTAAAATCACCGACTTCTGAATGTTTTTGTGTATGTTTCTGTTGAGTCCTAGTTGTACTAAGTGTGATATGAATGTTGTTGGTGAAAGGCCTGTGGCTGATATGACGAGGGGGACAATGATGACTTTCTCTTGTTTCCATAGCCTTTTTATTTCTGTTGCAAGGTCTGTGTATTTGGAGTTTTTTTTCTGTATATTTCGTTTGGATGTTTGTGTCGTTGAGGAGAGCTCTGTCAATCAGATAGGTAACTTTTCCTTTTTTGTATTGAAAAGTAATATCGGGTCTATTGGCGGGGACTGTTTTATTTGTATGAATACTGATTTGCCAATAGAGCTGGTAATCTTTATTTTCAAGTATGGATGTTGTTGTGTATTTGTAGTAGGGATCAGTGTTTTCTATGAGTTTGTATGTTATGGCCAGTGCTTGGTGAACTACTGTCATGTCTGGCTGTGTGTTCTGTTCCGCCTAATATTTTACATCTGCTTGTTATGTATTCGATCATTTCTTTATGGTGGTGGCATTTCCAGCATCTGTCTTCTGTAACAGTTGGATCTTTGATGAAATGTTTTTGGTAGTTTCTGGTAAATATGACTTTATCCTGGATGGCAAGTAAGAAGCCTTCTGTTTTAGGGAATAGCTGCTCATCCTGTAGCCAGGTGTATGATTCTTCTTGAAAGTTCGATGACTATGATGATCATTATTGCTATTAAATGTAGTTGGCATAGAGTGCAAAGTTCGTTTTCCTTAGAACGTTTTTCCGTTCAGTAAGTCTTAAACATTCTATTACAAACATCTTTTGTGTCTTTTTATGTAGAAGTATTATATCAGGTTTGTTGACCTGCAAACGCCTTGTCGTCGAAAACGCAAAATTTCAGTAAGTGTAGCATCTTTCAAAACTGACTTCATCTCTTCTGGAAGGTACTGCAACCTAGGAGCGCTACGAATGTTTAATATGGTAATACAAACGTAAAATGCTCTATTGTAACAATGGATGTAGCGTGATCTGGGCACTCTGAAAATTAATCCATAAAGTCATTCTGGTTCTTTGCCGCTTACCCTATACTACTGTGTACGCCAGTGTGGTAAATCGACTACAAAACAATTACATATTAATCAGTTAGTAGAAATTCCTCGGTCTCTGACTTAAAACTAGCCGACTCTAGAAAACCAAACATTAGGCTTTTTGACAATTGCCTGATGTGGCTTTTCTGTATGGTCTCTATAAAGTTTTTGTTCCTCTGATGTTTTAATTCCAATCTTAAATCTAGGTGATTCTAAATCTAGGATGTTAATATCATCATTTTATTGTTCGATGAAGTCACTGAGGTTTAGTACCAGACCAAATTGTTCCATTGCGTTTTACATAGCCCTAAACAGAATGGCCTCACTCCTGTCCGTTTATGGTCACTGACCATCTTCAGGAAAAAATTGCACGCTAGCTCCACCCCAATTTCATTATGCAGACACTGTAAGCTCAAAAATTCTTTTTCACCCTGGTGATGTGTAAGGAATATTCGGGAATCGAGGATGGAGATTTCGATTCATGTCCATAGTTTTTTATGTACTAACTGCACGCAGTTTTTAGTTTGCCCACTTCATCACTCCAAACGAATATTGATATACCGATACAACTAGAGTATTGCTAGCAGCAACTTTATTGCATCTTAAAAGTTCAAACTAAATCTTTTTTAGTCGTTTCTTATACTTGCTGCGGAGGATGGTTTGAATACTTGCTATATCCTGCTTGCGATGGTGTGCTATGCGTAGGTAGTTATAGATTTATCTGCATTTACATGATGTAGGATATTCCCATCTAATAAATGCATGTTCTCTAGATGTTTACTATACCGCCTTCTGTCAAGTTTAATAGTCGGACATTTATACAATCAAAATCCCATGACAGTATACCGCGTGTAAATTTAAGTTCAGGTTAATTCCGGTTAGAGAATAGATGAGTGACCTTATGTCCGTAATTTCTTGGTGGATGACATTTATACCCACGGATTGAATGTAGAGAAAATGAAAGAAAAAACTGCGAAATAAAAGGAAATCAATGCCCTAGTCCGACAAATTGCTTCCTTACAATGTCTGATCAGTTGTAAGACACTGTTTGATATATTATGACAGTCTAGTCTCAGCAAAGCCTCATTTAAATGTCGTCCGTGAAGAAGTTTTGCTAACCGGTCCTGTAGCTTCTATTTGGTTATGACAGAACATGTTTCCTCGGCTGCTACGGTCTGTTTTACCTTTAACGTGTGTAGTACGGAAGATTTGGTAAGCCTTCGGAAATATGTGTACAGGTTTATTATTTTTTGGTCTATGTTTTAGTGACTTGATGAGATGTGTTTTAATTTTTCTCTCCAAATTTTCCTAGTCGGTCTTACTCGAGTTCACAATTTCAGATGGGTGGCTGAGTGCGGGGCATACCAATTATGCGCCTTAAATAACGTTCTGCTATTTTATTTGGTTCAAAATATACGCCTCTTTGTCTTTATAACCTCGGCGGTTAGCTCAACTCTTATTATTCGGTGGTGAGTTCTCAATGCTTGATTCATAGTGAATACATACAATATATACATGTACTTATAGATTTATTCAGCCCCACTGTCTCAATATTCTGACTATCCACTATTTCTATTACTTCCGGTTGAGCTTTTTCCTAAATTATATTTTGGATTTGACATTTGTCTAGCTCAAATTGCACTCCTTTATCTCTGAACAACTACCAAATTATTAGAAGGTGTTCGAGCTGGTTTCTAATTGCTACATTAGTTGAAGGTCATCCAAAGATAGTAGCCTATAGCCTACCTACTATCGCTTAGTTGTTACCTTTAATTGCAAATTTTTATCTCCCTTGTTTACTTAAGGAAATATGCTACTTCGGATTAAGATTGTTGCTGTCTTACTGCTAGGAACTACTTGCTTGGATCAGCTTTGGGTGAATACAGTTAACCTGCTTAAGTTAAACATTATAGACTTAGTAAAGACTTAGAACTTTTAAGTTGTAAAATCATTTCATAAATCTTTTCGGTGGTGAATGGCTCGAGCTATATTTGATTGTAATTCTGGCAATTTTGACGTTTCCCGTTTATTCAGTCGGCGTTCATTTTACAGGTGACAAGACCTACAATAATGTCTACTATTGTTACCATGAAACTAGTTTAATATATAAAAAACGTTAAATATAAACTATGCCCAGACTAATATCGACAGGAGTCCAGACTCGCAGTATAACTGCAAGTTGAAGGTAAGGCTTCCCGCTAAAAAGATCTTATGGTGTCGCGAAAACTGTTGTTTTATTGCTTGGCCATATCCAGGTAGTTTTACATGACGCTATTAAGTTAGTCATATTATTGTGTACGTAAATTGTTTAAAATATTATTTACACGGGTTGACTCTATGATCATATGACTATTAAAAGATTTTTATTTACTACTAACTTATTCCTCTTTTTGTTATTTATTAGTTCTTGAAAATTAATATTAAATATTAGAATATACATAAAAGGTATTACACAATTGCCAAAACTGTCATTAAAATGTATCATCACTCCCATCTTCGAAAGAAATAATATAGATCTAATAGAGAAGCATTTTCCTCTTTGGCGGAACTAAAAAAATTGGAAGCTAATATTTTTCACAAGTAAACATGTTTCGTTAGGGAAATTGAAATTAAATAAATTATAAAAAAAAACGGTTAAGTGCAAGTTGGACTTGCGCAATCAGTGTACGTTGATTGCTTTTAAAATAAGAATTTTTGTTACGGAGGTATAAAATGATCAGTGACTTCACAAAGCACACCTCAAATGAGTTTTCAAGTTTTTTTTTTCTGATATTTACTGAAAACTGATGACCTTAAAATTTTTTTTTTTATATATACCAGATAAATTATTAAAGATACTGCACTTGTGTGAGAATTTTCGTTCAATCTACACCCTGTGGAGGATATACCAGAATTTTTTCAAAATTTTTTGATCAGTACTTTTCGAGATAAGGAGAAAAACATCGATTTTTCGCGATTTTTTAAAAACAATACAGAGAAAAGGGTGCACAAGTATTACATTACGTATATTTTTGAACTCGTGTTTTAACAAGCTTTTATTTGACACTCCACTCGATGACCTGGTATTTTTTTTTTTTTCACTTTCGATTTCACCCCCCAAAACTAACCTCTTAAGTCAAAATTTAACTTTCAAAACTACATGGCTCTGATGAGGCCATCGATTCCTATATTAGTACTAAATTTCAACTTTCTATAATAGTTTCGGAAAAATCGGGTGTAACAGACAGACAGACGGACAGACAGACACCGAAGTGATCTTATAAGTGTTCCGTGTGGAACACTAAAAATGGAAAGTACAGTTTTTGAGCATCGAACAATTAATTTTCGAGCATTTAAATTCTAAAAAGTAATCTAGATTAAGTTATAATTAGTCCTAGTTTAAGTTAATGTTATGTCCTAATTTAAGTTAGCGTAAGTTTTAGGCTAAGGCTAAGGTAGTTTTAGTCTTAGTTTTAAGTCTTAGTATTAAGAAAATCATTTATAACAAAGCACATTTCCTAGGTTAAGTTAGTATAGGATCACTAGTATAAGAGCTTAGGTTAAGTTAGTATAAGCAAACATTCAATTTAAGAAATAATTATACATTCAATAATTGTAAGTAAAAGGCTTGGCCTACCTTATTATTCAATAAAGCAAGTGCCAATTCTAAAAAGTATTTGCTAAAATGCAAATAATAATTTAAGCTAACAAATGTTTTTCCCCTCTGATTCTAAAAGATTTATTTGGAAAATATAACATACCATGATTTTTATTTACTTAAAAATATTTATTACATTTAAATAAGTAAAAATAAAATTAGTTAAATATGATTCAAGTGAGTCGTACGACGTTTTTAGACTTGTGCTTTATACAGGCAGAACCGTGAACTATATCTGTATTTTAAAGTTTACAATAACCCATTAGGGAGAGTCTACCCATTCACTTTGTTTTGCAAAGTAACAAGCTTCATACAATACGAGGAAAACTAAACTCTATATATATATTATATTTGCCGATAACATGTTTCAAATTAGTACTGGTGTTTGAAAAATTGCTAATATGGTAAATATTATTGTTAGATTGTATATTTACAGTGTCATCATCAACATATTTCATATAATATCACAACACTAAGCACAAAATATAAATAACCGGTCAAGTGGACTTGCCCAACTAGTGTTCCGTAAGTTCCGTAAAAATTTTTGTTAAAGAGGTATAAAATAATCAGTGACTTCACAAAACACACCCTAAATAATGTTTTTAACATTTTTTTCCTATCTTTACTGAAAACTTTTTTTTTAATATTGTTTTTGTTTTTTTTTTTATATACCAGATACATTATTAAAAGTAATGCACTCATGATAATTTCGTTCAATCTACACTCTGTGGAGAATATTCCAGAATTTTTTCGCGATTTTTTAAAAATAATACCAGGAAAAATGTGCGAAGGTATTATAATATATATATATATATATATATATATATATATATATATATATATATATATATATATATATATATATATATATATATATATATATATATATATATATATATATAAATATATATATATATATATATATATATATATATATATATATATATATATATATATATATATATATATATATATCTTTTGTATCGCTGGATGTTGTGCCCTTGTTTACTAATATACCTTTGGAGTTAGTGATTGATGTTATTAGTAGTGATTGGTATCAGATAGCTGAATATACCACTATATCAAAAAATATTTTTTTAAATCTAATTACATTCATTTTCCAAATACATATTTCGGTTTTAATGATAAGTATTATCGTCAGATTTTCGGCACACCAATGGGATCCCCCATTAGCCCTATTACTTTATGTATTACCTAAATTACCATTTGAAGTCCCATTCATGTATAAGTATGTTGATGACATCATTTGCTCCATTCCGGGTGGTTCAGCTCAACTTGTGTTGAATATGTTTAATTCATTTCATGATAGATTACAGTTCACTATTGAAATGGAACGTGATTCAAGTGTTTCCTTTCTTGACACCAAGGTTATTAGAGATAGACACAACAGAATTATATTAGATTGGTACCAAAAACCCACAGCAACTGACAGACATCTGAACTTTTCGTCAAATTATTCGACGAGTCAAAAATATAATACAGTGCTTGCCATGAAGAATAGAATAACTCATATAAGTGCTGAGAGGTTCCTTCAAACTAATCTAAACAAACTCTATAAGATTTTCGTCAACAATGGTTACCCAAAACGTACACTGAAAAAAATCATTTTTAATTCTACATTTTATGATGGTCCTTTGGATGATAACAATCTTGAAGTGAAGTATGTTAGGTTGCAATCTGTTCCGAACGTAACTGATAGGATAGTCAATATATTTAGCAAGTTTTCAAATTTGAAGATAGTTAAGACCAATTATTTATGTAATGGCAAGTTGTTTACCAAGACCAAACAAAGAATCCCTATGATGTTCAATAGTAGTGTTGTTTATAGATTGTCTTGTCTGGGTTGTGAAGGTGTTTATATAGGACAGACCTCTCAATGGTTGAAAAATCGGCTGACACAGCACAGGAGTGATTGCGTGATTGGGAAAAACTCGTGTGCTGTGGCGTGTCACCATTTGAATACGAGACATGTTTTTGACTATGCTAATACTAAGATACTTGTAAGATACTTGAAGTTGAGAACGTATATTATAAACCGTTATTCCTTGAGATGTGCCGTATTATTAGGGATGATAAGACAATTAATTATAAAACGGATATTAATAATATAAGCAATATCTATTGTAACATTTTAAGTTTGTAGATGTACAGTATAATCTGATAGGCTATTAAGAATTAGGCATAGGATACTACTACTCAGACAGTCAAACCACTATTCAAACAAATTACCTTCATAATTATCAGTTAAAGTATAGTCATCGGGACAGAAGGTTTTATATTACTTGTCATGTTGTTTGTGTTTTTAATTGTTAGTAGGGTGTGGCGAATGTTAACATCACCTTTGATTTTGTAATACTGTGTGTTGGTGAGTCTCCTTTGTTTATTTGTTTATTCCTGTTTAGTACATACAGTTTTTTTTTCTTCTACTTTCAGTTTTTACATTCCTGATGAAGTTGGAAATTACCAACGAAATATAGAATTTAACAACAAATAAGTTTCCTCTTATTGACCGAATTCCCGAAAATAAAAAGATCAAACTTTAACTATTTTTATATATATATATATATATATATATATATATATATATATATATATATATATACATATATATATATATATATATATATATATATATATATATATATATATATATATATCTTTGAACTGTTTATACAAGCTTTTATTTGACACCCCACTCGATGATCTGGTAAAAAAAAATCTGATTTTACCCCCACAAACTAACCCCTTAAGTCAAAATTTAACGTTCAAAACTACACGGCTCTGATGAGGCCATCAATTCCCATATTAGTACCAAATTTCAACTTTCTATATTAAATAGTTTCGGAGAAAATCGGGTGTGACAAACAGACAGACAGACGGGCGGACAGATACCAAAGTGATCTTATAAGTGTTCCGTACGGAACAATAAACAAGAAAAAAATTTAACAAATATTTACTTTCACTGGGATTTCAAGAGAGACTATTGGCTTACCTAGCCATTGCTTTAACGATTGAGTTAAGAAGGTTTATGAACATCTGCCAGTCGGTAGTGCTTATTTCCTCTTTTTATGTTAATGTGTAACAATCTGTAATTATTCGCAATTACAGAAGGGTAAAACAGAAATGAGGAAACTGCATTACAAATAAGGATGTATAATTTTTTCAATATGTGGATAGTTATCGCTGTATTGAATAGCGATAGGTGAATCAAAAAAAAAAATTATCTATACGTAGATCAGTTTTTGAAGGTGCTAAATTTTTTTTTTTAGAGAAGGTTCTTTTTTGGTCCTCTTCGGCCCCGGTCACAGATTTTTTAATAACTATCGATATATCAGTAGTTATTGATAACTATCAATAAGTTAAAATTATCAATGGGTTAGTTGTCATGGACTATTGGTAAATAAAATTCAGTGCCCTAACCCTAATTTCGACTATTATTCTTTTAAGATCCATTTCTTTTATTCAGATAAGCTGTTGATAAATAGTGACATCATTTAAGAATTAAAATTTCCAACTAACGACCTAGCCATATACGAATTTTTTAGCATATTTAATCTGTATAAAATTAATAAATATACCTATTGGTATTAGTCAGTATTATTTGTTATTTAAGTTTTTTTTTAAAGATATTGAAGAATGAAACTTTGTAGAAAAATAAACTACCTACTTAAACTTATTAGTCACTGAACTATGGATAATCTATATTTTTTAAAAAAATTTGACTTACCCAAAAAAAACTTGAAAAAATCACTTTAGCAAGGTCCTGATTAATAAATCCCACTCCACGAAAACCTTACTATAAAGAAATTTGAGAATCCTACTTAGTATATACCTTACTCCTTGTTATGAAGAAGCTGAGTTCCAAACGATATGATAGGGACTTATAAGAAATCCTAGATATTTTTAGTGTTCCGTACAGAACACTTATAAGATCACTTCGTTGTCTATCCGTCCATCTGAAATTTGGCACTAATATAGGAATTGATGGCCTCATCAGAGTCGTGTAGTTTTGAAACATAAATTTTGACTTAATGGGTTAGTTTGGGGTGGTGCTGTTGCTTCTAAACATCTTTCCTAGCGACAATGGCGTGAAAATCCTATCGTCATAAATCGTAACTTGCCCGGAATAGATGTAAAGAAAATATAGACGAAACCAAGGAGGCACACAATCAATGAATTAGAAACAAACTTTTTGCTTGTCTCAACAACTCCAGGTCCTTTTGGTCAGTCGCTAAGGCAATTAGTTAAAATTTCACCAAATGCACTATATCACCACTCACACGGCCAAATAATCCTTTTGCAATAGCACCTGTTGAGAAAGCGAACTTGTTGACTGAACTCTTTGCTTCAAATTCTACTGTTGATTTCCAAGGAAAAAGACCACCTACTATTTCCATAGTGCAGTCAAGGATGCCCTATATTGTCTTCAGACAGCGTATCATAATATGTATTTTAATGAATCTAGATACCAAAAAAGCTTCTGGCGCTGACGGAATACTTGCCATAGTACTCAAAAACTGCGCGAGAGAACTAACACCATTTTTCCGTAGACTTTTGAACCTATCCTACAGAAAGGGAATATTTCCTTTCTGCTGGAAATGCGCCACAGTTCAGCCGATACCCAAAAAAGGCATTCCAATATACAGCATTGCAGACGACAGTACGCTTATCACACTTTGAACCCTCGAATATCATGCAAATATCCATAGACAGCAGGAGGTCGTTCAATTTAGCAAACTTGGGGTGACAGTAACCAAGTAGAATTTAACGTTACAAAAACCCAGGCGGAAGTTTTTCATAAAACAGTTTACGTTGCTGAATTCGACATAGTTATAACGGAGCACTCCATTCCTCTAGCATCGTCACTCAATTTCCTGGGCGTTAATTTGGGAGCAAATATGTCTTCGCATGAACATGTTACAAGCATAGCAAAGGGAGCTTCTCAAAAGCTGGGAATATTATTTGGGACTAGAAAGCTCTACACCCTACAACAGCTGTTAATTCTATACAAAGCTCAAATTCGATCGACGACGGAATACTGATCCCATGTTTGAGGCTCTGCTCCCAAACAAGCATTTGGATTCTATTCAGAGGAGAGCTGTGCGCGTGACCGGAACTGGCCAGCAACCTTGATTCGTTGGAACATCGAAGAGCCTATTCTACAAGTATTTCCATGGAAAGTGTTCCATGGATGTAGCCCACTTATTTCCTCCCATAGCCGTGCATGCTATAAAAATATGCGTTGCGATCATACTTCACATCCGTATAATGTTCAGCTTGCTACTCCTTGTACAACATTTTTCAAGCAGTCTTTTATATGGAGAACCTCATCCCTTTGGAATAATTTGTCCAGGACTGTGTTTCCGACCGAGTACGATTTACAGCGGTTCAAGACCAACGTAAAAAATCGTCTTTTCGACACACGTGTCGCTCCTGTAGCGCTTTAGGGATTTCCCTGCAGCAAGTCTGCCAGGCCCATAAAAAAGAGAATCAGCCTCTACCCAGAGATCAGAAAGAGAGGTTATTTTACCTGAGAAATTTTGTTATTCTGGGAGCTTCATCATGCCGTTCTTTTCCCATAACGACATCTGGGGACATTTTCATAACCACGAAACGTTAAACAACTTTATGCCGCCTAAGCCGATGCGATAGTATCACTCCGAGAGATGTATGTTCTGTCAGTCACCTTCGACGACAGAAAAATGTACTGCGGGTGGTAATCTGCCTTCAAAATAGCCAAACTTAGTTATACACCCATTAGGAGCATACACAGGGACTTTCAAATTTTAGCCCGCCTTTCCAATAAAATTATAAGTGTTTATTATGTAAAAGCTCATATTAATTAACAATCAACCCATTTTAAATTCACACTTCCATTCTCTTCCTAACCATAAAAACAAATTTCTTAGAGAATCGCTCGTTATTTAAAACTAACCTCTCAAAATTTTCTAAGCTAAATTAGGAATGAAAGGAAAGCTAGGAAAACATTATATAAACAAAACTAGGGATAGTTCCTAAAAGGTTAACAAATCACTTCTATAAGCTTCAATTATCTCCAAAGTCGGAGCTTCAAGATACCATCCTTTCGGAAACTCAAGCCTCAATTTTCTAAACTGTCAAATCATATCTAACAAATGTAGGCAAATTTTGGATGATTGTAGCTTCTGCTTGATGGAAATTCATCTATAATATATATAAAATACAACGTCTCTCTGTCTGTTTGTCTGTCTGTCTGTCCGTTAGTGCGCTTATCACTGGAGAACCACTTATCCGATTTACGTACTTTTTTTTAAAAACATACATATGTTCTCTGGCCAGGTTATAGGCTATATTTTATTACGATAGGTAGCATAAGGAATGAGCAGTGACGTAAAAATAGTGAATGAAGTCGAAAAAAAAAAAAAAAAAAAAAAAAAAAAAAAAAAAAAAAAAGAAAAAAAAAGTCTGCCGCTAGCGCGTTCCTTTGCAATACACAACCTAAACCATTAAATATGGAACAATATTATGTAGCAGAGAATATCTATAATCTATAATATGTATATAAAATGCAATGTCTCTCTGTCTGTCGGTCTGTCCATTAGTGCGTTTATCACGCGAGAACCACTTATCCGATTTACCTGTCTTTTTCAATTCATACATATATTCTTTGGCCAGGTTATATAATAATAATAATAATAATCTATATTTATAATATATACAAAATGCAACCTCTCTGTCTGTCTGTCTGTCCGTGAGTGCGCTTATCCCTCGAGAACCACTTATCCGATTTAAGTGATTTTTTAAATTCATACATATGTTGTCTGACCAGGTTATAGATATCTATAAGATATATAAAATGCAACATATTTAATAAAATGCAACATATATCTGTCTGTCCGTTAGTGCGCTTATCACTGGAGAACCACTTACCCGATTTTCGTACTTTTTTTTTTAAAACATACATATGTTCTCCGGCCAGGTTATAGGCTATATTTTAATACGGTAGGTAGCATAAGGAATGCGCAGTGACGATAATAGTGAATGAAATTGAAAAAAAGTTTGCCGCTAGCGCGTTTTCTTGCAACACACAGTCTAAACCATTAAATATGGAACGATATTATGTTGCAGAGAATATCTATAATCTATAATATATATAAAATGCAATATCTCTCTGTCTGTCAGTCTGCCCATTAGTGCGTTTATCACGCGAAAACCACTTATTCGATTTACATGTATTTTTTTAAATTCATACATATATTATTTGGCCAGGTTATATAATAATAATAATAATCTATATCTATAATATATATGAAATGTCTGTCTGTCTCTCTGTCTGTCCGTTAGTGCGCTTATCACTGGAGAACCACTTATCCGATTTACGTGCTTTTTTTTAAACATACGTATGTTCTCTGGCCAGATTATAAGATATATTTTATTACGTTAGGTGACATAAGGAATAAGCAGTGACGATAATAGTGAATCAAGTCGGAGCGCTAGCGGCGCGTTCTCTTGCAATACACTGCCTAAAGCATTAAATATGGAACAATATCATGTAGCAAAGAATATAATATATATAAAATGTAACGTTTCTCTGTCTGTCTGTCTGTCCGTTTAGTGCGCTTATCACTCGAGAACCACTTATCCGATTTACGTATTTTTATAAATTTATACATATGTTCTATATAATTCGATATAAGCCTAGATAATGGAAGTTAATGTGAGATAATGGGAGATAAGTCGAGATAAGGTGAGATAATGGGGAATAATGGGAGATAAGGAGAAATAATGGGAGATAAGCAGAGATAAGTCTAGATAATGGGAGTTATGGTGAGATAATGGGAGATAAGGAGAAATAATGGGAGATAAGTCGAGATAAGCCTAGATAATGGGAAATAAGGTGAGATAATGGGGAGATAAGGAGAAATAATGGGAGATAAGGAGAAATCATGGGAGATGAGCAGAGATAAGCCTAGATAATGGAAATTATGTAGAGATAATGGGAGATAAGGAGAAATATTGGGAGATAAGAGGAAATAATGGGAGATATTTTATTACGTTGGGTAACATAAGGAATAAGCAGTGACGATAGTAGTGAATCAAGTCCGCGTTTCGCTATCGATGTAGCTTCTTCAGATCTACATTTTACACTGTCACGTTAGGTTTAATGTTCACAATTTTATATAATTTCTTATTTATAATATTACACCAAAATAAATTACATTGATAGTATTGGAAAACCTACACAGATTTGGAATTAGGAGAATAAATTCAATAATGGTGAATTGTTTAATTCTACCTGTTCGTTGAGTAACGTACCTGTAGTCCTTAATCGATTTATTTGCATTGTCTCCAAAAGGTTTAGTGTTAAACCTTTGTGTTGGGTGTGTAGAATTTTGAAATTCTTGTTAAATGTTTGATTTTCTGTTAAAAGATCATTAGCATATCTATATAGTCTAATTCAACATATGCTAATCATCTTTTAACAGAAGATCACACATTTAACAAGAATTTTAAAATTTTACACACCCAACTAAAAGGTTTAAAACTAAACCTTTTGGAGACAATGCAAATAAATCGATTAAGGACTACAGGTACGTTACTCAACGACCAGGTAGATTTAAACAATTCACCATTATTGAATTTATTCTCCTAATTCCAAATCTGTGTGTGTTTTCCAATACTATCAATGTAATTTATTTAGGTGTAATATTATAATTAAGAAATTATATAAAATTGTGAACATTAAACCTAACTTGACAGTGTAAAATGTAGATCTAAAGAAGCTGCATCGACAGCGAAACGCGTCATCGCAATTTAAATAAACCAGTGGAAATTGACTAAAAACAGTCTTTTATTATATATTTAAATGTGGGCAAACTGTCGATAACATATTGAAAATTATTACTCATGTTCGAAAAGTCAATGCATGACAAGTTACATGGTCAACTATATTTTGTGCCGTAATTTTGACATAAAGAATTTTAACTAGATATACAGCAGCATCATAAATGGAAAAACCAGCAGAGAAACTTGAAATAAATTGTAAGCAATGGAATCTTACAACGTACGTTTGTTAAATAAAACTATATGAATATTAATATTTATTAAAAAATATTTAAAAGATGTTTAATAACTTATACAGCAGGAGGTCTTGTAGACATGAAAGTAAATGTCTATACAAATCTTTTCCCTTTTGGACGTCATATTTTAAGTAAATATGTTAGTGCTTGTCAACTATGATACCGATGCATGTTTTTAATAATATTAGCATTTATTACAATTTTAACCAATAACTTAAGTAATTCCTTATTTTATGTTATATAAATACTAGTATATTAAATCCTAAGATATAAGATCCTGCCTTTTGCTTTTTCAATGGGGCAATAAACGACCCTATTACGGTTTTGTGCATAGTTGCCAGGTATTACCATAAACGTATTTTTATCTTACCTGTTTTGTATACCACCCTCACTTGCACCTACAATCATATTGGATCTATTTTTACCTATATATTTACTACCTGGCAACCTGGTTTGGGGGTATTTGATAATATAGGCCTAATGACCACAGGTCCCCATTAAGATCTGAAAGATACTTTTTGTTATTTGTATTTTTAGTTTTATTTACAACGTAACGGTTCTATTTTAATTATGTGGCGTCCGTGGGAAAATTGCGATAGTGGCTATCGCAAGAGAAAACATTTATCAGTTGACGCTAAACAAATAGTGAAAAATGTTTACGACAGTTTGGTAAAAAGAAATTTGAATAAACAAAGTGCTTTGCAAGAAACCATTGAACTAACAAAAACCCCAATTTCTACGATTAAGGGTATTGTAACACCATCACTCAGGAACAGGAAAAAATGAAAAGATTTTCAAATGCATCATGCAGACGATTGTGAAAAAGACGTCATCAGGAGAAAAATATATTCTATGTATGAAGAGCAGTTGGAGCCGACACTAGACAAAATAAAATTAAGACTGGTACAAGACGGGACCAATATATATTGTGGCCGATCAACCCTTCTCTTCTCTTAAGAATGGGATTCACGTTCCGAAAAATCAACAAAAGGCAAGTAGTGATGGAGTCACAAAGAATACGAATCTTACTACATACTTATTTACAAGAAATTAAAAAGTATGGATCAGAGAATTGGCCAATAATTTACCTTCACGAAACATATTTCGATACCCATGACACTGTGCAAAAAAGGTGGGTTGACAGCAGTACAAAATGTCAAACTAACACACCTTCAAATAAGGGTAAACGAATAACCATTTTGCATGCTGGATCTGAAAAGGGCTGGGTTTCAAATTGTCTACTATTATCTGCAAAAGACATAAAAGATTCTAGTTTGGACTATCACGAAGACACGACCGCAGAACTTTTTGTTTCAAAATTCCCTTTTACCAAATGTTCCCGCATAGAGTGTTATAGTTATGGACAATGCAAGTTACCATAGTCGCTTACTAAATAAGTTTCCTAATGCAGACAACACCAAATCGGAAATACAGCAATATATGTTAGAAAATGACATTTATTTTGACTTTAGTTATAAAAAACGGGCAAGTGCAAGTTGAACTTGCGCAATTAGTGTTCCGTACGTTGATTGCTTTTCGAATAAAAAATTTTGTTACAGAGGTATAAAATGATCAGTGACTTCACAAAACACACCCCAAATGAGTTTTCAACAAAGTTTGTTTCCAATCTTTACTGAACTCTGATGACCTTGAAATTTTTGTTTTTTTATATATACCAGATAAATTATTAAAGGTAATGCACTCGTGATAATTTTCCTTCAATCTACACCCCGTGGAGAATATTCCAGAATTTTTTCAAAATTTTTTGATAAGTACTTTGCGAGATAAGGCGGGTGGACAGCGATTTTTCGCGATAATTTTAAAATAATACAAAGAAAAGTGCGCGCAAATATTACATTATATATATACATTTTTTACTCGTGTTTTCACAAGCTTTCATTTGACACCACACTCGATTACCTAGTAAAAAAATTTTTTTTTCACTTCCGATTTCACCCCCCAAAACTAACCCCTTAAGTCAAAATTTAACTTTCAAAACTACATGGCTCTGATGAGGTCATCAATTCCTATATTATTACCAAATTTCAACTTTCTATGACAAATAGTTTCGGAGAAAATCGGGTGTGACAGACGGACAGACACCGAAGTGATCTTATAAGTGTTCCGTACGGAACACTAAAAAGTGATCTTTTGGAAGTTTTGAAAGACTATAAATTGAAAAAGAAATATGTTTGTGATAGTATGGCTGAGAAAATGAGACACATTGTTTTGCGACTTCCTCCGTATTATTGTGTGTTTAATCCAATTGAACATATTTGGCATCAAGTTAAATCAAAAATAAGGGCACAAAATGTTTCTCCTACTTTAAGCGTGTCCGTGGTTGAATTAGTAAAAAAAGTTATAAATGTGAAAGCTGGAAGAATTCAATTCAGCACGTTGTTAAAGCTGAAGATTCATATATTTATGTAAACAATATAAAACCACTGATAATTACCTCAGCTGTTGACAGTGATAGTGAAACCGAATTAGGCTTAAGTTAAAATATATTTTTATTTATACAATATGTCCCCTCTTGTGAACCCCATTCATTCAAACTGTATATTTGTACTTCTTATCCATTTGTTTTTACATGCATGTACAAACAAACATCTCCAAAAACACTTATAATTTTATTTATTTGCATTAATGAATAAAATTCTTAAGTCCATCTCTGCAACCTATTAAAACAAAAGGTCAGAATTTTTATATTGCCCACTTAAAACGGGAAAAATGAGGATCTTATATTTTGGGACAGGCTATAACTAATGAAATATTAATGCATCGACAAGTAGCCACGATGACGACCAGGTCGAAACATTGTATGAAGAAATATTACAAGGCCTGATAGAAAATTGAACGAAATACACCCTGGTTATAGAAGATTTCAACGCAAAAATAGGAAGTACACACAGGGAACCAAAAGACATTGGCCCATTTGGACTTGGTACTAGGAATGAGAGAGGTAACATGCTGGCTAACTACTTAGAAAAAAAACAACTCTACGCACTGAACACCTTTTTTAAAAAAAGACCTAACAAAAAGTGGACCTGGATGAGCCCAGATGGTAAAATTAAGAATCAGATAGACTACGTGCTAACATACTACAAGCACATAATCCAAGATGTCGATGTCCTTAGTTCCTTCATAACTGGCAGTGAAGACAGGGTAGTAAGATGCAAAATCCTTATAAATGGAAAAATAGAAAGAGCCAGGAGATTTAGTAACAAACAAAAACCATTAGATGTGAGCTCACTGAAGGAACACAAAAAGACTATAAGAAACAACCAATACAACAGTTAACAAAGGGATCACCATAGCCTCATGAGAATATAGATGAAATGAATGGGAAACCGACAAAATTGATAAAGGAAACGGCAGAAAACCACATAACATTAAAGGAACAAATAAAGGATAAATTGACACAAAAAAACAAAACAACTACTGGAGAAACGGAGAGAACTAATAAGGTCGAATAAAAGAAATACTGATAGAACAGAATAGGGGTTTGAACATATTCAGAAAAGAAAACTCACATAGAAGAAAGATTAACAAACTGATAAACAAAAATGGAAAACCTATAGAAGAAAGACCACAAATACTTAAAGTGACAGAAACATTCTATGCAGATCTATACGGGTCGAAATCCGATGAGAAGACTCAAACAGAAGAGAGGACAATCGAAGGATACTTAATATCAGTTCCGAAGATCTATCAGACATCGAAGTTGAAGAAATTGAAAAAGCCATTAACCAAATTAAAAATGGAAAAGCAGCAGACGATATCCTGCCGGAAATGCTAAAAGAGGGAGGACCGCCATTAATCAAGGAGCTTAAAAAGCTCTTTAATAAATGTATAATCGAAGGAGTGATACCACTCACTCCACTCCGCACTCGTGCCGCTCCTGGAGCGCTTTAGGGACTTCCCTGCAGCACGTGTGCTAGACCAATAAAAAAAAAAAAAAAAAAAAAAAACCAAAAGATTGGGAAACTGCCATATATTAATATACAAAAAAGGAGATCCTAGCAATTTGGAGAACTATAGGCCAATATTCTATAGCGAATATACAAACTATTCATGAGAATAATCACAAACCGATTAGACAAGAAGTTTGAAAATTACCAATCCAAAGAACAAACAGGCTTCCTAAAAAGATTTAGCACAATCGAACATCTACACACGGTCAGATAACTTATACAAAAGGTAACTGAATACAATATCTGAGCCTGGATGACACTTGTCGACTTCCGAAAAGCCTTTGACACAGTGGAATACTGGGCAGTTGAGAAAGCGATGAAAAACGCAAGAGTCGATGAAAGGCATATTAACATACTGACAAAAATCAATGAACAATCAAAGCTGAAAGTGAGATTACACGAGGATACCCAAAAAGTAAAAATAAAAAGAGGTGTTAGACAGGGTGACATATCACCCAAAATATTCACCCTGGTACTAAAAGATATCTTCAAGAGCCTTCACTGGGAAAACAGGGGACTTAACATATCCGGAGAGAGACTCCACAACTTAAGATTTGCTGATGACATCGCACTTTTTATTGAAAATAAAGTCGAACTGAAAGAAATGCTCCAAGAATTACAAACTGAATCAAAAAAGGTCGGTTTAGAGATGAACATCACAAAAACCAAATTCATGACGAATGAACAAACAACCATTAATGACGTAATATCCATACACGGACAACAAGTGGAAAGGGCTGATTCATATGTATATTTGGGACAGGAAGTTACACTCGGAAAATTGAATCAAGAACTGGAAGGATACGCCTGGGATGGACGACTTACCGTAAAATGAAGCAAGACTTTCAGTCCAAACTGCCTTTAAAACTTAAAAGTAAAGTATATACCGAATGCATTCTACCAGTAACAGAATATGGTAGCGAAACTTGGGTTTTGACACGGAAAATAATTAGAAAAATAGATATCAGAGAGCAATCGAAAGGAAAATCCTAGGTATATCACTTCGGGACTGCAAATCAAACGATTGGATCAGGATAAAAACAGGGGTCCACAACCCAATTGAGAGGATATCTTCCCTCAAGTGGAATTGGACTAGCCAAGTGGCCAGAAATACTGATAACTGGAGCGGAAAAGTGACCAAATAGAGATCATAGGGGAAAAAAAGAAGTACTGGCAGACCCCAACAACGTTGGTATGACGATATTAGAAAATCAGCGGGGCTTAATTGGTATCAAATTGCTCAAAACAGGGACATATGGAAGCACATGCGAGAGACCTATATCCAAAGGATAGAAAATGGCTAGAAGATGAAGAATAATGGAAGAATATTCTGGCACTGACTGTTTGATGAAATCTATAATTTTTTCTTTATCTTCGTTTGAGAAAAACGATTGAAGTCTAAAAATCTGCGATGGTGTTTGTGTGAAAAATATGTTTTTTCGTATATTTTATTTCTACTTTCAATACCGCCTTGATATTTTTATTTAAAGCGTCAGGGTAACCTTCACAACTGCCAAAATTTGAAAGTCGGAAAAAATTATTATCTTAGAAAACAGATTATATATATAGTAAGGGGGTGTTCACATCAGAACGGCATATTTCTAAATTCGCTATGCTGTTTTTTAATATTAAAAGAGCAATATGCCCCAATGATTTTTTTCATATAACAGAATTTAACAGAAAAATTTGAACCATTTGTCCAACGAACTAATTCAAGAAAATAATGACTAATGCTTGCCAAAAGTTGACACAATTATGACAAATACCATAAAAAAATGACAGGAGAATGACGGAAATATTTGACATAATTAAAAAAAAAGATCAAAATAGACTTAATTAAAGCTGGTTAATGCAATCTAATGAGACTAATTTGACAGATGGTGAATTTAGGACTGGAATAAACAAAAGACCACATAAATCAGAGATTGTAGACAATGAAAATACTGACAATGATGCTTCTCCCGCTCCCGTTAAATCATTAAAACACAATATTACGTAATGTCCAGATCTACCCAAGACAAACAACGAAGCACTACTACATAGTCTACCATCAAGGGTGCACTCCACAATCACAAAACATTAATGAAAACAACCTTGACATGGAAGACGATAATAACAATGCAGAAAACAACAAAACACATAAACTGGAAGTTTAAGTACTACTTAAAAATAATAAAATGAAAATAAGCTATAAGCGAGAAACTAAAGTTATCAATTAATTTAAAATCTCCCATCGACGCCCTTAAATCATCGAAAAATTATTAATTGCTTAGAAAGCAATTTGATTCAGTTTCATTCTTTTAGTCTATTTCCCACAAAAAGGGCCTATAAAAAATTTACTGGAAATATGAGACACAGACAAATTTCAAACAGATGTCGAAAATTTAGTTTACATATCTAATAGAATTATTAGGTGGTTCAAGAAAAACGGCAAGACGCAAAAAAAATTTTTGACCTAACAAATCTCAACAAGACAAAGCCAATTTAACACGTCAGTTGTATTAAGATTCACAATAGAGATGTGCTGCCCGGATTACATGCTTAAAAAACGCAGGGCAATCATTATTCATTCTAATGCAATTTCTGCCAAAAAAAAAAATATAAATGCACAAATTGTAGCAAAGGATCAACCAATGAAAAAATTAGCCTAAAAACAATGCCACAAATGCGACAAATTTATATGGTAGCATTAAAATAATTCTAAACTTTTAGGAAACCAAACATCCACCAGCAATAGTTTTGCGACTTCTCCTGGAGCAGTTCAGGTGATGCTGCAAAACACTCTTAAAACTGTTAGGTTTTTGGTTAACTGTATTGAAAATTGCCTATATAAATATTAATATCAATAAAAATAAACCAGGGGAATTGATTGACTATTGAAATAAACAATATATATATATATATATATATATATATATATATATATATATATATATATATATATATATATATATATATATATATATATATATATATATATATATATATATATATATATATATATGTATATATATATATATATATATATATATATATATATATATATATATATATATATATATGTATATATATATATATATATATATATATATATATATATATATATATATGTGTGTGTGTGTGTGTGTGTGTGTGTGTTTTTTTTACAAAAATCATGATTGTGGGGAAGCTGATTCACTTCTCTGAACTAACACGTAGACTGAAAAATTTTTAGTCTGACACATAGATGTCGAAAAAAATTCATATAATTTGTAGGAAGTACCAACCTTCAAATAATACCTGTCAAAATTTCATGACATTTCGACGATTAGTTTACAAGTTACAGTGGTTTTAGTGATGCTACTCTTCATATTTTCAAAACAATGGAAAAAATCGAATTTCGCGTGTTGATTAAACAGTGTTTTTTGATCGGAGGGAATACCGTTCGAACAAAGCAATGGTTTGATAAGTGTTATGAGGACTCTGCCCCTGGAAAATCACTCATTATTTACTGGTATGCTGAATTTAAACGCGGTCGTACATACCCAAATGATGCTGAACGCTCTGGACGCCCAAATGAGGTGGTTACACCGGAAAACATAAATAAATTAGTGAAATTGCATAAGATAGCTGACACCCTAAAGATATGAAAAGAACGTGTTAGTCATATTTTGCATGAACATTTGGGCATGAGAAAGCTCTGTTGAAAATGGGTACCACGTTTGCTCACAGTTGACCAAAAACAACAACGTGTTGATGATTCTGAGCGCTGTTTGGACCTGCTTAAGCGCAATAAAAAGGATTTTTTCATGCGATATGTGACAACGGATGAAACATGGATCCACCACTATACACCGGAATCAAATCGGCAGTCAGCTTAGCGGACCGCAGTCGGTGAAAGCCGCCCGAAGCGACCAAAGACATAACAGTCAGCTGGGAAGGTTCTGGCTTCTGTATTATGGGATGCGCATGGAATCATTTTCATCGACTATGCTGAGAAGAGAAAAATCAACAATAGCGAATATTATATAAAGTTATTGGTGCGTTTGAAGGCAGAAATCGCAAAGAAACGGCCCCAAATGAACAAGAAAAAAGTGCTCTTTCATCAAGAAAATGCACTATGTCTCGAGTCAATGGTTATGATGGCAAAATTGCATGAATTGAAGTTTGAATTGCTTCCTTATCCGCCGTATTCTCCAGTTCTGGCCACCAGCGACTATTATCTATTTACAATGCACCATGTCACACGTCAATGGTTACGGTGGCACAATTGCATGAATTGAAGATCGAATTGCTTCCTCATCCACCGTATTCTCCAGATTTGGCCACCAGCGACTATTATCTATTCGCAGACTTCAAAAAAATAGTCGCGGGAAAGAGATTTGGCTCCAATGAAGAAGTTATCGCAGAAACTGAGGCATATTTTGAAGGCAAAGACAAATCCTTCTACAAGAAAGTTATAGAAATGTTAGAAAAGCGTTGGACTGATTGTATCGCCCTTGAAGGAGAATATTGATGAATAAAGTCGAATTTTGTAAAAAAAAAAGTTTTAAGTAGCTAGACCAAAAACTTTTGAGCCTACGTATTATAACGTATTTCGCAACGACAAGAGGGATAGACAAACAAGCAGAAAAAAACATCATTCTTGATTTAATAATATGCCAAATCGACAACACGACCAGAAAATTGTAGTTAAATTGAAGGTACATATATTAGCTCTTAAAAATGGCAATTACTTTTGTGTTCAGTGTAGTGCAGTCTTTAATTAAATTTTAGCAAAAATTGTTTACGACAAATATTTCATTTTAATAAATATATTTAACTCAATCCATTCTAACAACTACCAGTTCTTATTAAAACTGTAGTATTGTCAATAAAGAATAAACAATCAAATGAGACAAAAATGGGCCTAAAAATCTTACGTATAGACCTGGCATACCAACTTCAAAATTCTTTTAAACAGATTAACGCAGATTATAAAAATTATGGTAATAAATCTCCAATCTGAGAGTAGGAGATTCAAAACACAAAATCTTAAAATCCAAGATGGAGTCTTCAAAAGATGACAAGACGTGCATATAATAATCTAATCAATTTCTATGGTCAATTCTCAGAAAATATCTTCGCAGATGTTACTATAGGAACTAGAATATCTGAAGTTCTGAAAATCTACAAATTAACAGAATGTAGGCCTCCAAATAATGTATAAATTATTACGGGTGAAATCAAAAATTTTATCCAGTATCTAAATTTCAAAAAAGCTTCTGGACTTGACCGTATCAAGAATAAATTAACTAAACCATTTTAGTTGTTTTCCAAGAAGTCGGAAATCAGCTAAAATAATTCATAAATATAAACCAGAATTAGATAGCTCGTTAGCGGAATATTAGTAAGTAATACTACAAAAGATTAATGAATTCATTAATGACAAACATATTTTATCAAACGCATAATTCGAATTTAGAATATATCACGGCACAATACATCAAACAGCAAGACCATGTTCCAACATTCTAAAGAATTTCAATTGTAAATTTAATATTGAGACTGTTTTTTTTTATATATATATACTAGCCTTCGACAAGATGTGGCCTAATAGCCTTTTTATCAAATTCATTAAGATCGAAATGCCAAACTTTCTCATCCATTTCATAAAATTATTTTTAGAAAATAGAGAATATGTAGTTTCCGTCATTAAGGTATACTCAAATAACAGAATAATAGGAGCAAAGTTAATGTAGCCAGTCAGAAAATTGATTAATACTAGGAAGTCAAATACTTAGGACTTTATTTCGATAAACGTGGAAGAATAACACAAACGAATTAACGACAAAACCAAATTTTCAAACTCATACAGTTTACTCTTTGTTAAATTTCAAAAGTAAAATTGATACTAAACTAGACCTATATGAAATCATCATAAGATATGTTTTACCGTATGGTGTTTCATCCTGGTGCACCTTAAGTAAAATGAAACTTAAAAGATTACGAATAATCCAAAATAATGTTCTAAAAATTATTCTTAACGCTCCAATATTTATTCCAACAAGAAACATCGATCGAGATTTACATATCGGGATAATTATCAAATATCTAAATAAAATTATTTGTAAATATTTCGATAGGGCTAATACGTCATCGACCTTCCTAATAAAAGAATCAACTCCAACGTTAATAGCAGATTCAAATTACAAAAAAATTAGATAGACCTGATTATCAATTACCTCACCAGTACTTAAATAGCACACTAATTGAGATTTTCTTTCTTCTCCCTTTTCTCCTCTCTTAAACCAAATAAAATAAAAAAATAAACTTAACATTTAAAATTTTTAAATCAGACTATTATATATCTCTACCAAAAAATTGAAATAAAAGGTCGCTAAATTGAATTGAAAATCACAGAAGATCAAAAAAGGTCATATTTCAGCAACAAATATATTACAATTCCCTCTATATATGTATAATTTACAGTTAACTATTTATGCATTCTATACTGGTTCATATTTTTATCCTTTACTGCACTGTAAATACACTATAGATAAATGCTTTGAAAATTGTTTTATGCAACTACACAAAAACTATTCAAAAACTTTTATCGAACTAAAATAAAATGGGCATATATATCTCCTCTACTTTATTTAACATTTCAAACACGGAACTGTTTTAATTTAAAACAATTAAACGTTAAAGCATATTCCTCCGTGATAAAACGTTACTACTGATCATATTTTATATACGTATGTTTAGCTACAAAAAAATTTTGTTCTCAAAATGTTAGTGTGCTTTACGACCTAAAGGTTCTTTAATCTTTTTAAATAATGAATGTTTTATATTTGTGATAGGGAACGATTATATAGTAAAGTCACTATACCATGGGCCTACCTTTTAATTTAAATAATATATAACAGCAACCCTGAATACCCTTAAAATTCGAGGAAACCAACATTTAAAAAGTAACATCTTGACAATGCGCTATGAATATCTGATTAAGCTAATTTTCTGATCACTCAAGGAAAGCCTGTATTTAGGAGCGTATTCATAGTAATTTCTTGAAGTAACACTCAAAGTTGATTTATTCGAGGCTTCCTCACCCCTCCTCGAAGCCTATGTTTGGTAGCAAGCTTTAGCACTTTTCTTGTTAGAAGAGTTCTTAAATGATCAGAGTAAGTAAGATTTTTGATTTTCACCTTAGTCTATTTTTAATAGTTCGTAGGTGGTAGAAGTTAGTATTATTAATTACACAGTCCCACAAAAAAATGAAAGTTAATTACCCCGAACCAAAATATATGAATCTAAGATATTTTTCGACGCTAAATTCAAATCTGTAGTTAAAAAAAGATTTATCGTCATATTTTTTTTTTTTGGCCAAAAATATCCCTTGAAATGGGCTAAAACTATAGTTATAATGTAAGGACTCTTAATGAATTGTGAAAAATAGTAAATATTTTATAGTCTAGAGAAGAGAATATGCATTCAAACCACGGCAAGCTAATTCTATTAATTAAATCAAAATCCACCCTTATAGGGAGTGAAAAGTACCTCTAAAACTCAAATAACGTACGTGAGTTTAAATAACATGTACAAAGGACAAATTCTTGTAGCTCTTAGGACAAAATATCTGCATCTGGTGTGACAACCAGACATTACTCTTAAAGGGTTAAGAGTCACCCTTATAGAATGTAAAAACCACCCCCAGTTACAGATGTATCTCATAAGTTTTAATAACGGCGAAAAAAGTTCAGGCTTTTGTCGTTTTAGACAGGATGAACAAATATGGAGAAAAGTCGCTTGAACTATCGTTACACGACTATAAACTACCCTTAGATAGTGGTAGAAACTACCCCTACGCTCTAATGATGCACATAGATGTTATTGAAATTCGGAAAGGATCAAGTAGTTTAATCTCATTGTGCCAAACAATCAAGACAACTAGGTTATGTTCCTAATAAGGTCGAAAATCATACCTAGGAGGGTAGGGGAATTACCCCTTAGAATTGATGGATCTTAGAAGTTCTAGCACCTGAGAAAAAAAATACAGGCTGTATTTTTCCATCCTGCCTGATACTACGAAAGCTTGTAATTTTTTTTCTCAGATGTTAGAAGTTCTAAGATCCATCAATCCCAGGGTGTAGTTCCCCCCTCCTAGGGATGATTTTCGACCTTATTAGGAAGATGATCTAGTTGTCTCGAATGTGTGGTACAATGAGATAAAAATACTTGATCCTTTCCAAATTTCAATAACATCTATGTGCATCATTAGAGCATAGGAGTAGTTTCTACCAATCTCTAAGGGTAGTTTATAGTCGCGTATCGATAGTTCAAGCGACTTTACTCCATATTTATTTATTCTGTCTAAAACTACAAGAGCCTGAACTTTTTTCGTCGTTATTAAAACTTATGAGATACATCCGTACCTGGGGATGGTTTTTACATCCTACAGGGAGTCTCAACCCTTTAAGGGTAATGTCTGGTTGTCACACCAGATTCAGATATTCTGTCCTAAGAACTTCAAGAATTTGTCCTTTGTGCATGTTATTTAAACTCACGTGCGTTATTTGAGTTTTAGAGATACTTTTCACCCCCTCTAAGGGTAGATTTTGATTTAATTAATAGAAACAGATTGCTGTGATTTGAATGCATATTCTTTTCTCTAGAATATAAAATATCTACAATTTTTCACACTTCATTAACAGTCATTACATTATTACTATAGTTTCAGCCCATTTGCAGGGATGTTTTTGGCCAAAAAAAAAATGACACGATAAATCTTTTTAGTGTTCCGTACGGAACACTTATAAGATCACTTCGGTGTCTGTCTGTCTGTCTGTCTGTCTGTCTGTCTGTCTGTCTGTCTGTCTGTCTGTCTGTCTGTCTGTCTGTCTGTCTGTCTGTCACACCCGATTTTCTCCGAAACTATTTGACATAGAAAGGTGAAATTTGGTAATAATATAGGAACTGATGGCCTCATCAGAGCCATGTAGTTTTGAGAATTAAATTTTGACTTAAGGGGTTAGTTTTAGGGGGTGAAGTCGGAAGCGAAAAAAAAAATTTTTTACTAGGTCATCGAGTGTGGTGTCAAATGAAAGCTTGTGAAAACACGAGTAAAAAAATATATATATAATATTATACTTGCGCGCACTTTTTGTTGTGTTATTTTTAAAAATTCGCGAAATATCGCTGTCCCGGGCCTTATCTCGAAAAGTACTTATCAAAAAAATTTCGAAAAAATTCTGGAATATTCTCCACGGGGTGTAGATTGAACGAAAATTATCACGAGTGCATTACCTTTAATAATTTATATGGTATATAAAAAAAACAAAAATTTCAAGGTCATCAGATTTCAGTAAAGATTGGAAACAAACTTTGTTGAAAACTCATTTAGGGTGTGTTTTGTGAAGTCACTGATCATTTTATACCACCGTAACATAAATTTTGACTTAAGGGGTTCGTTTTGGGGGGTGAAATCGGAAGTGAAAAAAATTTTTTTTTACTAGGTCATCGAGTGTGGTGTCAAATGAAAGCTTGTGAAAACACGAGTAAAAAATATGTATATATATATATATATATATATATATATATATATATATATATATATATATATATATATATATATATATATATACTCGTATATAATGTAATACTTGCGCACACTTTTCTTCGTATTACTTTTAAAAAATCGCTGTCCCCTACCTTATCTCGAAAAGTAATAATCAAAAAATTTTGAAAAAATTCTGGAATATTCTCCACGGGGTATAGATTGAACGAAAATTATCACGAGTGCATTACCTTTAATAATTTATTTGGTATATAAAAAAAACAGAATTTCAAGGTCACCAGTTTTCAGTAAAGATTGGAAACAAACTTTATTGAAAACTCATTTGGGGGGTGTGTTTTGTGAAGTCACTGATCATTTTATACCACCCTAACAAAAATTTTTTATTTTGAAAACAATCAACGTACGGAACACTAATTGTGCAAGTTCAACTTGCACTTGACCGGTTTTTTTTTAACTATGGATTCAACTTCAGCTTCGAAAAGTACACTACATCCATATAATTTGGTTTGTGGTAATGAATTTTAATTTTTTTTGTGGGGCTGTATTATTTTTCACATTAAAGCCACCCGCTAAAAAAAATATCAAAACCTAAATTTTATATTTTACGTTCTTTGGTATTAATTAATTAAAACTTACAATATTCACGATCTCTTACATAATTATTAACAAATTTGTTCAACTAAAATAAGAATAAGATTATAGTACACACTTATTGTTATTAAATGTAAGGCATCCATTTTTTAATATCTCACTTTTTAATATAAAAATAAACTACAATGTATAAAAATACGTTGCTCTCATCTGAACTGAGTCGTCCGAAGTATTTCAGCTTAATTTCTAATAACTGTAAAAATGGAAATTTTTCTCCTAACTGTCTTTTCTAATTTGGCAGTTGAGGCACATATGGCTGACAAAAATTTCGCTTAGTATAATTTGTTAATTATTATTTGTTAATTTATATGCCTAAACCACTCCACCCCACCTTGCTTGTTAAAAAAGCATACGTTCAGACGTTGTTAATACATAAAATGAAACAATACTACTTTTTATTCACATTTACACATTTTTTTGATTACAGATTTCTTATTTGTCAGCGCGTGTAAGTCAAGAGAGAAGACAAAACAAAATTTGAATAATTACAACCTTACTATCCCTTATTCAATAATTTACAAATCGACAATTGTCATTTAGATTGACTCAATAATATTCGAAAAAATACTGTTTTTATTTCAGATTTGTCAAGTAAATTTCAATAAAGTATAAATTTGATTTAGGTAGCCACTTACATTTTAGAAGGCATCAGATGTAAGTTTTACCGAAAATTTCACTTTGAAGTTTAATCAAGTGTAACTGTAATTTTATGAGAAATGCAAAACCATTTAAAGACCAGCTACTTGAATAATCATCAAACGATGGTCCACAATATGTTGTTGAATATGTATTTGTTTTTGACTTATAAGAATAACTTAAGATTTTAAGTTCTAGATTTCAATCCACCAAGCCGTATAAAATTATGACATCATCTCTACCTTATTCAGTAATGTCATTTGGTACTAACTCTTATTCTACTTCTTCTTCTTAATCTTTTTAAAGACAAACCTAAAAAAGCTTTGAAATATATCTCTTATGATGAGCAGCACATCATCTTATCCCTTGTTCCTTCTCCATACTATAAATATACCCTTCATTAAAACTTAGTAATATGTTATGACACTAGTTTAGTATATAACTAAATTCTAGATAACAAGAAATCGAATAAAGCATTGTTAAATATGTCTTCAAAATAACAAGTTGAAAAATTGCCTATCTATCCGACAGCTGAAGTATTTGTTTAATTTTATGCATCAAAATAGGTAAAATTGAAAATGGAATTACAAGTTTTGTCCTCAGAAACATATTAGACATAAAATAACCGGCCATGTGCAAGTTAGACTTGTGCATTGAGTGCTTATAAAATAAAAATTTTTGTTACGGAGGTATAAAATCAAAAACCTCACAAAACACACCCCAAATGAGTTTTCAACAAAGTTTGTTTCTGATCTATGTTGAAAACTGTTGACCTTGAATTTTTTTTTTATATACCAGATAAATTATTAAAGATGTACTAGTGATAATTTTCGTTCAATCTGCACCCTGTGGAGAATATTCCAGAATTTTTTGGCAATTTTTTAAAAATAATGCAAAGAAAAGTGTGCGCAAGTATTACATTATATTTAAGAAATCGCCTTTTCACAAGCTTTCACATCCCACTCGATGACCTGGTATATTTTTTTTCACTTCCGATTTCACCACCCCAAAACTAACCCTTTAAGTTAAAATTTAACTTTTAAAACTACACGGCTCTAATGGGGCCATCAGTTTCTATATTAGTGCTAAATTTTAACTTTCTATATCAAATAGTTTTGGAGAAAATCGGGTATACCAGACAGATGGATAGACAGACAGACGACCAGACAGACGGTCAGACAGACGGACTGAAAGACAGAGAGCCGGACAGACACGGAAGTGGTCTTATATGTAATCCGTACGGAACACTAAAAAACACAGCCACAAGTGCAAAATTAGAAGTATTATTATTTCTGTTTTTTTTTGCAAACTAAATAAAATAAAAACTTTACTAATTTTTTAAAAATATTATGAATAGTTCTAGTTGCTTTAAAGTTATAGTTATTTCCAAAAGGCAATTTTAGTGCTAAACCGTTTTAAATTATCGATGATCAGGTAATTTTGTAATTTCATTTTTTAATAATTTTAGTTTAACTATATTAAACTATTCTTTCAATAGTGTTTGTATATTATGAGATATACCGAAATTTAATAACAAACTTACTTAGTTTGTCATTAAATTAATAAAAAGAAAGTTGGCTTATGTATTTTAGGCATATATCTCTGTTAACTTTGTAAATGGGAAACCTTGATTTACTATGTTTAAAATACAATGCACAGTGTTCAAAAAATTATTATAATTTAACTAAATATAAGTATGTGATATACCATTGAATACACCTAACTAGGCTAATACGATAACTAGTTACTCTTGGCCAGCTTTAAAAAAAATTGTGGCTTTAAAAGGTGCGTGTGTGTGCGTGTGTGTGCGTGTGTGTTCGTGGGTGCGTGGGTGCGTGCGTACGTGCGTGTGTGTGTGTGTGTGTGTGTGTGTGTAAAACATGCCTGGTAGTTTCAGAAGACTCTCTTCAGATGGGGCCTTCAAAGCCCAATATCTCGGGTCCTATTGATTTTCGCGAGTTCTGCCCAGAAAGACTTTCCATCAAGATCACCCGAGTTACAACATATTACATTTTCAGCCAATTTGACCTGGACCACTTTTCCATATGTGGTGTGCGGGGGGTCTTATATTGAAAGAATTAATTTCGGTTTAAAAGTAAATTTGAATGCAATCTATATTTGTAATATACGAATTTTAATCAGAACTGAACGAAATTGTAAATTATTGAAATTTTAGTTCGTCTTCCATTTTAAATTTTTAATTAATCACCCAGCTCTAATCTACGATTTTAAGAATCTGAACTCTAAGTGTTCTAAAAGTTTAGTTAAAACTACTAATCCTCTGTTTTAAATTTTAACGTACCACCGCAACCGAAAATGTTTGTTATTTCGGTTAACAATAAATTTTTAAGCCATTTTTTTTTTAAAGCTGGCCAAGAGTAAGTTATCGTATTAGCCTAGTTAAATGTATTCAATGGTATATCACATACTGATATTTAGTTAAATTATGTTAATGAGATTGTGGGAAACACTACAACAGAGTAATGTAAGCACCGAAATAATTAAAGCCGTAAAATCCTTATACCAAGATGCAAGAAGTAGTGTGAAAACCAAATATGGTATAACAACAGGGTTCCAGGTCACAAAGGGTCTCAAACAGGGCTGCTGTATATCCCCAACGCTATTTAAAATCTATTTGGAGAGGGCACTGAAGAACTGGAAAAGGAAATGCAGCAGTATGGGATTACCACTGGATGACGATACTACATTGTACACGCTGTCATTCGCAGACGACCAGGTAGTAGTCGCTCAGGACATCGATGATATGGAATACATGACACGAAAACTTATGGAGGAATATGAAAAATGGGGCCTAGAAGTCAATATTAAAAAGACCGAGTACATGTGCGTCGGAGGACAATAGCAGGACTTGAAACTGACCACAGGACACACCATCAAACACTGTGCCAGTTATAAGTATTTGGGAACGAGAATATCTGGAAAAAGCAATATTCGAGAGGAATATCCAAGGAAGAAAAGCGATTGCAATGCTTAACAGTATACTATGGGACGAAAACATAACCACTGAAAATAAGAAGAGAATTTACAACTCAATAGTGAAAAGTATAATAACTTACAGCTCCCAGGTATGGCCATTGAAGGAAAGAACAGAAAAATAATAAAAACTACAGAAATGAATTTCTGGAGACGAGCAGCCAGAAAATCCAGAAAAGACCGCATACCAAATGACGCGATAAGACGAGCTTTAGAAATAAAGCACGATATAGTGAACGAAATCAGAACCCAACAGTTGGTATGGTACGGACATGTACAGAGAATGTCACAAGACCGACTACCTAAAAAGATTTTAAATTGGACCCTCATGGAAAAAGAAAGCGAGGAAGACCACGCCAAAGCTGGAGAGCAGGAATCAACAAGGAAGTACTAGAGAGAGATCTGGAGGAGGAGGGATGGAGAAACCAGGAGGAGTGGAAATTAGGCATCGGAAGACGGAAGACGTTATAAAACCGATTGATATATATATATATATATATATATATATATATATATATATATATATATATATATATATATATGTTAATTTTTTGAACACTTTACATTACATTTTTATATAGTAAATCAAGATTTCCCATTTACAAAGTTAACAGAGATCTTATTATGTTATGTTATTATTATATCTCATATATATAAACACTGTTGAAAGAATTGTTAAATATGGTTAAACTAAAATTGTTAAAAAATCGAATTACAAAATTACCCGATCATCCATAATTTTAAAGGGTATAGCAGCAAAATGGCCTTTTGGAAATAATTATAACTTTAAAGCAACTAGAACTATTCACAATTTTTTAGAAATTCAATAAATATGAGTTTTTATTTTATTTAGTTTGCAAAAAAAAACAGAAATAATAGTGTTTCTAATGGCTGTGTTTTTTAGTGTTCCGTACGGAATACTTATAAGATCACTTCCGTGTCTGTCCGGCTCTCTGTCTGTCCGTCTGTCTGGCATAGCCGATTTTCTGCGAAACTGTTTGATATAGAAAGTTGAAATTTGGCTCTACTATAGGAACTGATTGCCCCATTAAAGCCGTGTAGTTTTAAAAGTTAAATTTTGCCTTAAAGGGTTAGTTTTGGAGGGTGAAATAGGAAGTGAAAAAAAAATTACCAGGTCATCGAGGGGAATGTCAAATGAAAGCTTGTGAAAACGCGAGTTCATAAATATATATAATGTAATACTTGCGCACACTTTTCTTTGTATCATTTTAAAAAAACTGCCAAAAATCTCTGTCCTTCCTCTTATCTCGTAAAGTACTGATTAATAAATTTTGAAAAATTCTGAAATATTCTCCACAGGGTGCAGATTGAACGAAAATTATCATTAGTACACCTCTAATAATTTATCTGGTATTTAAAAAAAAAAACAAAAATTTGAAGGTCATCAGTTTTCAACATAGATCAGAAACAAACTTTGTTGAAAGCTCATTTGGGATGTGTTTTGTGAAGTCTTTGATCATTTTGTACCTCCATAAAAAAAATTTCTTCTCTCTTGACTAACACGCGCTGACAAATAAGAAATCTGTAATCAAAAAATGGGTAAATGTGAATAAAAAGTAGGATTGTTTCATTTTATGAATGTATTAACAACGTTTGAACGTATGTTTTTTTAATAAAAAAGGTTTAGGCAAATAAATTAACAAATAATAATTAACAAATTATACTAAGCCAAATTTTTGCTAGCCATATGTGCCTCAACTGCCAAATTAAAAAAGACAGATAGGCAGGCACGCACGCACGTACACATGCATACACACGTACATATATATATATATATATATATATATATATATATATATATATATATATATATATATATATATAATATAATTTAAATAAAATGGCAAGAGGAAGAGAGATGAAGACGACGTACACGTGCTACAGGGAAGTCCCTAAAGCGCTACAGGAGCGAGACGTGTGCGGAGAAAGCGATTCACGTTGTTTTTGAATCGCTGCAAATTGTACTTGGTGGGAAATACAGTCCTGGCCAAATTATTCCAAAGGGATGACGTTCTCCATATAAAAGACTGCTTGAAAAGCGTTGTACGAGGAGAAATAAGCTGAACCTCATTCGGATGTGAAGTATTAGCGCAACGTGTACTTCTAACATGCACCGTTCTGGGAGGAATTAAGCGGGCCACATCCTTCGAACACTTTCCATGAAAATACTTGTAGAATAGGCTCAAGTCGCCAACCGTTTCTTCGATGTTCTAGCGAATCAAGGCCGCCGGTCAGTTCCAGGTCTCCAATCAGACGAACAGCTCTTCTCTGAATAGAATCCAACAAATGCAGTGTATGTTTGGGAGCGGAGCTCCAAACATGGGAGAAGTATTCCATAGTTGGTCGAATTTGAGCTTTGTAAAGAATTAACATAACTGTTGTTGTGGAGTGTAAAGCTTTCTGGTTCGAAATAATATTCCCAACTTTTGAGAAGCTCTCCTTGCTACGCCTGCAACATGTTCATGCCAGGACATATTTGCTCCCAAATTAACGCCCAACAAATTGAGTGACGATGTTAGAGGAATGGAGTGCCCCGACATAACTATGTCGGGTTCGGCAACGTAAACTTTTTTAGAAAAAACTGCTGCCTTGGTTTTTGTAGCGTTAAATTCCACTTGGTTACTATCACCCTAAGATAGAATTTCTTCCAGGTTTTTGTTAAGTTGAATGACTTCCTGGTGTATGCGGATATTCGTCTGAGTAGCCGATGTCCGAGCGTTCAAAGTGGATGAAGAGATAAGTGTACTGTCATCCGCAAAGCTGTAGATTGGATTCGCGGTCTTTTCCAGTAGATCGTTAATATAAATGAGAAAGAGAGTACGAGACAGTATGGAGCCTTGGGGTACACCGGCGTTGATAGTGAAGGTGTTAGAAAGAAATCCGTCGACTACCACTCGTAAAGAACGCTCTCTGAGGAAATATGAGAGCCACAAACAGAACTTTTCAGACATACCATAAGAACGTAGCTTAGCCAACAGCCCATCGTGCCAAACACGGTCGAATGCCTTGAATTTGTCAAGAGCAACCGCTCGAGATTCTCCAAAGTGTTCAACTCCGTTGTTCCAGACATGTGTTTCATAAGTCAGAAGAACTATTTTTACGAAAGCCATATTGGTGATCGCTAATAATGTTGAATTCTTCAAGATATTTTAGAAGATGCTGATTGATAGCCTTTTCCATGACTTTCGATATTATTGGAAGCAGTGCGATTGGTCGGTACTTATTTGGCAAGGTCTTCTTGCCTTTTTTAGGTATCGGCTGAACTGTGGCACATTTCCAGCATGAAGGAAATATTTCCTTTCTGTAGGATAGGTTGAAAAGTCTACAGAAAACTGGTGTTAATTCCCTCACACAGTTTTTGATAACTATGGCAGGTATTCCGTCAGCGCCTGAAGCCTTTTTGATGTCTAGCTGGTGTATAATAAGTGTCTCGACATGTGCGATGTAGCTCGAGACTGGGATAATGCTGTGGTGGTCTTGCTCTTCAAAAAAGGAGATAAATGTAAGTTAACCAACTATAGACCAATCAGTCTACTATCCGTAATGTATAAGTTATTTATGAAAAAAATAACAGCGAGACTCACAAAGAAATTAGACGCTTACCAATCTAGAGAACAAGCCGGATTTAGAAAAGCCTTTAGTACACTAGACGACCTTCAAGTATTAAGAACCTTAATAGAAAATTCAAATGAGTATAATTTTAAGATTTGGGTGGCCTTTGTGGATTACGAGAAAGCGTTTGTCTCCCTTGAATTCTGGGTAATATTAAATAGTCTAAGTAACTGTAGGATTGACAGCAAATACTCGCAGATTATTTAAAATATATATAAAAGTACAACATTTTAGATAGTATTGAAAGAAAACACTAATAAAATAGAAATGAAAAGAGGGGTACGTCAAGGGGACATCATCTCGCCGAAATTGTTTACGTTGGCGCTAATAGATCTTTTCAAAGAACTTTCATGGATAAGTAAGGGTATAAATATAGGAGGAGAGCAACTCAATCATTTGCTATTCGCGGATGATATTGTGCTTATATCTAACAAGAAAGAAAAATTGGAAGAAATGCTGAACGAACTTAACAACAAGTCCAGAGAGATTGGTCTGAAGATAAACATCGCCAAAATCATGTTCATAACAAATGACGAATGTGATAAAGAAGCAGAACTGAACATTGAAAACGCATCTTGGAAAAAAAATAGTAATATCCGAGGAAAAATTTAAAGCGGATCGATCAAGGAGAATAGCATTGGCTTGGTCGGCCTTTAGTAGATTACGGAACATCTTCCTTTCCAATATCCCATATACACAAAAAGCGAACACATTTAATCAATGCGTGTTGCCAGTATTGACATACGGAACGAAAACGTGAGCTTTGAATCAAGACATTATAAATCACCTACAAGTAGCTCAACGAACGATGGAAAGAAGGATCTTGGGAATATCGTTGAGGAATGGGCTGATTAATGAAGAAATTCGAGGAAGGCCCAAGAGAACTGATGTAGCTGAAAGAGTAAGCAGGTTGAAGTGAAGATAGGCGGGTCATATCGCAAGACTCTCTGATAATCGATGGACACATAAGGTAACCAAGTGGAAACCCTGGAATGAGAAAAGAAGTAGAGGACGCCCCCAAACCCGATGGTCTGACTACATCAAAAGGCTAGCGGGATACAACTGGATAAACAAGGCCCAAAACCGAAGCAGATGGACGTACTTAGAGGAGGCTTATGTCCAGCCATCCACTGCATAGCTGATGATGATGATGATATATATATATATATATATATATATATATATATATATATATATATATATATATATATATATATATATATATAGGATACAACTGGATAAACAAGGCTCAAAACCGAAGCAGATGGACGTACTTAGAGGAGGCTGATGTCCAGCCATCCACTGCATAGCTGATGATGATGATGATATATATATATATATATATATATATATATATATATATATATATATATATATATATATATATATATATATATATATATACATATACATATATATATATATATATATATATATATATATATATATATATATAAATTTATATACATATATATATATATATATATATATATATATATATATATATATATATATATATATATAGCAAAAAGGTTTTTTTTTTATTTATCGGGTTTGCGGTCTGTGACAATTAACACTCGATTGCTGTTAAACTGTCTATATTTCGTTGTACTTCAGAACTTCATCGGGAGAAACTATAATTTTTAGAAAAAACAGTGTGTCAGGAAATTTATTTGTAAATAAATAGTTATTTTAAAAACTTACCAACTAAGAGATGGTCACAACATTTATAAAAAATAAAAGAAACATCGACTACATTAGACACATAACAGAAACAAGAAAATACTTATGCACAGTGACAAATAACAGTTAACAATGAACTAATCTAGGCTATAAATCCGAAATCGGGCCAAAAACGAAAAAACTATTATCAAATACAGTGGTTTACTTATTCATAACGTGGTTCAGTTATTGACTTGTAAAATTTATATGTTTAAAATATTACAATACATTACACTTAATTTACTGGTATCTGCCCTATAATTAACACAGTCCTTATGTTTGTTTATGTGACACATTTCAAGAAAAAGCCGATCCTTGTAATTATTTACTCTCTCCAAAACTTCAACATTGGCAAAATCGAACTGATGTCCCGTTTTTAAAACATGGTCAACTAAGGCACATGACCTCTTATTTATTCGACAATCGCTTTTGTGTTGTGTAATTCTTTGTTTCATACACTGCGATGTCTGTCCGATATAACATGAAACACAACCCAAACAGGACAACTTGTAAACTACATTGGTATTATAAAGTAGAGGGGGTCTCTGAGTTGGGTAAACTAGGTACGGTCACTGAGACTGTTATATTTAACTATTTTAATGTGTGGGAATTCTTTGAAGATGGAAACCATTGAATCTGTCAATCCGCGCAGAAACGGTAACTTTTTATATCTGAGAACATTGTGAGTTTCCCCTCTAGGGCCATCAAAATTGTTAGAATTGTAAATAAGTTTTTTCAAAATGTGTTTTGGATACCCATTGTTGGAAAAATTTTTATATAACTTGGTCAGATTGGCAGGCAGGTAACTGTCGTGGCTAATATGTGTTATTCTGTTCTTCATTGCTATTACGCTATTATATTTTTGGTTCATAGGGTGATTTGAAAAATAATTAATAAACCTGTTGGAAGCTGTAGGTTTCTGATACCAATTCAAAATTAACACATTATCCTCAGTTTTAATGACCTGTGTATCCAAAAAAGGGATGCTATCATTATTCTCATGCTCGATGGTAAATTGCAAATGACTGTTGAAAGAGTTAAAAGTATCTAACATTTTTTTAGTACAATTCGCAGGTACCGAACAAATAATATCGTCCACGTATTTATAAATGAATGGAACATCGATACGAAATATAGAGAGTTTAACAGCAATCGAATGTTAATTGTCACAGACCGGAAACCCGATAAATAAAAAAAGACCCTTTTTGCTATCAAAGTACGGTCGATAAATCTACATACATACGTATATATATACATATATATGGTCGGTTGCCTGGTCGTCCGCATAATCGAACAATGGAATATAACTATGGTGGTAATAACTGAGGTTATAGAAAAACATTAAAATATCAAATAAAATAAAATTAAAAATATGAAATAATATATAATATATCGAAAAAAAAAACAATAGGCGAAAACAAGAGTTATGGATGTGTTGCTTGACAGAGTGGTTTAAGAAGTATGAATGTGTGTGTGAATGATAAGACTCTCATAGAGCCTGTTCTCAAGTACCTACCATCACGTCCACATTGCGAGAGTCAGGCAACAGTTATATTTCTTGCTAAAGAGGGAGGTTTTACGCGCGTGTGCGCGTGCGCGCGTGCGCGCGTGCGGGCGTGCGTGCGTGCGTGCGTGCGTAAAACATGCCTGACAGTTCCAGAAGATCCTGCAGTACACTCTCTTTAAATGGAGCCTTCAGAACCCAATATCTCGGATTCTATTGATTTTCGCGCCCACAGACACTTTTCATCAGGATCACCCGAGTTAAAACATACTATATTTTCAGCCAATTTGACCAGGACCATTTTTCCATATGTTGTGTGCGGGGTCCTTTAAGACGTGGACTCCTATTTCTACGCATTTTAACAAAAATTGGTATAGTGCATGTAATGTTGGATTGTAAATATGACGTTCATTCTTATAAATGCAAAATAGTGAATCTAGTATGACGCCCTAAAATTTTCATCATCTAGTAACCGATATCTTTACTTGATAACAACAGATTTAAATGGATCTCAATTCCTGAACTGTTTAAAAATTAAATCACTTTTTCATGTGACGTCTATCTATAGTTATAAAAATGAACACTCTTTAGAGCCCTTATGTATAATTTTAGTGTTATAAAAAATATTTAGTTAGTAGTTTAGAAACTTGGTTAGAACGAAGTACTCAATCAGGCAAATAAAGCATTGAAAATATCTGATTGTTTGTAGGACTTAATATGGAAAAATGCCTACTTGTCTACAGAAAGCAAAGTGCATATATATAGAACCGTGATAAGACTGGTTCTAATGTATGCAACAGAAACTGCACTGCGCACTATCAAAAGAATAACCCTGAGAGACTTGGTACGAAGCATAACTATACCATAAAAACTCAAGATTTACGACATCGTCCGTTTCGCCAGATTAAGACGTCGATATTGGAGGGATCAAGTAAGTAGGATGCCAGATAATAGCCAGCCATGATGGGCAAAAGATGAAAAACCAGAAACAGGAGACCTCCCGGTCGACCACCAAAAAGTTGGCAGGAAAGCTGGACATCTACGACACAAGGGGCTTAAAATCAGACGAACCAAGACCTTGTTTTAAAGAAGAAGAAGAAGGTTAGAACGAAACTTAATTTACTCCTTAAAATTTAGTTTCAAATCGCACATCTCAGATCGATGAATTTTTGGTGAGGCGATTTGATTTTTGCCCGTGAATCGTACCGAAACATGAATTGATCCTCTTAAGACCAATTCAAATTATTCGCTTTGATTTTTTTTTATGGGTGTAGGACACTTGCTACAGGGAAGTCCCTAAAGCGCTTCAGAAGCGGCACGTGTGCGGAAAAAGCGATTCACGTTGTTCATGAATCGCTGTAAATTGTACTCGATGGGAAACACAGCCCTGTGCAAATTATTCCAAAGAGAGGATGCTCTCCATATTTAAGACTGCTTGAAAAGCGTTGTATGCGGAGTAACAAGCTGAACCTCATACGAATGTGAAGAATTAATGCGACGTGTATTTCTAACATGCACCACTCTGGGAGGAATTAAGCGGGCTACATCCTTCGAACACTTTCCATGAAAATACTTGTAGAACAGACTCAAGTCGACAACCGTTCTTCGATGTTCCAGACGAACAGCTCTTCTCTGAACAAAATCCAATCTATATGCTATATGTTATAGAGGAAGTTAAACTACTTTAAATTAGTAAAATATATTATAGGTATCTCTTTAGTAAATGAGGTCTTTGTCAAATCTGCAGTATAGAAACTTATGCCCAAAAACAGTCGTAATATCAGTTTTTGATATACTTGACACCGACATCAGAAATTCAGCTAGTACAGTAAACTAACGAAACTATGATTTTATAATCAACAGATCATTTTTATCCTCTAAAATCTGGAAATGATCTTTTTTTATAGGAGGTCCTCCTGATAAATTAAAAAATGTAAAGTTTTGATGTTTTGCTAGGCTGTCAACAACACTAGTTCGTCTCACAATTCGTTTTAATATAGACTAACTAAGCAATGGGGGTGGAGAGTTAGACTGTAGGAAATTCGTAATAATAATAATTAAAGATGTGACAACCGCTGTCTGGTCCAGTGAGATGGGTGTAAATGAACTAGCTTTTGTATTTAATATTCCTTTTAATATAATTACATATTTCCTACGTCAAAGAGAAAACAAGTCTAGATAAAGGAGCTGAAAGATAAAATATTCCTTTTAAGTCATTTGAATACTTTGTTTTTAAAAAGTCCATCTCTTCTACCACAGGGAGATAAAACCACATACTATTTTTCGGTTATCCTTTGTTTTGTTTTATTGATTATATGTTTTTGTTTTTTCTGTTATCACAAAATACCAAGACAAAATGTTATTTTCTTATGTAATCAATTATAATAAATCCTAAGATTTTTAGTTTCATAATTATAGTTTGATTGATTTGAATTCCAATTTGTGAAGTCTAAACTAATGATCAGTGTTCTTTAAAAATTTCAGAACAATCTCAATATATCAATCTAAAGAAATACGCCAATACCAATCATGGCTCTCTTCAAGAACCGTATTTTGCATATGAAAATAAACAAAGTATTTAATACGAAATTTATCAAATCAAATTTCATTTATTCGATAACAGAATGGCAAAATCACAGGATTGTGTCACAAGTCTACATTTGGGTAATATGTTTGGTGTTATTTTTCGGCGTTCTAGCGTTGCAATTTACATATATTTTTTATGTTTTCTCACAGTTTTATTTAATTCCATATTATGCCTTTTTTTATAGCACAAAATGGTTGTTAAATAGTGAATTTCAAAAATGCTCCAAGCAGATATCAAATAGACAGGTTAGTTAGATAGGAGTCTTAGAAAATTCTGTAAGTTCGATTATTTCAACAAATTATTCCTGTCGTACCGATTCCTATTTAAATAACTTACTTTAACTAATTTTAACAAACCCAAGTGGTTATTTTCGGTATTCTCGGTTTCCATTATTGAAAGCATTTAAAAACCTTAATTTATTCAAACTTATTCTAATATTTGTTTATCATTAAAACTTGCCTAACATATTTCGAAATTGAAATAAATCGATCTCTCATTATTGAAAACTTTAAAACAAAACGGTGATCATATTTGATATTTAAACGGTAACGTTAATCAAACAATAGTTTCTTTTGGTATTAAAAACACTTTCTTAGAGGGTTCAGGTTTCGAAATTGGATGGGATGATAATTATATATATATAATATATATATATATATATATATATATATATATATATATATATATATATATATATATATATATATATATATATATATATAATTACATATACATATATAATACATTAAAATTCCGGGTTTCAATCCATTGGTTTAACAATTAATTTGCACAACGTTTCGCCAAAAACTCATTTGGCATTTTCAAGTGCTCTTGCTGCTGTTGCCGTTATATATATATATATATATATATATATATATATATATATATATATTTATATATATATATATATATATATATATATATATATATATATATATATATACACACATAGATGTCGCCCTTTTTAAAAAAAATTCATATGATTTTTAGAAAGTACCAACCTGTAAACGATAATTTCATGACGTTTCGACTATTAGTTTACAAGTTACGGTGGTTTTAATGACGCTATTTTTGATATTTTCAAAACAATGGGAAAAAATCAAATTTCGTTTGTTGATTAAACATGGTTTTTTGATGGGAAAAAATACCGTTATGGGGATTCTGCCCCCGGAAAATCATTTTCTGGTATGCTAAATTTAAACGCGGTCCTGTATATATGTTATATATATATATATATATATATATATATATATATATATATATATATATATATATATATATGTTAGGTTTTCACGGATGGTGGAATGTACTACATTAAAATTCCTGGTTTCAATCCGTTCGTCTAATGATGAATTTGCACGACGTTGCGCCAAAATCTCATTTGACATTTTCAGGTACTCTGGCTGCTCGATACTGTGATCTTGCTGCTGCTGCCGCTCGAAACTGAGTCGATAGTAACGAAGTTAGCTTCGAATGGCAACAGCAGCAAGAGCACTTGAAAATGCCAAATGAGTTTTTGGCGAAACGTTGTGCAAATTAATTGTTAAACCAATGGATTGAAACCCGGAATTTTAATGTATTATATATGTATATGTAATTATATATATATATATATATATATATATATATATATATATATATATATATATATATATATATATTATATATATAATTATCATCCCATCCAATTTCGAAACCTGAACCCTCTAAGAAAGTGTTTTTAATACCAAAAGAAACTATTGTTTGATTAACGTTACCGTTTAAATATCAAATATGATCACCGTTTGGTTTTAAAGTTTTCAATAACGAGAGATCGATTTATTTCAATTTCGAAATATGTTAGGCAAGTTTCAATGATAAACAAATATTAGAATAAGTTTGAATACATTAAGGTTTTTAAATGCTTTCAATAATGGAAACCGAGATAACCGAAAATAACCACTTGTTAAAATTAGTTAAAGTAGGTTATTTAAATAGGAATCGGTACGGCAGGAATAATTTGTTGAAATAATCGAACTTACAGAATTTTCTAAGACTCCTATCTAACTAACCTGTCTATTTGATATCTGCTTGGAGCATTTTTGAAATTCACTATTTAACAACCATTTTGTGCTATAAAAAAGGCATAATATGGAATTAAATAAAACTGTGAGAAAACATAAAAAATATATGTAAATTGTAACGCTAGAACGCCGAAAAATAACACCAAACATATTACCCAAATGAAGACTTGTGACGCAATCCTGTGATTTTGCCATTCTGTTATCGAATAAATGAAATTTGATTTGATAAATTTCGTATTAAATACTTTGTTTATTTTCATATGAAAAATACGGTTCTTGAAGAGAGCCATGATTATTATTGGCGTATTTCTTTAGATTGATATATTGAGATTGTTCTGAAATTTATGATTTATTTTGTAAATCTGTATTAAATGGTGTTATATGTGTATAATAGAACCTTTTATATTTAGGCTGGGCATTTGCTTTATTTTAAGAAAATCAGGGAGTAACTAAGGAAAAGTGAAACGCGTAAATTTTTTTTAGATTCCTTAGCAACTCAATTTGATCGGAAATTTTTAAAGAACACTGATCATTAGTTTAGACTTCACAAATTGTAATTCAAATCAATCAAACTATAATTATGGAACTAAAAATCTTAGGATTTATTATAATTGATTACATAAGAAAATAACATTTTGTCTTGGTATTTTGTGATAACAGAAAAAACAAAAACATATAATCAATAAAACAAAACAAAGGATAACCGAAAAAAAGTATGGTGTTTTATCTCCCTGTGGTAGAAGAGATGGACTTTTTAAAAACAAAGTATTCAAATGACTTAAAAGGAATATTTTATCTTTCAACTCCTTTATCTAGACTTGTTTTCTCTTTGACGTAGGAAATATGTAATTATATTAAAAGGAATATTAAATACAAAAGCTAGTTCATTTACACCCATCTCACTGGACCCGACAGCGGTTGTCACATCTTTAATTATTATTATTACGAATTTCCTACAGTCTAACTCTCCACCCCCAATGCTTAGTTAGTCTATATTAAAACGAATTGTGAGACGGACTAGTGTTGTTGACAGCCTAGCAAAACATCAAAACTTTACATTTTTTAATTTATCATGAGGACCCCCTATAAAAAAGATCATTTCCAGATTTTAGAGGATAAAAATGATCTGATAATTATAAAATCATAGTTTCGTTAGTTTACTGTACTAGCTGAATTTATAATGTCGGTGTCAAGTATATCAAAAACTGATATTACGACTGTTTTTGGGCATAAGTTTCTATACTGCAGATTTGACAAAAACCTCATTTACTAAAGAGATACCTATAATATATTTTACTAATTTAAAGTAGTTTAACTTCCTCTATAACATATAGCATATAGATTGGATTTTGTTCAGAGAAGAGCTGTTCGTCTGGAACATCGAAGAACGGTTGGCGACTTGAGTCTGTTCTACAAGTATTTTCATGGAAAGTGTTCGAAGGATGTAGCCCGCTTAATTCCTCCCAGAGCGGTGCATGTTAGAAATACACGTCGCATTAATACTTCACATTCGTATGAGGTTCAGCTTGTTACTCCGCAACGCTTTTCAAGCAGTCTTAAATATGGAGAACATCCTCTCTTTGGAATAATTTGCACAGGGCTGTGTTTTCCATCGAGTACAATTTACAGTGATTCATGAACAACGTGAATCGCTTTTTCCGCACACGTGCCGCTCCTGAAGCGCTTTAGGGACTTCCCTGTAGCAAGTGTGCTAGACCCATAAAAAAAATCAAAGCGAATAATTTGAATTGGTCTTAAGAGGATCAATTCATGTTTCGGTACGATTCACGGGCAAAAATCAAATCGCCTCACCAAAAATTCATCGATCTGAGACTTGCGATTTGAAACTAAATTTTAAGGAGTAAATTAAATTTCGTTCTAACCTTCTTCTTCTTCTTTAAAACAAGATCTTGGTTCGTCTGATTTTAAGCCCCTTGTGTCGTCGATGTCCAACTTTCCTGCCAACTTTTTGGTGGTCGACCGGGAGGTCTTCTGTTTCTGGTTTTTTCATCTTTTACCCATCATGGCCGGCTATTATCTGGCATCCTACTGACGTGATCCCTCCAATATCGACGTCTTAATCTGGCGAAACGGACGATGTCGTAAATCTTGAGTTTTTATGGTATAGTTATGCTTCATACCAAGTCTCTCAGGGTTATTCTTTTGATAGTGCGCAGTGCAGTTTCTGTTGCATACATTAGAACCAGTCTTACCACGGTTCTATATATATGCACTTTGCTTTCTGTAGACATGTAGGCATTTTTCCATATTAAGTCCTACAAACAATCAGATATTTTCAATGCTTTATTTGCCTGATTGAGTACTTCGTTCTAACCAAGTTTCTAAACTACTAACTAAATATTTTTATAACACTAAAATTATACATAAGGGCTCTAAAGAGTGTTCATTTTTATAACTATAGATAGATGTCACATGAAAAATTTGTTGTTATCATCAAGTAAAGATATCGGTTACTAGATGATGAAAGTTTTAGGCCGTCATACTAGATTCACTATTTTGCATTTATAAGAATGAACGTCATATATACAATCCAACATTACATGCACTATACTAATTTTTGTTAAAATGGTTACAGGTTGATACTTTCTTAAATTCATATGGATTTTTTAAAAAGGGCGACATCTATGTGTATATATATATATATATATATATATATATATATATATATATATATATATATATATATATAAATATATATTATATATATACATATATATATATATATATATATATATATATATATATATATATATATATATATATATATATATGTATGTATATATATATATATATATATATATATATATATATATATATATATATATATATATATATATATATATTGTGTGTTAGCTGGCCGTGGCTCGGTGGCGTAGTACTTTGCTACTGTACAGAAGGTCGAGGGTTCAATATCGCAGGTCGGTATACTTATTTATTAATTTATTTAAGTATATTTGGCCTGGCCACGTACATAGGTAGTAGTTGTTTACAGAAATGCAAGTAACGTCCGTGGCAGCACTACCGTGTTTTTTAAAAGGTGCCGTGAAATACAATGTATGTTTCGGCACTTGGACAACCTTGACAGGTATTACGACATCCTCGTCGATATCCTTGGGATATGAAAAAAAGGTAAAATCAGTACTGAGGCGGGGACGTGAGAGATAAAAAATATATAAATTCTACCTACTTTCAATATAACAAAAAATTCTATGAACAAATAAATGAATGCGCCATGAATACCTCAGTTTCTAGTGCTATTGCACAGTTAGCCCTGGAAGTCGTTGAAAAATCAGTAATACAAAATTTAGACTTTAATTTATTCTTTATCTTTGGATATGTAGACGACCATAACAGTAGTACCAAAACCTAACTGTGACTTAATCTTAAACAAATTCAATAGTTTTAATCCAAAATTCCAATTTAGGATAGGGATAGAAAAGCATGACGAAATAAATTTTCTGAACAATACACGCCACGAACAATTAGATCTAAATACCACACAAAAGATATATGGTCATATAAATATTTACACTTCTCAACATCTATTTTTCCGAAAAAATTAGAGGACTAGCAGATCGCATCATAAACCTATCTGGCTCTCAGAGTTTCGCAATCGAGCAAATGACAAAGCAAAAACAGCATATTCCAAAAATCTTATAAATAAGCTTTTCACAAGCTTACAACCAAATGCTTTTCGAAAAACTTTAAAAAAGCCATAAGAATAAAGGTCACAACTGGGCTACGGGTTAGCTGGAAACTAAATTAACTTCGTCATATACCGTCAACTATCCTGTATATTACATCATTTTTAAATTTTACGAAAGAAACTAATCCTAAGACATATGATATATCTCACACTTTTGTTTGAGAATTTCTGAAAAAATGACGGTAGAAAATGTCAAATACGGCAGCAATATTTTATTTTTAACAAAAAACAAATAGTACCAGAAATCAATTTTTAAGATCAAACAACTTGAATAATTTTACTGGAAAGTATCCAGTTCGTTAAATATTTATATTTTGCGGAGAATTTTAAACAATTTGTATCTGTAAGTTCCTATACCTAAAAGTAATATTTTCTCAGATATCCATAATTAATAGTTCTGCTGCATCTTACATTTTATCCAATTCAGGTAAATAATACTTTAAGGATGTGTCTATGTATACTGAAAGGTGAATTATTGAATTAAAATGATTTAATTTGTTTTATGGAGCCATTATTACAATATAATTTAAGTTGTTTTTTGTTAGTTGTGTCTCAAATTATAACTGAATTTATACAGTTACAAAATATTCTAATTTATGTTTTGTTACTTTAATTCTAAATGTTCATTTCAGCTTCAGATCGATAGGTATAAGGCGAGACAACATCATTGTATGTTCAACAGTATCCGAAGCGGAATCCACCATTAAAATTCTAACGAACGTTATTCTTCTTGTTACAAAATCATTTACAACAAGAAAATAAAACTTATATGAAAGTGATTTTATAGTGAGCGAAGGGGCACATATAAATAAGCTGGACTAGAAGTCGACTAAACAGCTTCTATACTACAAATTGCTGATAACTTAGGGTTAGGTCGAAAAGTGTGCGATAGATTTTTACATAAACAAGGCTTCAGATCTTATAAATATTAAGTGCATTAAAATAATAAGAGGGCGACCATCTACGAAGGTTGGACTTTAGAAACTGGTATCTTCAAGAGGAGCGTCAACACTCAAATTCGAAATGTTTTTTTTTTTCGGACGAATTTTGTTTCACTAATATGGGGTTGTTTAACAAAATTAATACTAGGCAATGGTCAACGGAAAGTCTTTATTTAATGAGAGACGGTCCTTTCTAGGATATATCTGGAACTAACATTTGGCTTGAGGTTACAGAAAGGCGAATAAGGCCAATAATTTTTTTCTAAGAATTTTTATCTGTTCTCCAATTCGCACAAATTATTTATAAACATAGGAACCAGAGACGCCTTGTTTTCTATCCAGGTTTTGATTCAGTGATGTAGAGACGTCAATTGTGACGTATATTTGTGCCTGATCGACTATCAAAAGGCCTTTGATAGAGTCCAACATCACAAAATGGTCGAAATTCTGAAAGGCCTTGGGCTAGATGGAAAGAATCTGCGGATTATTGGCAACCTCTATTGGCACCAGGTGGCATTTATTAAAGCAGAGGGGAGCGCTCAGTAGCAATATCGATTGAGCGTGGATTATAGCGGGGTTGTGTTTTGTCTCCACTACTGTTTAATATATACTCTGAGCAAATCTTCAGAGAAGCACTGAAAGAGGCTGATGAAGGAATACTGTTTAATGGGGAGCGAATAAATAACATTCGTTATGCTGACGGCGGTAATGGCTGATAAATTAAAGGGTCCACATCTTATGACAAAAATAAACGAAGTCAGTAATCGATACGGCCTCAAACTTAATATCAGCAAAACAAAGTACATGGTAATCAGCAAATCTCCGGTTCCTGCTACCTTGTTGATGGTTAACAATGAACAAATACAAATAACTCCACTTAGGTACCATGATAAACGAACAATGGGATCATTCGCAGGAAATTCGTTACCGTATCGAAAAAGCTAGAGCAGTGTTCCTTAAAATGACATCACTTTTCAAAAGCTCAGCAATAAAATTTAGCACGAAAATAAAACTCCTAAGATGCTATGTCTTCGGTGTCCTTCTTTATGGTGTGGAATCTTGGACGCTGACCGAAGCCACTTCTAAGAAACGTGAGGCATTTGAATTATGGATATCGCCGAATTTTGAAAATTTCTCATACTGACTAACGAATATGTCTTAAGTCATATGAATAAGAAACTGGAAATTATGGAAACTGTTGAAGTAAGAAAATTGAAATATTTAGGACACATAATGAGAAATAACCACAGATATGGATTACTACAGCAAATGCTCCAAAGAAAGGTATTTGGAAAAAGGGACCAGGACGCAGGCGTATTTCCTGGCTAAATAATCTGCGAAATTGGTTCTCAACAAATACTACCGATCTTTCCAAAGCTGTGGTGGATAAAGTAATAATAGCCAGAATGATTACCAACATTCCAACCGAATAGGCACTTTAAGAAGAAAAAAGATTTATAAACAGGCTGGCGTCCCTGTCCATAATGTTTTATGGACAGGGACTATTTAAATTTAAGTTTTCGAAATAATTGAGTCAATACCAATAGTCCAATAAGATGGCCACCAAGACTTTACAATTCTTGATTTCTTGTATTGGCGCCATATTAAAAAATATATACACAGAAAAACACCAGAGAATAATTCAAGGCCTTAAAAAGGACTACTCAAGCCATCAATGCTATTACGCCACTGGGAATTGTCCTTGACGAATTTCAAGAATGAGTTCGTTTATGCCTGGAGTTGAATGGTCATTCTTTTAAATATTTAAACTACCGAAAAAAATAAATATAAAAGTCTCCACTCCTTTCATCCTTATAACATGTTACTGTAAATATTCACACATAATATTTGTTTATTATCTCAACAGAAGAAAACAAGAAAAATTATCATATTAGTAAAAATTATACAACATATATCGCCTTCAGAGATATCGTTCAAAAACTATGGGCTTCCTCCTCTCATTAGATGTTATATATAAACCAAGCTTGGAATTGATATATCATTTCGTTGGAGGGTTATCGTACTAACAGGCTGCCAGACTGACGGAAATGAGTGACTTTGGTTATCATGACTGTTATTTTTTCACGATTACAACTTCCTTTAGCAAAGAAACTCAAAATAATTTTAGTAAAATTTGTACATTTGCATACTTAAGTTTAGTGTAGCTTTCATTGGTAATTTGTTTATGAAATTACAGAGTTTATTTCTCAACTATTTATTAGTGTTCCTTACGGAATATTTATAAGATCACTTCGGTATCTGTCCGTCTGTCTGTCACACCCGATTTTCTCCGAAACTATTTAACACAGAAAGTTAAAATTTTGTACTGATATAGGAATTGATGGCCTTATCGGAGCTGTGTAGTTTTGAAAATTAAATTTTGACTTAAGGAATTAGTTTTGGGGGTTGAAATCTGCAGTGAAAAAAAAAACATCGAGCAGGGTGTCAAATGAAAGCTTTTAAAAACACGAGTTCAAAAATATATGTGATGTGATACTTGCGCACACTTTTCTTTGAATTATTTTTAAAAAATTTCATAAAAATTTTACTGAAATATATTTTTAGAATATTCTTCTTCTTCTTCTTCGTTATATTACGCATTCCTGCCTGTTTTTCTTTAATGTATTGTCTTTCCAGGTCGTCGTTCCATTCTTGTTTTCTATTTCTTATCCACATGTTAATGTCCTTCACTTCACATATGTACCTTATGTTGTCATCTGTTTCTCTATCCCAAAGTGTTCTTCCTGCAATTATTCTTAATGTTTCAGTTTCACTTGTTTGTAAGTAGCTCTGAGTTACTGATCTTGTCTCTGCTGTATAGGTCATAACTGGTCGAACTACAGATTTATGTATACGAAATTTTACTTCTGTTCTGTGTGTGTCAATAGTGTCGTTAAAGCATCCTGCTATTCTATTGGCTTTTACTATTTGTTCTTCTGTTATTTTTATATAATAATTTAATTCCTAAATATTTAATTGTCGACACCTGCTCTATAATCTGATTAACGATTTCCAGCTTGCACCTAATTGGTTCTTTGGACATAACTACTGATTTGGTTTTTTCAGCCGATATTTTCATATTAAATTTCTTTGCGGTTGTATTAAACCTGATGTAATAATCTCTGCAAGTCATCCTCATTCTCACCGACTAGGACAATATCGCCGGCGTAACACAATATTTGTATCTCTTTATTGCCCATTTTACAGCCTTTTTTTCATCTAATGTAATGTTAAACAATAGGGGACTCAGTGAGTCTCCTTATCTAATACCAGTTGTTACCTCTATGAGTTCAGTTAACTCCGAATTTACTCTCGCTTCTATTTTATTTCTTTTGTAAATGTTCTCAATTAGTTTTAGTATATCCAATGGAATATTCTTGTCATAAAGTATGTGCACTACTTCTTACAGCTCTACTCTACAAAATGCTTTTACCAAATCTATAAAGCATAAGAACGCTGGTCTGTTGTACTCAATTGATTTTTCAGTAATTTGTATGATCACAAATACTGCGTCGTTACAGAATCTTCCGCTCCTGAATCCCTGTTGTAATTCAGAAAGCTATAAAAGTGGAGTTATTTTATTGGTAACAATTTTTGTCGTCAGTCTTAAAGTTGTGCATAAGAAGTTAATTCCTCGATAATGATTCGGATTTTTTCTCCTTTTTTAAAAAGTGGTATCATTATGCTTATTCTCCATTCTTCTGGTATTCACGATCGCTATATTATTTTGTTTATGAGCTTTGTCAGTTCTTTAGTCAGTTTCACTCCTCCGTACTTCAATAATTCATTTTGTATTTCGTCCTTGCCAGCGGATCTTCTGTTTTTTAATTTTTTGAGAGCTTCTTCCACCTGTTTATCATCTATTTCTGATGTTTCGTTGATTACTATTTCTGGTGTTTCGGGTGCCAAATTTACTGTTGTATTATACGATTGCTTTATATAATTTATCCATGTATCTCTTTCGATGTATCTTACTTCTATTAATTCTCTCATTTCATTTCGCTGTCCACGTATCATTCTTCAAATCTCCATTTGCATACCATAAAAGTTCCATTTCTTTAGAGAATTTTTCCCAGTGTTCCATTTTCTTTTTTCTCACTAGTGCGTTTTTTTCATTGCGGACTTTCTTATATTCTTCATATGTTTCTCTGATTTTTCTTGATCTATATTTAAGATAGGCTCTTGTTTTTTCTTGGCATTTTAATTTCACTTCCTCGCAGAACCAAGGTGTATTATTCGGTCTTCTTGATGTTCTGTTTTATTTTACGTTCCCTGAGTGCTTCCTTTACTGCGTTCATAGTATTATCCTTGATCTTTCTCCAGCTGTCTTCTATGTCCTCTTTCTCTACCATTGGGTTTTCCTTTATTTCGTTCTCCAATCTTGTCTGGTAAAGATTTTGAATCGTCTTGTAGGCTTTCTACCTTTGTCTTTGTTTCGTAAACTGTTAGGCTTGTTTTTTGAGGTTCTTTATCATCATTCTGATTTTTCTCTATACAATACTGTGATCACTTCCTACATCTGCTGAACATAAACATGTTATGTCCAATATTTGTGTACAATGTATTTCTCTTTTTGTTAGAAAGTAATCTATGATTGATCTATCTCCTCTCATATTTTGAAATGTATATTTATGTTGTTCTTTATGTTTAAAGAAAGTGTTGTTTATTCGAAACTCATTTTGTGAGGAGGAGCTTATCAAAAATTCACCATTCTCATTCGTTACATTTTCATTGAATCTCTGTTTCACTCCCGGTACTATCATGTTCCCTACTCGTGCATTAAAGTCTCCCACTATGATAATTACTTCCCCAATTGTCTATTGAAATTTTTCCTAGAATTTTGTTCTCTCGTTTTCCGGTTTACAGTTTTGTGGTCTGTATATTCCGATGATGTTAATTTTTTGATTCTCTGATTTAAGTTTTGTTACTTTTATTCTTTCTAATATATATTTACATTCTTGGATATTCTGAGTTAGCTTTCTGTGGATCATCAGTGCTACATCCTCTTTTACTCTGTTATTCCTGTCGACCCAGCTATATATTAAAAGGTATTCACCGAGCCGCACTTGCTCTTCTTTTTTGTTTCCTGTAATGTGCATACTTCTGATCTTTATTATTTAGTGTTTTTATGTTCCACGTTGCTATTCGTATTATATTCCTTTTTTTATTGTTATTCAGTCCCATTCTCCGCTCTGTTCCAAGGCTTTATATTAGTTCTGTGAGCCATGTGTTGTTTTTACTGTGGGTAGGTTGCTAGCCTTGTCCACAAACCCTCCTCCTTTGTCAGGGCTTGGGACAGGCAACAACACCATCAGGCTACTCAATCCACCCTCCAATGCTGCAGGCTGATTAGAATATTCTATACATAAAAATATTCTCGTTGTCCTTATACATACTGATATATAAATCTAAATATAGTTATATTTTTGGGTTTGTTCCACAATTATGTCTAAATGATTTGACGATTCTGAATGAAACTTGGCTCATTGGTAGGTTATGTCTTGGAAGTGACATAACCTTCCAATATACTGTTTTCAGATTAACAGCTGTCAAAATTTAAGTACTTATAGCTCCTTTCTTATGGATTCATTTTCATCAAATTTGAATGGTTTAATGATGTAAAATTTGCAATGCAAATTTTATTTTAAACATCTATGCCTCTCTTATTTATCTACCTGTCCGATCTGAACACTGGAAGCAAAATTATCTCTAAAGTTTTCTAACATTGATAGCTGCCAAAATTATAATACTAATATTTCCTTCATTTGTTGTCTAATTGTGATCAAATCTGACAGACAGATATAAAGTAAGTTAGAAAACATTTTCTTTTGTTAACCAGTGTCACAATTAAAATACTTTTATTAGAACAGTAAATGTAAGGTTATTTAAAGCACTTTTTCACATTAATAACTGTCGAAATAAATATTGTATCTGTTGTGTCCTGTTTAGGGGTTATGAAGAACTCTGGTATAGCACATATATTGTTTTTATTTCATTTTCACTGTTATATTATGTTTATTTGCTCTTAAATAAAAGTTATGATACTGAGTATGAATATTACAGTTCAGGGTGGTAAAAAAGTGGGATATTTGAAGTATTCTGAAAGTAATTATAAATGTAACTTTTCTAACACATGTATATATTGGAAAATTATGGATCTAGAAATAGCAAATAGTTTCTAAATTGATATTATTTTCTCGATTCTTTTAGTCCTAATTCTCAACAATCTCATTTACCACACCGTAAAATTCATACTACTAGGTAAAATTCAATATCATTAAACTAGCAACTGAAAACTACGAAAGAAATGTCATTTTTCAAAAAATCGTACAGATTAGCATCTAAACAAATTGAACTGAATTACATTAAAGTCGGTAGCTTGCAGTCTTCTGTAAAATTTAAAAATTCGTTAATATACTTGTTACTTCAAATCAAAAATTTAAACTTATTTTCAACTTTCTTGTATTAACGATTTTGTCAATTTTATTTTTCACTAAAAAAGATAGTTCTTTTCAAGACAATTCTGTCTTTTCAGACATCGTTTCAACTTGTTATTCCTAGGACATTCCAAGACCTATAACAACTGTCAATTACAAATGTGCATATTTTGTTCATATGTCACCTTTTCAGCTAGTCTAAAAATTGGATTTATTAAATAACTGTGAAAATGGCGAGAACAAATTAATATGTACAATTTTATATTTAGTTTTTAAAAAACCGGTCAAGTGCAAGTTGAACTTGCGCAATTAGTGTTCCTAATGCACTAGTGATAATTTTCGTTCTATCTACACCCCGTGGAGAATATTTCAGAATTTTTTCAAAATTTTTTGATGAGTACTTTTCGAGATAAGGCGGGTGGACAGCGACATTTCGCGAATTTTTAAAAATAATACAAAGAAAAGTACCAGCAAGTATTACATTATATATATATATATATATATATATATATATATATATATATATATATATATATATATGTATATATATTTTTTACTCATGTTTTCACATTCACTTGGTACCACACTCGATAACCTAGTGAAAATTTTTTTTTTTTTCACTTTTTATTTCACCCCCCAAAACTAACCCCTTAAGCCAAAATTTAATTTTCAAAACTAGATGGCTCTGATGAGGCCATCAATTCCTATATTATTACCAAATTTTAACTTTCTATGACAAATAGTTTCGTAGAAAATCGGGTGTGACAGACAGGCGGACCGACGGACAGACAGACGGACGGACAGACACCGGAGACATCTTATAAGTGTTCCCTACGGAACACTAAAAATTGCGAAATATAACAGAATAACAGGTTCTGAACTGTTTTCAAAAATAAAGGATAGAAAATCTATTTTGTACAATAACTGCATAGTATATAAATTGTCTTGTTTGCAATGTGAGACCTGTTACATTGGTTAAAACAGAGGCTCACACAGCACATAATTGACTACCGATTGGGAAAGACAAATAGTTTCGGAGAAAATCGGGTGTGACAGACAGACGGACAGACACCGAAGTCATCATATACTCGTAAGTGTTCCGTACGGAACACTAAAAATATTCTAGAAATGCATTCCCGACAAGTGCAAATAGATAAACCTTGAAATCTATAAAAAATGATTTTTTACCTTTACTTTAGGTTCAGTTAAATTGAGGCTGGCGTCAATCAATTAACGAAATAAATGCATGGCATGGGATCATTAATAATGTATAAACACATTATCGAAATTTCTACAGCTTTTATGTTTTATGTGTACATTTTGGTGGCGGTCAAAGAGTTACTGGGATATTACCAAATATGACATGCTATGCATCAAATGAGTTATTACGTATGATTCGGGTGCGTCAAATTATACTTACGTCCCCATGACATTCAAGAGAGTAAATCACAAGGTTCCTTTGTCCAAGCTAAAGAATATGGATACTGTCTTGACATAATAGTTGACTGGCCTAGGAGATATTTGACCAGATACTGTCAAAATGTTCATTTCCACAATTATTAATCTAACATGTACCCTCTGAAATTGCTCAGGATGTACATCTAGAGCTTCTTTTCTAGGACTTATTTATTAATGGTTTGGAGATATCTAAAATAAATATAAAGACAATAAAGTAGCCGCAAGCTTAGCAGAAGGAATGACATAAATCAGGAATCAGACAGGGAGACTCTTTAAGTCCTCTCGTATTTAATATTGCCATGGATGAAATTATAAAGAAAGTCAAAATTATATGTTATGTAAATGACGCGATAATAATGGCTGAGACCGAGAACCATCTGCAAAGACTGCTATAAGAATTCTATATAGCAGCAAAATAATATAATATGTCAGTCCCAATTGAAAAAACCATGACAATATAGCCGATCAGGTGCAAGTTGTTAGTGGGAGATAAACCAATAGAACAGGTAATGGAGGTCGATTACCTAAGAATCAAAATACCTAGTATCGGAAAAATCAAGGAAGAAGTAAAACATCAACTCAACGAGGCTAATAGGATAGCGGGATGTTACAATAATCATATTTAGAAATAAATTCCTCTCCGCTGAGATCAAAACAAGAATATACAAGAGCGTAATACTACCAGTGATGACTCACACATCTGGAACAAGACCCGATACAAGTATGCACAGAGGATGCTGGAATCAACCGAAATGAGAATACTTAGGAGATTTACAAGAGAAAGGAGTGAAGACATAAGATGCACATGTAATATAGAAAATATCAACCAGTGGATAAGAGGAAGAAAAGTGGAGTGGGATCAATACATGTAGGAAGAATGGCAATAACAGAATAGTACGGATAGCAAGAAACAAGTCGCCAAATGGAAAAAGGTCAATAAAGACAGGAGCGACGGCATATAGATCGGAGAACAAAGAAAACAGGCAATAGTGCCTAGCTATAGGTAGGAAGAAGAAGAAGTTTTGAGTGTACACCGATTCTCCCTTTTTGTTGTTGAAGTTATGTATAAAAATTTCCAATAAATGATTAGTGTATAATTTAGTGTCATATGGATCACCTAGTAAATGCAATTTTATCGTTTTTTTTTTATGGGTCTAGCACACGTGCTGCAGGGAATTCCCTAAAACGCTTCAGGAGCGGCACGCGTGCGGAGGAGCGGCATCGTATTTTATAGATCCGGGGAAATGTCGAAATATTTAAACTCGACGGTTCTTATACACATTTCACAAAATCTATGCAACTTCTAGACTTTAGAATGCAGGTCACTTTTAGGTTTTACAAGGCGTGTTACTAAAACGATGCCAAAATTGTATGTTTGTAGGCTAGAAAGCAGGCACTATTGCCTGTTTTCTTTGTTCTCTGCTCTATAGATCCCATTGATCTTTTTCTACTCGTGCTGTGCACACTATCTTGTTTGCATTCTTCCTATGTGTTGATCCCATTCCACTTTTCTTCCTCTTATCCACTGGTTGATATTTTCTATATTACATGTGCGTCTTATATCTTCACTTCTTTCTCTATCCTTCAGTTTCTTCTTTGTATATCTCCTAAGTATTCTTATTTCGGTTGATTCCAGCATCCTCTGTGTTAAACTTGTATCGGGTCTTGTTTTAGATGTGTAAGTCATTAATCGTTGTATTACGCTCTTATATATTCTTGTCTTGGTCTCCACGGAGAGGAATTTATTTCTACATATGGTATTATCGAAGCCTTGTTAACTTGATGTTTTACTTTTTTCTCAATTTTTCTGATGCTAGATATTTTGATGCCTCCATCACCTGTTTTACTGGTTTATCTTCCACCACCAGCTTTCGCCTAATCGGCTCTTTTGCTATTATTATTGTCTTGGTTTTTTTCAGTTGAGATGGACATATTATATTGTTTTGCTGCCATGTGGAATTCATATAGCAGCCTCTGCAGATCGTTCTCGACCTCAGCCATTATTATCGCGTCATCTGCATAACATATAATTTTAAGTTCTCTGTTACCCATTCTATATCCCTTCTTTCTTTTGACATTGTTTATAATTTCATACATGACAATATTAAATAGAAGAGGACTTAAAGAGTCTCCCTGCCTGATTCCAGATTTATAGTTGATTGGTTTTGTCATTCCTTCTGCTAACCTTGCGACTACTTTATTGTCTTCATATATATTCTCGATAGTTTTAATTAGGTCTAATGAGATGTTCCTGTTATATAACAGATGAATAACGTCTTTTATTTGCACATTGTGGACAGCTTTTTTTAAGTCTATCAGGCACAAGTATGCTGGAATGTTGTATTCTATGGATTTTTCTTTTTCCTGTCTCACAATGAATACGGCATCGGTGCATGAGCGCCCACTTCTAAATCCTTGCTGTTCTTCTTCCAGTTGTATTATCCCGTTCATTTTTGTTGTAATGTTTATTCTTTTCAGTGTACAGTTTAGTAGATTTATGCCTCTATAGTTATTTGAAACTTCTTTTTCTCTCTTCTTGTGCATTAATATAACTGTCGCTGTTCTCCATTCATATGTTATTCTATTCGATCTTATAATCATCTGTGTAACTATCTGGAGTTGCTTAACCAGAGAGTGTCTCCCATATTTTAGTAGTTCATTAGCTATTTGGTCTTCGCCGGAGATTTCCAGTGCTTCTATTACGTCTGCTTCCGTTATATATGTTTTTTCGTTTATCGTTATCTGTGGTGTTTCTGACAGTGTGATATTCTGTTCTCTTTTATATAATTGTGTAAGATATATTAACCACGTTTCTTTCTTTACGTATGTATACTCTATTAGTTCTTTCATCTCAGTTCTCTGCTGTCTTTTGAATCTACAAATTTGTTTTTGTTGACCATAGAAGTCTAATTCTAATTTTCTTGTGTATCTCTTCTAGTATTCCTTTTTTGTTCTTTTGACTGGGTTCCTGTTCGTATTGTGTTATACCTTTGGTAGGCTTCATCTGTCCTAATTGAGCTTTACTTTAGATAGCTTTCTTCCTTTTCACTGCATTTCTCTTTGATTTCTGCACTGAACCATGGTGTTTTTGTTCTCTATTTTTTCTTTTTGTCGACAGTTTTAATCCCTAATGCCTCATATGCAGCTTCTAATACATTCGTTTTTATTTTTAACCAACCATCATTTATGTTATCGTGGTCATTTATTTGATTTATTCTGATTTTTTCTTTCAGTCTTCTCTGGTACAGGTCTCTCGTTGATTCTTCTTGTAGATTTTGGTGTTTCTTATGCTCCACGTTAGTTTACATATAACTAAATTATGATCACTTCCTACGTTTGGTGATGTAAAGCTTCTTACCTCTAATATTTGGCGAGGATGTATTTCTCTGTTTGTCAGGACATAATCTATTATTGATCTGTTACCTCTAGTGTTCTCGAATGTATATTCATATTGCTCCTTATATATTATTTATTCTCAACTCGTTTGTAGCGCAAAAATTTATTATAAGCTCCCCGTTGTGTTTTTTTGTTTTCACTATATCTCTGTTTAACTCCTGGTATTACCTCATTTCCAACTCTTGCATTATAGTCACCCATTACTATTATTGTTTCGTTGATTGGTATCTCATCTATCGATTTCTGGAGTTCTTCATAGAATTGTTCCCTGTCTTTTTCTGGTTTACAATTTTGAGGTGCATAAATTCTTATTATTATCCTTAGTTTAACCATTATTATTCTCTCCGATATGTACTGACACTTCATTATGTAGTTTATGTATTTCTTCTTAATCATCGGGGCTACTCCGTCCTTTGTCCGCTGGTCTTTCGCCTCACCATTGTAAAGCAAAATTTATTCTCCTAATACCATTTGTCCTTTCTCCTACTTTTTTGTTTCTTGTGCATATGTCTATTTTGTGTTCTCTGATTTCCTTTTCCACTTCCTGGTCTCTCCCATTTATAGATTTTATATTCCAAGTACCGAGTCTCATTACATCCCGTCCTTTCCAATTTTTTAACCTTCTCCTTGCATGTGTCGTCATCGTTAAATCCGTCCTATTCCAAGGCAGGGCTCTCATTCTGTGAGCGTTCTTGGTTTTTTATCCCAGGTAGGTGCTAGCCTGATCTGGGAACCCTCCTCCTTTACCCGGCAACAGGCCACTAAGCTACTTAATCCACCCAGTAACCCGCAGGCGGAGTTTAGTAAAATATATACGGGTCAAAAGGATGAAGTAGTCGGCTAAAATGGTGATGGCGTGTATGTCGTGATATACTTCGATACAATTTTTCGAGCTTCAGCTATTTCACCTTACTTGCTGCGATAATGTTACTTATCATGTTCTATTAAAATAAATGATATAAACATTAGCACATATCTTGGAAACGAATACGGGACATTGCAAATAATATTTAAATTTAAATGATAACACAGGGGAACAGCTGTTTTGGTGTCGAGGTTTTTTGAGCTGATTCTATATCAATTTGATGTCCTGAATTCAAATAACGTATTCATTTGTACCTAGGAGCTCAAATTTTTAACGTATACAATTTTAGAGAAATATAAGTTACATTATTGTAACTCAAATCCGTAAGTGTAGTAAACAAAAGTAGATACGAAATTTTTATTTTAGTTATACAAAATACAATATTATGTCGTACTTACAAACAAAAAAAAACATTGAAGAAATGAAATAGTCACTCAACACTTGGAAAGCTTCTTTTCCGCGACATTCTTGAATGTTTTTTTAAACAGTCTCTTTTTAAACTCCAGCAGTAATCTGCCATCATGTGCATGTCCCATCTTCCTTGGTAGCGGTCCTCCATAACTTTAATATCTTGGTGAAATCTTTCACCTTGTTCCTCACTCATGTCTCCTAAATTTTCTGGAAAACGGTCTAAGTGGCTGTGTAAATAGTGTATTTTAATACTCATATTGCACCCTAAGGATTTGAAACTATTAAGCATCTTGTTAACCATTTCAACATAGTTTTGAGCTTTATGTTTGCCTAGAAAATTTTCTACAACTGCAACGAATGATGTCCAAGCTTCTCGTTCAACTTGATTCATTGAATTTATGAAGGCAGGATCCTTAATTAATTGTCTTATTTGTGGGCCGTCAAATATCCCTGCTTTTTACCCCTATATATGCAAAACAAGACCCATTCTTATCAAGAGCCTTTACAAATTGCTTCATTAAGCCCAACTTTATATGTAACGGAGGAAGTATGATTTTTTCTCTTTCAACCAAAGCGTCGTTAATGACATTCTTTTCCCCAACGTCCATGTTTTCTCTCTGAGGCCAATCTTTTCTAACCCAGTGGTGTGTTTTATCCCTACTATCCCAGAGGCACAAGAAACACGGATATTTCGTGTAACCACTTTGCTGCCCAAGAAGAAAGTTTACCATTTTTTAGTCTACACAAATCATCCATTGATGTTCGTAATACTTTTTCTTCTGCAAGACCAAAGCTATGGTATTATATTCTTCTTTCAGTTTCATTGAGTGAGCTAGTGGTATTGAACCATATTTATTCCCATTATGTAGAAGGTCACATTTTAAACTTCGCTTTGAACTGTCAATAAATAGGCGCCAATCATCTGGAATATATTCAGAAAGTCCCATTTCTTTCATGAGTCCCCTAATTTCGTGACAAAATACAAGATTGTCTTCTTGTGAAAAGAATGGTAGCAGATCTTTTTCTCTTGTACGGTAAAAGGTAATTTTGGTTCCTTGTTCCAGTAAAATTTTGTCGTTCAACCTAGAAGCCAGTACTTCAGAAGCTTTTTTCGATAAATTGAGATCCCTGGTGAGATCATTTAATTCATTTTGATTGAAGCGTTGAGGAACTGATGACGTCCCCTCATAGTCACTGTTAGTTTCATTAGCATCAGAACTTTTATTAGCATCAGAAGAGCGATCAGAGGGAAAATATTCGTCATCAGAGATATGTGGTAGCTGATGAAATGTTGGAATCGGTATTTCATCTGAGTGCGGGATAGGGCGTATTGCCGAGTCTAAATTGGGATAAGTCCACTTACTGCGGTTATTTCGATTGATTCCATTAGTATTTACTAAACAGAAATAACAATCATTGAAGTGGTTTTTTGGTTCTCTCCAAACCATTGGTACGCCGAATTTTAGACATTTTCTTTTCCCGGTAGTCCACTGCCGTAAATGCTCTGTACAAGTTTTACATACGAGATGCGGGGCCCACGTTTTGTCCTGATCACCAAGCTTAACTCCAAAGTATCCAAGATACGCTCGCTTTACAAAGTCAGTAATAGTTTGTCTGTTTTGTTGAAACATGTATTCTCCGCATATATAGCAAAACACATCAGGTTGATTTACACAACTTCTTCTTGAACTGGAACCTGAACTCATTTTAATTCTGTTCAATAACACAAAAACACTCTTTTCTTAACATAAAATAACACGCCGAATTCGATCTACTCTCATTAGTAAGAACGCACAAACTGACGAGACTTACCCGAGTTAGGTGATTAAAAGGGTCAGTTCAGGTACCTGATAGGCAATGGTTCCACTATTTATAGATTTACCTGGAATTTACTCAATTACAGACTGACAATAAAACCATTGTACCTACATTAATGAATATACAATAATTTTAGAACTCTCATAAATGAATATACTGAATAAAAACCACATTGGTAGATAAGTTGATGTATCTAAAAAAGTAGAGCTGATAGAGAAAAACGGATTGCATGTGTAGATTTAGCGTCCCAAATATAGTTAAAATCAGCTCTAAAATCCCAGGTACCAAAACAAAAATATTTTTTTGTTGCCCTGTGTAATCATTATTTTTTGTTGCTATTTATAAAAATGAATTTAACAAAGTAGTAGCCATGTTATGTTATTGACTTGAATTATATTCCTAGATAGTATTCACTACGTTTTTTTTAATGATCACTCAAATTATTGGCCACTTACTGTATATCATATATATGCCCCAGTAACGTATGCAAAGAATTGTTTTATAAGTTTAGGTATTCCAGGCTTACAAAATTGTAAAGAACCATCTATTGGCTAAATAACTAACCGACAAACCTTACTCACCTCTATCTATTGCTTCTGACTAGCACTTCACACAGTTTATCGCATTATTTAGTATCCATTTTCATCAATTGTTTTTGTATTTGCCATAGCTTTCTTTAGTAAAAGCCCTCGGAACTTAATTTGACAGGAAATGTCAGCGCTTCTGTCAAACGTCAAGACTTTTAAGTTTAGCGTACAGGTAGTCCACAAGTATGTGAAACGGCAAGAATTTTTAATTTTATAAAGTGCAAAAATCCACCATTCCACGAATTTAAATTGGAACCTAAGCCCACTATCTATTTTGCAGATGAAATGGAAATCTTACTGGTATTTTGTAAAGGAAATGTAAGATTTGTCTCTGACGGATTAAGGACCACATATATTGGAGCACTCTAGAAGTGAAGGACCGCCGTCTAAAAATAAAAGCCTTACGACTTGAGATATAGCCTAAGGCAATCCTGAGTATCTTATTTTGCTATTCCGATTTTTTTCGTTAATAAAATTTTGTAATTTAATTAACGAATTTCGCAAACGGTTTTTATTTTTTTTTTTCCTCAGATGTTATCTACCACGTACTATCCTGTAATACCTTCACAATGCGGTCATTAATGTTAGTTTGATTAATAGTATATAATAATGTTTATATATATATATATATATATATATATATATATATATATATATATATATATATATATATATATACATATATACAGTCCCTGGCCAAATTATTAGACGCACTGCAAGATTTCATGTAAAATATTAATTACCGAGTGATATTGTACCGTTTTATTATTTTAAATTGATTTGTTTTTTATTTTTATATTATCCAATCAATTACCTATTTATTTGACATAAATAAAACAGCATTAATTTAGAAAAGCATAAGTTTATTAAGTTTTAAAGAAAAGTGAAATTAATGTTAGTAAAAGTCAATATTTAGTTGAGCCACCTTTAGCCGCTATCAAAGCTTTAATTCTGCGCGGCATGCTATCAATGCAAGATTGTACTGTCTCCTGCATTTGAGGATGATGATTCCACACATGAATAATCTTTTCTAGGAGCTGGGTTTTGTTGGTAATCACATCTTTAGCCACTTCTCTTTTCACCAGCTCCCACACATTTTCAATGGAGTTCATATCAGGGCCAATCCAACAAAGGGATATTTTTTTCTGCCAAAAAAGATTTAACAGACCGAGCAGTATGGCAGGGAGCTCCATCTTGCATGAAAGTGAATGGTTCCCCATTTGGAAACCATTCTCTGAGCTGCGGAATCAACCGATTTTGTAATACGGCAGTAACGGCTTAGTCCTTTATCAAGCCGTAGTAGGTTTTTCCTTCATGCCGTAGTGCAGTAACGGCTTTTTTTATTATCACCAAGTGGGTGTTGTTTCTAGATCTCAAGTTTGAGGGCTATTTCCGTTCTTTAAATATTCTGCTCATCCTAAGGTATTTTGGGTCAAAAAGTGATTAGCTACCCAAAAGAAAATATGAGAGTAGTGGCTGAGACAATATTTTTGATGAGAATCTCACCAGGAAAGGCCAAGCAGCTTATGGAAAACCCACGAGGTGAAGCCAATCAGTAAGTCAGTAGTACACCAGTTTAAATATCTCACTTCCTGTCTACAACGTGTGTTTCCAACGACTACTCAACACGTGTGATCCGCGAAGTCAATTTTACAAACTTTTATATCATGTCGTCTAAAGCCATTTGCTAAGAACTTAATAATTCTAATTTAGAGACTCTCTGTAAAAGTGTGCACTCGCCTAGTAGAAAAGGTTATTTATTAAGTCCATGTAATTTTAGGAGTGTAATAAGAGGAGGAATTTTTATTTTGTTAATATACTTTTTTATTTATATGTAGCGTTTCACTTAACTACCCGCTTTATCTTTCAGGACGCAAAGGTTGTACGTAAATTAATTTTATTTCAACAACTAAATGACTCTTTAGTATTTTTTCATTTTTGTAGCTTAACTTAGAATCTTTCTATTCTAAAATGAATTGTATCCAAAAACAGTACAACTAAACTTTAAACAACTATAAAGACTATTTTCAAAAGCCGTACAAAAATTATCTCGATCTCCATGTACTCTACCCCTAAAAAACGAGCTAGCTGATATCATAATTATGTCCTCTATCAGTATTAATATCGACTCAATCCATTCTCAAAATTAAGAAATACATAAGGGGCAAATAACGGCTTCTATTTAATAAATAAAATATTTTTTAAAAGTTGAGTTGCCGGGCTAAGAATTTCTGAGAGTATGTAGGTTTTAGTTAGCAGTAATTCTGCTAGAAGGAAAATTCTCTCATTATTTGAAAAGCATTATTTTCTTTCCTGAGTTATATTTTTGGGTTTCGCGTTTTCAATGGAAAAGTAGGTATTCCAAACTGCTTGATTCTTTTACACCTTGGTGCTAAAAAAACTAGCTTGCTGAAGCTACATTGGGTGTCAGAGTATTTGCTGATTCAGAACGGCGCTTTTAACTGCCTTGAGTAAGGAAAATCAGTGAGCTAAGTTTTCTTGTTTGATTTTTTATTTTTTTTTCTTTGCTAACTTTGTCTCACGAATGATATTTTTTACCTTATTAACGTATAAAGATTATCGACACTGCCGGAATCCTTTTAATTTTATTTAGAAATTATAGCGTATTGCATAGCCTATATATAGTAGAAACCAGTAGTAGTAGAACTAGAGTAACCAAACGTATCATTTTTAAGACTTGAGTCATTACTACAGCCACATGAGTACTACCTAAATGTATTAACTCTTTTACTTTATTTTCAAACTCACTTTGTATTCTCCTGTACAATTGGAACTACCAAAAACTACGACGTGTTCACCTTGAACATACTGGGTTGAAATTTGGCTAATTAAAATAAAGACCATTAATTGTTTTACCATTATATTTTTTTATGATTGAATAGTACTTACTAGCATATTTAAAATAGAGTTAATTTTTCCAATTTTTTTTAGGAAAACAGCTAATGTTAGTTTCCTATTTCCATGTGTCGTCGCCATTACGATAACTGCTTTTAATAATTTTCTTTGATTTAAACAAAAATTCCGGCAATTCTCATATCACACAAGTATTTTAATTTATTTTTTGTTAAAATTGCTGGTACTTAAATTGGGTTTAATTTACTGCTGGTCCGTTTAACCAAGCTTTTGCTAATTTGATTTAGAGTGCTCAACAGTAATCAGATAATCGCAAAGAATCTCAGTCAAATGACCGATACCCGATTTTTGTCGAGAACCTGTGGTGCTATCGTTTTTGAATCTACCCTACACGGGGGCTAGTCGGATGCTTGTTGCGTTTCTTTGAGTACAGGTATTCTTAGTACGCAATTATTAATTAATAATTATAATTCACAGGGTAAACTTTTATACTGTGTGTGTTCGATTTTCTCTTCATATTATAACAATTATAATTCAAACAATAATAAACTAATTAAATATTATATCAAGAAAGAACAATAAAACTCATTTACAACAGCAAGATGGGATTTCGAAAATCTGGTACATCATTAATCTTATTGGTTGACTAAGTACTAAAATCAAAAATTAGTTAATTAATTATTAATATATTTTCGGTTAATATAAAAAAAGAAAAACCAAAATATACTGTTATTCTAGATCGCATTTTCTCCTTTAATAAATTGATAGAAAAGATCTAGAAATGTGTGCTATAAATGGTAATATTTCAAAAAAATTAAAATATAGGTATTTTCTCTATTTATAAAACACCCAGCGGCGGCTGTCAAGCATTTGTGGATGAGCTGGGTTCGATACCAGAAAATATTTACCACCATAATAATAAAATTTGTATTTACGGTCAATATCAACTTGTTAGAACATAGTTAACAAATAAAATCTCTTAAGAATTCACTACTAGAATATAATATTTCCCCAAACAGAATTACTAATGACACAAAAAGTTGTGTCGACATTAATGATGACGATAATACTAATCCATTCAAAATTGTAATGCCTATTATTTGTATTTAGTTGAAAAAGTTAGATACAAAAGATATTATTTATAACGTTCACCTAGGCTGAACAATATGTTGCTCTGGACGATCTCCATCAAACCAAAAAAATAAATTTAAATTAACGCTAAAGGTGGCGTCATATTTTTTGATCAAACAAATTTAGGCAATTTAACAAAATAATAATTTCTTAATTTTATTATTTATTATAAATATATTAACCGATGCGCTAGAATTTTATGCAGATCAAATTTAGATAGTACATAAAAACAAATCTAGTATGTTTTAGAGAAAAATCCCAATTTCCTGTTAATGATTTCCACTCCGGTGTTTTTAAGACAAAATAAGCTTCCAACTATTAAATATTACAAACCCAATCTGAAATATTACTTGAATTTCCAACAATATAAAATAGATTTATCGATCAAATCCTATGTTATGGGTCTGTGTGGAAAAATAAATAGATGGTTAAATGAATCAGAGAGAACAAGTTGTGAGTTTTGTCTATCAAATGTCAAGAATCGAACAGATATGTTCCATACTTTTTTGTCATAGATATTTCAATTGAAACTTCTTTAAATTTATATATATATATATATATATATATATATATATATATATATATATATATATATATATATATATATATATTATATATATGTGTGTATATGTATGTATGTATACATATTATTCACAAGACTAAACACACCGGCGGGGTCCGTCGGATATATTGTTGTCGCTTCTTCGTACTCAAACACTAAGGTTTGGCACCAGCTATAGTAAGCTAGGGCTATTGTTATATATTTTAGATGTTTTCAAGCAACAATAAAAAAGACATTTTAATTATTCTCCTCCAGTACAAATAAATACCTACGGCGTCATCTATAATAACTAACGAACAACTTAATAATGTAAATACCACGCAGAATGAGATAGAGCTGTACAAATTGTCAAAAATATTTTCAACCATTCGAGGATTTGAAGGTTGCCATATCTTTAGGTTACATTTTTTAAATGCTTGCAGATACGTGAACGACATACCAACAACAGCTCAAAAAATTATTTTAATGACTGTAATAAAAATTAATACTCAGGGAAAGCGCGATTCAACTCATAAGTTCTAGAAATCCCCGATGCGGGCATGCTAGCATCCAAAGATACAGCCTTAAACCTGGTTAAAAAATAACTTTAAATACTATATTTACTGGATTCGAACGCGGATTAGGATAACTTATTTGGGTCGAAAGCTCAACAAGTCAGTTAAAAAATGTTGTATATGCAAATCAAAGACTAAACAGTCTTAATCCTCCAACACGACCTCCAGTCATCAGAGTACCACTTCCTCAACCTCTAAAATAGTGTAATTGTACACATAATATTTATGCCGCCAGTTACTATACGAGGCTGGTTTGAAAAGTCCGTGCAAAAATAAAAACTACTTATGTGTTTGGGGTAAACCTTTTTTATTTTTCGACATAGTCTCCCTTTAGGCTTATACACTTCGTCCAACGATGTTCTAGTTCGTTGATCCCTTCCGAATAATAGGATTTGTCCAAGTCTGCAAAATATCCATTAGTGTCTGCAATCACCTCCTCGTTTGAATAAAATCTTTGTCCCGCCAGCCATTTCTTCAAATTGGGGAACAAATAGTAGTCCGAGGGAGCCAAGTCTGGAGAATAGGGGGATGTGAAACGAGTTGGAATCCTATTTCCATTAATTTTGCGACCACAACTGCTGAGGTGTGTGCTGGTGCGTTGTCGTGATGGAAAAGGACTTTCTTGTGGGCCAATCGCGGGCGTTTTTTCTTGCAGCTCGGTTTTCAAACGGTCCAATAACGATGAATAATATTCACCTGTAATAGTTTTACCCTTTTCCAGATAGTCGATGAAGATTATCCCTTGCGAATCCCAAAAGACAGTCGCCATAACCTTTCCGGCCGAAGGAACGGTATTCGCCTTTTTTGGTGCAGATTCCCCCTTGGTAACCCATTGTTATATAGTGTGTATAGTAATATATCCATGTTTCATCCACAGTGATGAAACGATGCTTAAAGTCCTCCGGATTCTTCTGGAACAACTGCAAACCATCCTTGCAACACTTCACACGATTCCGTTTTTGGTCAAGCGTGAACAATCGCGGCACCCATCTTGCGGATAGCTTTCTCATGTCCAAATGTTTATGCAAAATATTATGTACCCGTTCAGTCGAGATGCCCACAGCACTAGCAATCTCACGCACCTTAACTCTTCTGTCATCCATCACCATATCATGGATTTGATCAATGATTTCTGGAGTCGTAACCTCCACAGGCCGTCCAGAACGTTCAGCGTCACTTGTGCCCATATGACCAGTCCGAAAATTTTGAAACCACTTATAAACTGTTCTAATCGAAGGTGCAGAGTCACCATAATGTTTATCAAGCTTCTCTTTAGTCTCCTGAGGCGTTTTGCCTTTCATAAAGTAATGTTTAATCACCACACCAAATTCTTTTTCGTCCATTTCTTGAAAAACACTCGACTTCCTTGATTCACACGCATGCGAAACACAAAGAAATAGACCAATATGGCTGAAACTTGGTGTGCGTTCATTCAAGAGATGCTACTAACTAAACATGACCTCGATACGCGCCGGTGGTGCCATCTCTCGGACTTTGCACGGACTTTTCAAACCAGCCTCGTAATAATAATAAGGAGGTTAAAAGTCTTTTACAAATTCTGACTTTCAAAAAAAACATTATTTCCAAAAAGATCTAAAATTATTCAATGTTTCCAAAACTTTACAACAGACAGCAAAACTGCTCTCTGATACCAAATAGAAATCCACAACTTTAAACCACATAAATATCGCCTATCCATAACGCGACTATCAAGACTATAGTGACTACTATTGCTATGATCATCAAGAATACTATTGCCTTACGAGAAATCAGTCCTAATACGCCAATTATGATCACTCGAGACTTTAAAATTATTAAAAAAAGGCTAAAAATCCCTATAGTGGGGGGAGGTGATCTATAAAAATATATATATGAGTTTTCTTAACCAAAAAAGTTACACTATATAACGTCTCCAAACAACTGAAATTTTTAAAGAAGAATGCAACTGTTAAAGGCAATATTAATCATAAATTTTTGAGAAGAATTAGCTCTTGTCTCTTTTGCCACTGACAGTTGGTTCTCATAAAGTTGATATTTATATTCTAGATACTGACTTTGACGGTAAAATAAATTATTGAGAATTTTAATAAATCATTATGTATAAATGGAAATGGAAAAACGAATGAACTTATCAACACCGACGCCCTACTACTTTGGCAGTAATAATACGAGGTTAGATTTCCCACCATTTTAAAAAGAATTTATAAAAGCTGAGAATTTTTTACGTCAATTGTGAATACGAATGCGATATGAAAATTTGTCGATGTCTCACACATAACTTTGTAAGTAACAGATGACACTATCGAGCTATTCTGTAATTTTAACATTATAAATAAAAGTGAGAAAAATTAGTTTCATCAGTTTGTATAAAAATTCAATTACGAACCCCTACAAGGAAGAAGAATAACTTATAAACAAGCTATGTATACATTTCGCGGGCATTTGTTTTTTTCAGTGGTAACGATCGAACATTCACAAAATGTTAAATAAAATACTCTATTAACAAAATTACGGTTGCGTCCTTGAGTATATGCAAAAGTACAAAATGAAGGTATCAATTTATAGCTAGTGATCGCGAGTTTATTTAATCCAAAAAAAAATAGATGCAACTGGTTGACAGAAATGACACATTATAATCAATTCCCTAAGCCAAATGAGCTCACGGTGGATTCTGATCACCCATAACCTAATATTTTTGATCTCTTACACCAACATGACATTTCATCTGACCTCTGGATTTTATTGAAATAAAACAATCTTGAAACCAGCTTTCAAAATAAAGAACAATCATTATAATGATACCTTTATAACGCATCGTAAACAATATTCTTGGAATTCATAACGAAAGTTGCATAGTCCACATCGACGATGTTACAGTCGATTCTTACCCAAATAAAATTTTTAAGCATCTTCTAAACGTAAATTTTAAGATTTAATCTGACAAATATGAATTCTTAAGAAACAAGGTTTCATACTTGGGCCACCATATTACCTCAAAAAGCCTTAAGCCCAATCTGTCCAAAGCTAAATGCGTCATCAATTTTTTAGAACTAAGACAATTTAAAATCATTTAATCTCTCTTAGATTTAGAACGCTACTATCGCCGATTTATCGAAAATTTTGGTAAAACCTCAAAACGCCTAACTTCTTAGTCAAACAGGATACTTTACTTTGATTGTCATCAATTCAATCTCATTACGGACCAAGGTTCCTTAATGTGGTGCTACTCTAATAAAAAGTTGTAAAATACAGTATTGAGGTGGCAATTTAAGTTTAAAAAGTATGACTACGGAGTGCAAATCAGGACAGAATAATAGAAATACTGAGGTATTATCTCGAAAAAAAAAAACATTTCCAACAAAGTACGAATATTAAACATAATTATATTATCTCAAGAACTGATGAAGATAACGGAAGCGAAACAGATTGCGACAATATTACAAGTACGATGGTTACAAAAAAGAAGGGATAGGCTCAACAAAATTGAAGAGAAATTTATCGTCATTGCTAACTTTTAAAAAAACTAAATAAATCACTAATTATTTCAAATTTGATGTTTGTTATTAGGCAATTATACATATCGAGTATATTATATATATATATATATATATATATATATATATATATATATATATATATATATATATATATATATATATATATCAGATTTAATACAGAAGTGTTAGAAAATTTAGTTTTCGTTTCTTATAAACGATAATTTAACTCAAATTTGCACTGCTAGCCATTATCTCTTGTATTTTACTGATAAGAATATAAAATTAAAAACTTTTTAAAGAATATTTCAATGGTCAAGATTGAACCAATATTACAATGGAATGAATAGCTTACATCTCGAAATTAACGAAAGCGTGGAATACGTAACAATAAAATATAACTGATAAGAATTTACCAAAGACATAGAAACATTTGTAAGTTACAATATTTATCAAACAGTAAAAACTTGTAAGAAAATCCAAGTACCTTTCTAATTATTACCGAGTTTCCCGAAACACCTTTACAAAATTACGCACCAACAATTCCTGATAATTTTTTTTTATTAGTGTTTTCAGAACTACAAAACATCACTGAGAATACATTGTGACTATGGCCGCGAATTTTCCAACGTCCTAATAAATCTCTCTTCTGATTGATCTATCTCTATGAGCAATGCGACATAACACTAATATTTTTCAGTCCAGTTGCTCGCAGAAAATATTCTGTGCCATTCTTACTGGTGACTGACTTGTAGACCATATTGCCGCACATAGAAGTTTATTCTTTGTCATATGTCTAGTAGATATCCCGATACCCCGTATAACCCAAAATTATTAAATGGATGTATATACATGAAAACTGAGTGATAAAAAGAGAAAAAAAAAATTGGTTTAAAAGTTCATTTAATGAAAAAATCTAGAAAATGAAGTATATATCTGAATGTGAAATTTGGGAACCATGTTGAATACAGAAAAAAAAAATAAATTTTCAGAATCAATTTTGTTACCTTACTACCATCAGCATTTTCTTTATCTTGATACTACATAGTACAACAATTTTGGAATGGAAATGCTGCAAAAAACAGGGTACTTTCTATGGGTCTAGCATACGCTGTAACCGCTGTAAATTGTACTTGGTGGGAAACACAGTCCTGGGCAAATTATTCCAAATAAAAGACTGCTTGAAAAGCGTTGTACGAGGAGTAACAAGTTGAACCTCATACGGATGTGAAGTATTAGTGCGACGTGTATTTTTAACATGCACCGCTCTGGGAGGAATTAAGCGGGCTACATCCTTCGAACCCTTTCCATGAAAATATTTGAAGAATAGGCTCAAGTCGCCAACCGTTCTTCGATGTTCCAGCGAATGAAGGCCGCCGGTCAGTTCCGGGTCTCCAATCAGACGAACAGCTCTTCTCTGAATAGAATCCAACAAATACAATGTATGTTTGGGAGCGGAGCCCCAAATATGGGAGCAGTATTTCATAGTTGGTCGAATTTGAGCTCTATAACGAATTAACAGTTGTTGTGGAGTGTAAAGCTTTCTGGTTCGAAATAATATTCCAAACTTTTGAGAAGCTCTCCTTGTTCTCCCTGCGACAAGTTCGTGCCAGGATATATTTAAGTGACGATGTTAAAGGAGTGGAGTGCCCCGCCGTAACTATGTCGGGTTCAGCAACCTTAACTTTTTTGGAAAAAACTGCAGCCTAGGTTTTTCGTAGCGTTAAATTCCACTTGGTTACTGTCACCCCAAGATAAAATTTCTTCCAGATCTTTGTTAAGTTGAACGACTTCCCGCTGTCTGCGGATATTCATCTGAGTAGCCGTTGTCATCTACAAAGCTGTAGATTGAGTTTCCGGTCTTTTCCAGCAGTTCGTTAATGTAAATGAGAAAGAGAGTAGGAGATAGTATGGAGCCTTGGGGCACACCGGTTTTGATAGTGAAGGTGTTAGAAAGAAATTCATCGACTCCCACTCGTAAAGAACGCTCTCTGAGGAAACATGAGAGCCACAAACAGAACTTTTCAGACATACCATAAGAGCGTAGCTTAGCCAACAGTCCATCGTGCCAAACACGATCGAATGCCTTGGATATGTCAAGAGCAACCGCTCGAGATTCTCCAAAGTGTTCAATTGCGTTGTTCCAAACATATGTTATATATGTCAGAAGGTCTCCTGTCAACAAGTTCGCTTTTTCAACAGGTGTCGTTGCAATAGAATTATCTGGCCGTGTGAGTGGTGGTATGATGGATTTGGTGAAATTTTGACTAACAGCCTTATCGACTGACCAAAAGGACCTGGAATTGTTGGGACCAGTGAGAAGCTTGTTTCTAATTCGTTGATTGTGTGCCTCCTTGGTTTGGTCGATAATTTCTTTGCATCTGTTTTAGGATTTACAGGACATTGTCGGTACGAAAGATGTTTAGAAGCAACAGCCTCTTTGCGTTTTCGGTTAAACCAAGGCTTGCCGTTGGAAAAGCATTTTTTCGAAAAAGGATGGTAAGCTTCCACACTAGCCAAAATAACATCGGAAACCTCCCTGGCGCAGTCAGATGGGTCGTCAGATCGAAAAGAAACGTCTAACCAAGGGAAAGTTCGAAAATATTCCATGAGATCTTCCCATTTAGCAGATTTGTAGTGCCAAATCTTGCGCGGTTTAGGCGCCTCTCTGTCACTGATTGGTAGGATACTCGATGTCAAAAGCAGTTTATGGTCGAAAGAACCTAACGGCGGATTTACAATGACCGTGTAAATCTCCGGATTGGTGGTTAAAAACAGATCAAGAAGACTGGCGAACTCCCCGTCTCGATCAGGGATCCGTGTTGGTTCATCAATAAGTTAAATAATCGATGGTGTCTGCAAGAGAAGCGAAAAGTGTTCTAAAGTTAGTATCACTTGGTGCTCGATAGAGGATACAGATGAACCTTGTGGTTTGTTGAGTCGTTATTTTGAACCACATAACATCAAAGTTTGGGGGCTCCAGAGCCTCTTCTTATTGGCAAGAGAAGTCGCTTCTGACAAAAAGACAGATTCCAAAGTTACACCTAAATCGTGAATAGAAGTCGTGCCCAGGATAAAGATAGTTGACTGTGCTGGTCGAAGAACTAACCTTGGTTTCACAGAGAGCGAGTATATGAGGTTTATTTGATTGCAGGTGTTAGTGCACTAAATTTGTTTTCGAGTTTAAACCTCGTATGGTGCAAAAATCTATTTTAAAATTATGATCTCTGCATGTCGACGCCCCTGAACCAGCCCCCACCCGGAGATCCGAACAAACATTGTCCGGCTTACTGCGTTTGAGCATTTGGGCCGGGGTTGTCGTTCCGCCTCTCACCTGCAGAAGTGCGCAGGTTGGTTAGTCCCATCGCTCTTCCGTAGCTTTTTAAAACGGCGTCTGGCTGCCCCGCTGTAACGAACGCGAAGTTTAGGGCCTGTTGGTTTCCCGCGTTAGATGTCGCTTCGTCCTCCGGTTGTTCGCTACCCAAGGCAGCCACCCCCTGGAGAATTTCAGCGACAGTGGTTATTTTATTTTTATTTTGGTGTGTGTCCATAGATAGTCCCACGAGTACTGCGGATTTGCGATTTCACCCAACCAGCGCCACGTGGGGCTTGGCTCATTACTCCCGGAGGTCGCCCGGTATCCTTAAGGCACCGTTCGCGACGCAGTACCCCGTGCGCCATGCAGCCCTTGGCACTGTAGCTAATACCTTAGCTTGGAGGATCCCTCTTAGTTAAACTGCACCCGTCCCATCCCCTTGAGGATAGTTACGGATACAGTCTTAAGCCCCACCACCACGTCAAGGTGAAGATCCGTCGATAAATAATTTTACCCTATATGTATATTTAATCTCAATACGTAGAGTTGGTGCACACCGCTAATAACACCAATGGAAAAATAAACACCCTAAGGCTTTTCCCGGATCTAAAATGTTAGCTCTTAAACCGAAGCCTAAACCCTTGTACGAGTAGGTCTCCTAAAAATATTTTAATTATTGAGAATTTTTAAGAAATTAAATGTCTGTCGCTACTTACGCAATTTGAACTATTAATCCACTATTCGAAAATTACAAATAAACGAAACATTACTCTCCATTACTGTTATTGTTTAAGTGAATAGAATAAAAAAAAAGTAAATTTATTCGAATCACTAATGAATGTTAGAAGATTTTCATAACAATATTTTAAAAACACACGCAACAACTTTTGCTTGGCCAAAAAGTACTGCATAGTTAAATTAGAACCATAAAGATTTTTCGATTTCCGGCAAAAATCTTACAATCACTTACTTACTAAATAAATATTGCTCAGTACTTAGACATGTAGAGAAAATATTTTTTTTCTTCAAATTTCCTTTATCTGCCCTTGATATATACGTCTTTTACCACCGCTACCCTATCGTAATATTGGATAACTAAACATGTCTCCATCATGTTCTATCAACAACTTAAAAACATATTACACGAGATATTGATTTATTGCTCCTCTTCTCATTTCCAAACCTGTACAAAATTAAGCGAATGGAGGTTACCACGAACATTTATTCTGACGACCTTCCTTATTCTTTCAACAGCTGAGAGTATTACCAAAACTACAATATATATATATATATATATATATATATATATATATATATATATATATATATATATATATGTATATATATATATATATATATATATATATATATATATATATATATATATATATATATATATATATACTTAAAAATTTTCTTGAACCATCAATTAATATTTATTTTCAAATCTTGGGCTTTGGGTTCGTTTTATGAATATTTGGTATTTAAAATTAAACTTAAATTCACGTTTCGCCCTTTGGTTTATGGCATTTTCATTTTTTTTTCTTTATTTCTACAAAATATACAAAATATAAAATATAAAATTACATTTCGGTACACTAGTACAACACAAATTATTTAACACACACAACCATAAACTATTTACATAAATTCTTAGTTCTATATTTAAAAATTAAAATCACATGGAACCTACCTTGAATCTTACATATTTTATTTATTACTGACGAGTCATAGTGGGATTCTTATCGATGTAGATTTTATTTTGTATCAGAAAAACTAAAGAACCCTCTAAAGAAATATAACATAACTGTTTGTCACGAAACACAAAACAAACTAAGCTCATTATTTACAAACTTAAAAAGCCAGGTACCAACCATGAACCAGTCCAACATAGTTTATTCAGTACCTTGTGCAGATTGCCCAATGCATTATATTGGTATGACGACCCAATTATTAAAAAACAGACTCAATGGACACAAGTATACAAAAATGCAACAACGGCACTTCATAAACACACAACGGAACATGGACATGATTTCAACTTTAATGAAACAAAGATTTTAAACAGGGACATTAATATTGGAAAACTTGCAATAAAAGAAAAGATCGAAATTTAAAAAATGAGAAATTTACAGTCAATGATAAAAGTGATATAAAAGGAATTAGCCATATTTATACAAATTTAAGAAGGTAATATTTTAAAGTGTATACTCATCCTTAATATATTAACAAAAAGACTACCTCCTTAATATTCAAAAAAAAATCACGGATCAATAATACAAAATAAAATCTACATCGATAAGAATGCCACTATGACTCGTCAGTAATAAATAAAATATGTGAGATTCAAGGTAGGTTCCATGTGATTTTAATTTTTGAATATAGAACTAAGAATTTATGTAAATAGTTTATGGTTGTGTGTGTTAAATAATTTGTGTTGTACTAGTGTACCGAATTGTAATTTTATATTTTATATTTTGTATATTTTGTAGAAATAAAGAAAAAAAAAAAATGAAAATGCCCTAAACCAAAGGGCGAAACGTCAATTTAAGTTTAATTTTAAATACCAAATATTCATAAAACGAACCCAAAGCCCAAGAATTGAAAATATATATATATATATATATATATATATATATATATATATATATATATATTTATATATATATATTATATATATATATATATATATATATATATATATATATATATATATATATATATATATATATATATATATATTTATATATATATATATATATATATATATATATATATATATATATATGTATATATATATATATATATATATATATATATATATATATATATATATATATATATATATATATGGACGTATATAACAGAGAGAGAACCGTGATTTATAAATTATAATTAATTGGAATACCTTAGTTTATTTTTTTTAGTAGTAAAAAATTATCTTAACTGAATAATAAGATCCCTTTACTGCGGTAAACTAAGAAAAGGTGGTCACTAAGCAATTATCTAAAATGTCTTAATTTTCCAACTCTACATGAAATAGACTTGCAAAATGTATTTTTTTATTTCACATTCCTTAAATAGGTAATAAAAAAAAATCACCTTATGAAAATCATCTTTTTCGTCCTTAATGATTCACTATCATCCAGGAAGAAATTATTCTAACTTATTGTACCTTTCCATAAAATTTATTTTGATAGTTTTTCTTATGATGACTTTATTTCAATTTTATTTTTTAGCATGACATGGCACATTTCAATAAGCCAATAAGAGCATTGTAGCATTTTCATGGCAAGTGCTTTCAGGATTTCCCTTGCAAATTCCTTATTTATATTTCAGTTTAAATTTCCTGGAATTTCTTTCAATAATTAAAGGGCTTAATGCAAGAAAGGGTAAAGCATATTAAATAAACAATAACTACAAAACAACTTATTAAAAGTTCTTTTTTATTTTATTTAACTTTTCATTATAAGAGTATCTAATTGATTATGTACTGTCTTACCTACGTCTTAGAAGGAAAACAATAAATAATAAAGTAAGTAAGCAAGTATTTCAAGAATACAATTCAAAGGTAATATTTCCAAAAAAAAAGGAGAAGAGATGAAATCACAAAAAAGAAAGAGTTAATTTTTAGCAACGGTAAGTATCATCCTAATTTTTTTAACCGTTAATGGTGCAACAAAATAAAAAATTTATTTTATTAGCTTTACAATCTTAGCTGTAGTCAATACACAAACTGAAGAGGCTCCTAAACGTGTAATAGAATCATTTATTAATAATCTCAGTAGCCTGTGAGTGTGCGGAGTGGAATATACCCGCGCCCCCGGTACGTTCTGACTGTCGAAAAATACGACTAAAAGAACAAACCAGATGGTAGATGTTCAGATCACATCATACCAGATACCATCACATTGGTTTAATCTACGATAAGAGTTGCTTCTACAAACTAACACTTCGTGGTTGTCTCAGTGTTTCTACATTACACGGTCGGAAAGCAACAGCATGAATAAGTTCACAACATTAAAAAATTCTGGCCCTCGTTGGCATTTTGGGGTAGTTGCTGGTTTAAGGGTGTCATCATACAGATGTCTAATTTTAAGTTAGCGGATTGACTAACTTATACTTATCTTTCTATCAGAATTAAACCCCCTTGCCGGCGAGAGATGGCTCTAGAACTCAGCAGCTTTAATTTTATAGGTTAAAAATAACGGCTTAATCAACCAAAAAGCTCATCTGCTGCCTTTATCGGCCAAATAGTGGTACTAACGCAAGGATACGTTTGCTTCCCTTTCAAGCACCATGGTTTAACCATAGAAGTGCCGATATTGCCATCTTAAGTGACTTTGATGTTCACAATATTAACTGTCTTAAATACTTCAGTACCACCGACTAACAAGAACGTGAACTCAAATCTTTCTTAATTAGTTTAGCCTTAATCAAGTTACCGAAAAACTTGGATTCCGAACCGTAATGGAGAGTTTAGTATTCTTATTGACCTTCTTTGGACCACCATTCACATTACCATCTTAAATCTACCGTTGGAGGAGCTCGGGAGATGCCTATGTCCAGGAGTGGGCGAGAAGTGGCTGAAAATTAACCAATACCTCTTTAAATCCTTTCAGACGATTTGATAGTATTAGCAATAGGAGATCTTCTAACCTATATTACACTTCTTTGGACGATGCAGTTGAATATAATGGAGAGTCTCAAGATGCTGCATTGGTTTTATCAAAGACTAGGCTGCTTATGATAATAAGAGCACAGCTTAGTGTTGAGATTTTTCATTATATTCAACTGCGTTATTCCGAAGAAGTGTAACATAGATTAGAAGATCTCCTATTGACCTACCAGTCCAAAAAGATTTGATTATGGCTCTCGAGTTTCGTTAGAGACCTTTTTTGCTAGTAGTAATTGATGAATTTCTTCTCCGCATCTTTACTTTCAACACTGCTACCCCAGAGTTTTATCGCTCTCCTACTCTCTTTCCTCGACATATTAACTATTTATTAAAAAAAAGATCACAGTCACAACTTTGTCCGTACAAATAGCGGTGGGCAGCAGGAAATTATACAACTTAACAAACACATGCAAGAAATTCTGTCCTAAGATGACTGAAACCAAGTTAAAGCTAGAAAAATCCAGGTGGCCATTTTTTTTTAAAAAAAACTAACGTTATGGAACCCCTCATAGTGATGTGGGAGCACGCCATTCTTCTAGCATCGTCACTCAAATTGCTGGGCCTTGACTTGAGAGCAAACATGTCTTGGCATGAACATGTTACATACGTAGCAAACTGAGCTTCTCATAAGCTGAGAATATTGTTTTGGAACTAGAAAGCTCTACATCTCACAACAACTGGTAATTCTGTATAAAGCTTAAATTCGATCAAAAGATAAATAGCCCATATTTTGGGCTCTGCTCACAAACATGTACTGCATTTGGCGGATACTATTTAAAGGAGAGCTATGCGCATGATTAGAGTTACGGAACTCACCAGCAAACTTGATTCCTGAGAACATCGAAGAACGGTGAGCGACTTGAGTCTATTCTATAAATACTAGCAGTAGTCCATCTAATTTCTCCCGCGTCGTGCTAATAAGTCAGATCCCTATGAGCTTCAGTTTGTCACTCTTCTTTTTAAGCAGTCTTTTATATAGAGAACCTCATCTCATCAATTCTATCTTGGGATGAGAGTAACCAAGTAGAATTTAACTCTACAAAATCCCAGGCAATAGTTTTTTTCTAGAAAGTTAACGTTAGAGAATTTGATAGAATTTTATCTATATTCTATCTTTTATTAATATCAACTTGCTTGACGTTAACTAAGGAGAAAATATATCTTGGCGTGATCGGGTTACATGCAAAGTAATTATAGCTTCTCAAAAACCGTAATTCTCGTTTTCTACTTGCTTGATATTTTGCAGCATTTTTTAACTCTACAGAAAGCTCAAATTTGACCATCGGTGGAATAACGCTGCAATTTTTGGAGAGGTACTGCTAAACATGCTATGCACAGAAGAACCATTCACCTGATTAAGTACTTAGTACCATTCTATACCAATCTCTTATTTTCCATTTGTTTATTCAGGAAATATTACCTAATTAAATATTAAAATGCACATGCTTCCATCAGTCCGGAAACTCAACTCTAGGTTAGGATTAGCTAAGGCTCAAAATTTTCATATCATACAACCTACTCCTATTTAGAGCTTACAGGGTGGTTCAGAAACAACTTTGTGTTGGCTCATTCCAAAAATTGCCCATGTCCTATTATATAAAAAGTACTTCCTATATATTATTTTCGTTTTAAAAAGTTGCTGAAATACGCTATTTTTCATTTATAATATTCCTATACCTAACTGGAATATCTTTTGAATTATAATCACTTATTTAAAAAACGTATTAAATATTGTTTTTTAATGGAC
>CM032447.1:124164444-124171944 GCA_019049505.1 Pachyrhynchus sulphureomaculatus | reverse complement strand
CAGAGAAATACCAAAAAGGCAACCTTTACATATGTCTTGATCAAGTTGGAAACATTTTTATGAAGCGTTGTGATATTTCATATCAATTGATTTTCCATTACTTAGTAGTAGTTCAAAAATGTTAAGCAAAAAACCAAACGATCAAGTATGGCAATTGGCAAAGCAACAAAAAAATGAAAATAATTATTTACTTCAAATTTTCCCATTAGGAATCTACATAAACCCAAGAAATGACCGCAAAAGTGGAAATGAACAATTATGCAAAAATATTCTTGTACTATTTAGAACCAGTACCAGTATGCAACTGTACCTGGCGGTTGTCATCTCCTATTTTATGGGCTTGTAAGGATACTCGTAGATTAGTAGAAAAATAATATAATATACTGTGTAAGGTTGAATAAGGCATGCATTATAGTCAATAGAAATTAAATAAAACTCTTGAGAATAAAAAATGCAATGATTAAATTTATGCCGTAATTAAAAATAACTGAAAACTGTTAAAATAGTTTCATGGCTATCAAAACTTAAGATAGCTAAAAATGTAAAATTTCCATCCAATGTTTGAGTAGATTTCCTTATTATTTAGCTACAAAAATAGTACGATCAGATTTATTATAAGATAATTGTAATTATTGGTGTTACAAAATAGCGTCCTAATTTATAAAATTTTTATGTTTTTGTTATCGATCCTATCTAGGTGAAAAATATTCGTTCGAATGTACCAGTTAAAAAAGGTATATATTCCAAATTACAAGTTTGTCAGCAATAATGGTATTAGACAATTTTAATCTAGAAAGGAATAGTGCCTAACAAATAAAATAATTTTGCTGTTGAGGATATCCGCTTATGAAATACGTAAAAAGTATTCCAGCACCGCGACCTCCAGATGCCAATCATCCGAGAATTAATGAGTAATATTCCTGGACAAAGCATCTCGGCACAACAACCCCATCGTCAGAGATGCATATGGCCTACCCCATAACGACAAGATGTGCTACCTAAGCATCTCGAACCTGATGCCTGACTAAGAATTCAACTAGGGTTTGGTTTTATACAAGTAATAGCTCATGAAATGTTTCAAATATGCTAAATTCCATATTGTAAGTTGACATATCTTAGGTATCAAATATCTTAGGTTTCCTTATCTAGGCTATATGTACTTAGGTAACTGGCAGGTACGTATCTTAAGATCCAAATTGTGTACTCAGGTTTATTCCATTTCATCTAATAGTAGTTAGAGTGCCTAGTCCTACCTAAATTTGTCAATAAACGAAATCTGACTTCCCGGTTTATTTTAACAATTTTTTTACTGCCCGTTACCATCGTATATTTCCATATGCCCCAATATTTTATTGGAAATTTGAAAGTTAGTGAAATGTCTTTTCAACTTGGTTAATAATTTATGAGCTCTTGTCTGAATAATCACAAATCTGAATCATTATTTTGTGCATACTAACCGACTGAAAATTACTATTGATATTTAAATTAAGGTATATACTTGATCATATCTGTCCACAGTTACGAAAACAGAATGTAATATAAGAAGGCTTAATAGTATAAAGCTCATCGAGTTGTTTAACCGAAACTCATTATATTCATTAAGATTATTAAAGTGAATAATATTGTAATGTAGAAAAATCCAAAATAAATTATGTATATATTGTGTAGACTCTCTAATATTCTTAAGTTGCGTAAAATAATCCATTCAACAGGAGTAGAAATAATATTTTATTAAGTAGAACAGAAAGCTTCTTTCTCAAAATTTCTTTATCAAATAGATATACATAAAAGGTGTGACTCTCACAAATTAACTGCTCAATTTTTGTGGTTTAAACTTCTGATAATTTTGAAGGAAACACAGAGTACTGGATAGTATTTCACTATTCAAACTGGTACTCTGAAAACATTATTAGCTTAGTCATAATAATCACTCATAAATTTGAAGTACATATAAAGTAAATTAATAGCTATAAGTATATTATTTATTTATAACTTTAGAGAGAATATGAAATGTATCCGAAATATATTTAATAGCCAGAATAAAAAATCAACTATACCCAATTTCTTTAAGTAAATATCTTTAATACCAAATAAGATTTGAGTAAAACGTTTGGTACGACGTTCCAGTAAAAACAACACACACCAATGAATGTACTTCCCGACTTATACATTTCGTGAATCCCTAGACACTAACATATACATATATGTATATATATATATATATATATATATATATATATATATATATATATATATATATATATATATAATATATATATATATATATATATATATATATATATATATATATATATATATATATATACAGGGTACCCTATATGTATGGAATAATGATTCCACAGCATTTATTAATCAATGTATCAAAAAAATGTTTCAATAAAAGTTATAGGGTGTTATACGGCGAACATCCTGACGTTGACAACAAAATATTTTGAACGTTCAGTTCGAAGGAATTCCGCTATCTTAATTTTTTAAATGGAAAGCCCTGTATATTATTTTATTCCTACTAAGAATCTATATGTCATTTGTCTAACATACTATATGTCTAAATTGAACTATTCTGGAATTATTGCCATTTGAAATTTAAAATAAAAAAAGACAACAAAACTTTTGTGGTGGCCGGTGTGCCACAAGGCTCCATACTGTCTCCTACTCTCTTTCTCGTTTGCATTGACGATCTGCTGGAAAAGACCGGGAATCCAATCTACAGCTTTGCAGATGACAGTACGGTTATCTCTTCATTCACTTTGAACGCTCGGACATCGGCTGCTCAGGCGAATATCCGCAGATAGCAGGAAGTTTTTCAACTTAACAAAGACCTGGAAGAAATTCTATCTTGGGGTGACAGTAACCAAGTGGAATTTAACGCTACAAAAACCCAGGCGGCAGTTTTTTCTAAAAAAGTTAACGTTGCTGAACCCGACATAGTTATGTCGGGGCATTCCATTCCCCTAGCATCGTCACTCAATTTGTTGGGTGTCAATTTGGGAGCAAATATATCCTGGCATGAACATGTTGCAGGCATAGCAAAGAGAGCTTCTCAAAAGTTGGGAATATTATTTCGAACCAGAAAGCTTTAAAATCCACAACAACTGTTAATTCTTTACAAAGCTCAAATTCGACCAACTATGGAATACTGCTCCCATGTTTGGGGCTCCGTTCCCAAACATACACTGCATTTTTTGGATTCTGTTCAGAGAAGGGCTGTTCGTCTGATTGGAGACCCAGAACTGACCGGAGGCCTTGATTCACTGGAACATCGAAGAACAGTTGTCGACTTGAGTCTATTCTACAAGTAATTTCATGGAGAGTAGCGGAATGTAGCCCGCTTAATTCCTCCCAGAGCGGTGCATGTTAGAAATACACGTCGCACTGATACTTCACATCCGTATGAGGTTCAGCTTGTTACTCCTCGTACAACGCTTTTCAAGCAGTCTTTTATATGGAAAACATAATCCCTTTGGAATGGCTTACTCAGGACTGTTTTTCCCACCGAGTACAATTTACAACGATTCAAGAACAACGTGAATCGCTTTTTCCACACACGTGTCGCTCCAGTCGTGCTTTAGGGACTTCCCTGCAGCACGTGTGCTAGACCCATAAAATAAATAAATACTCTAGGTTTATTTTTAGGGTAACAAGTGCCCAAAATGTGTACCGTTAACAGCGAGGCAATGACCCAATCTGTCATAAACAGAGTTTTGCAGAGAATCCGGGGTGATCTGTACTACTTCATATTAAATTCTTCGTTGTAAATCTTCTACAGTTTCAGGTCGACTTCGGTAAACTTTGGTTTTCAAATGACCACATAAAAAAAAATTGAGTGGCGTAAGGTCGGGATTCCTTGCAGGCCATTCTACAGCACGTTTTCTGTCTATCCATCGATTAGGAAAAATAGCATCCAAATATCCACGAACATTGATTTCATAGTAAGAAGGTGCTCCCTCCTGTTGACACCAGAGATTCCTGTTAGGGGTATCCAAATTATTTTTATCGTGAAAAAGACCTGCACAAGTTGGAATAACTTGATATTGCAGTAACTGTAAATACTGCTGTCCTGTAAGATTTCCATCGATAAAAAGGGACCAATCCCTGCCCATACGTTTATCTTTTGTGGTCTTTGAGAATGACTGTCGCTCATCCAGTGAAAATTCTTGCAATATGCAATTTTAATGGATGCAATTTTTAGTGTTCCGTACGGAACACTTATAAGATCACTTCGGTGTCTGTCAGTTTGTCTGTCCGTCTGTCTGTCCGTATGTCTGTCCGTATGTCCGTCTGTCACACCCGATTTTCTCCGAAACTATTTGTCATAGAAAGTTGAAATTTAGTAGTAATATAGGAATTGATGGCCTCATCAGAGCCATGTAGTTTTGAAACTTAAATTTTGACTTAAGTGGTTAGTTTTGGGGGGTGAAATCGGAAGTGAAAGAAATTTTTTTTTACTAGGTAATCGAGTGTGGTGTCAAATTAAAGCTTGTGAAAACACGAGTAAAAAAATATATATATAATGTAATGTAATACTTGCGCGCACTTTTCTTTGTATTATTTTTAAAAAATCGCGAAAAATCGCTGTCCACCCGCCTTATCTCGGAAAGTACTTATCAAAAAATTTTGAAAAAATTCTCGAATATTCTCCACGGGGTGTAGATTGAACGAAAATTATCACGAGTGCATTACCTGTAATAATTTATCTATAATATATAAAATGCAACGTCTCTCTGTCTGTCTGTCTGTCTGTCCGTTAGTGCGCTTATCACTGGAGTACCACTTATCCGATTTACGTACTTTTCTTTTTAAAACATACATATGTTCTCTGGGCAGGTTATAGGCTATATTTTATTACGATAGGTAGCATAAGGAATGAGCAGTAACGTAAAATAGTGAATGAAGTCGGAAAAAAAGTTTTCCGCTAGCGCGTTCGTTTGCAATACACTGCCTAAACTACTAGAAATGGAACAATATTATGTAGCAGAGAATATCTATAATCTATAATCTATAATATATACCAAACGCAATGTCTCTCTGTCCGTCCATTAGTGCGTTTATCAAGCGAGAACCATTTATCCGATTTACCTGTCTTTTTTTAAATTCATATTCTTTGGCCAGGTTATATAATAATAATAATAATAATAATCTATATCTATAATATATATATATATATATATATATATATATATATATATATATATATATATATATATATATATATATATATACATATATACATATATATATATATATATATATATATATATATATATATATATATATATATATATATATAATGCAACGTCTCTCTGTCTGTCTGTATGTCCGTTAGTGCGCTTATCCCTCGAGAATCACTTATCCGATTTACGTGATTTTTTAAATTCATACATATGTTCTCTGACCAGGTTATAGATATATATTTTATTACATCTATAATATACATAAAACGCAACGTATTTCTGTATGTCTGGCTGTCTGTCTGTCCGTTAGTGCGCTTATCACTGGAGAACCACTTATCCGATTTTCATATATTTTTTTTTAAAACATACATATGTTCTCCGGCCAGATTATAGGCTATATTTTATTACGATAGGTAGCATAAGGAATGAGCAATGACGATAATAGTGAATGAATTCGGAAAAAAGTTTGCCGCTAGCGCGTTTTCTTGTAACACACTGCCTAAACCACTAAATATGGAACAATATCATGTAGCAAAGGATATCTATAATATATATAAAATGCAACGTCTCTCTGTCTGTCCGTTTGTGCGCTTATCACTGGAAAACCACTTATCCGATTTACGTGCTTTTTTTTTAAATATGCTAAACTATTAAATATGGAACAATATCATGGAGCAAAGAATATCTATAATATATATAAAATGCAACGTCTCTCTGTCTGTCTGTCTGTCCGTTAGCGCGCTTATCACTGGAGAACCACTTATCCGATTTAAGTGTTTTTTTTTTTTAACATACGTTCTCTGGCCAGGTTATAGGATATATTTTATTATGTTAGGTGACATAAGGAATAAGCAGTGACGATAATAGTGAATCAAGTTGGAGAGGAGTTTGCCGCTAGCGCGTTCTCTTGCAATACACTGCCTAAAGCATTAAATATGGAACAATATCATGTAGCAAAGAATATAATATATATAAAATGTAACGTCTCTCTGTCTGTCTATCTGTCCGTTAGTGCGCTTATCACTCGAGAACCACTTATCCGATTTACGTGTTTTTATAAATTTATACATATGTTCTATATAATTCGATATAAGCCTAGATAATAGGAGATAAGGCGAGATAATGGGAGATAAGGTGAGATAATGGGAAATAAGTATAACGAGAGATAAGTAGAAATAATGGGAGATAAGCAGAGATAAGTCTAGATAATGGAAGTTATGGTGAGATAATGGGAGATAAGGAGAAATAATGGGAGATAAGGAAAAATATTGCGAGATAAGTCGAGATAAGCCTAGATAATGGGAAGTATGGTGAGATAATGGGAGATAAGGAGAAACAATGGGAGATAAGGAGAAATAATGGGAGATGAGCAGAGATAAGCCTAGATAATGGAAATTATGTAGAGATATTGGGAGATAAGGGGAAATATTGGAAGATATTTGATTACGTTAGGTAACATAAGGAATAAGCAGTGACGATAGTAGTGAAGCAAGTCCACACCAGCGAAGCCGCGGGCCCGGCTAGTCTGGTATATAAAAAAAAACAGAAATTTCAAGGTCATCAATTTTCAGTAAAAATTCGAAATAAACTTTGTTGAAAACTGATTTGGGGTGTGTTTTGTGAAGTCACTGATCATTTTATATAACCGTAACATAAATTTTGACTTAAGGGATTCGTTTTGAGGGGTGAAATCGGAAGTGAAAAAAAAATTTTTTTACTAAGTCATCGAGTGTGGTGTCAAATGAAAGCTTGTGAAAACACGATTAAGACATATATATATATATATATATATATATATATATATATATATATATATATATATATATATATATATATATATATATAAATATATATATATATATATATATATATATATATATTGTAATACTTGCGCAAACTTTTCTTCGTATTACTTTTAAAAAATCGTGAAAAATCGCTGTCCCCTACCTTATCTCGAAAAGTACTGATCAAAAAATTTTGAAAAAAAAAACCCTGGAATATTCTCCACGGGGTATAGATTGAACAAAAATTATCATTACCTTTAATAATTTATCTGGTATAAAAAAAACACAAAATTTCAAGGTTACTAGTTTTCAGTAAAGATTGAAAAAAACTTTGTTGAAAACTCATTTGGGGTGTGTTTTGTGAAGTCACTGATCATTTTATACCACCCTAACAAATATTTTTATTTTAAAAACAATCAACGTACGGAACACTAATTGTGCAAGTTCAACTTGCACTTGACCGGTTTTTTTTATTTTAGATTTCAAATGACGATAATTCCAAAACAGTTCAATTTAGACATATG
>CM032447.1:124094444-124161944 GCA_019049505.1 Pachyrhynchus sulphureomaculatus | reverse complement strand
TGTAAGCGCAGACCAAGAAAGAATATACAATATAATAATCATAACGAGAAATTTAAAGAAATACAACTATCATTAAATCCTTATCAAAAATAAGATAACCAAAAAATAAACTTAGTAATTTTGATTGTAAACATTGGTTTAAACATGTAATTATCTAATTATGTGAATTATTCTGCAGTTTTATATTCATAATTTACCTAGTAGTTAATACTCATATATCCCCTTTAATTAGGCTATTAATTTTCAAAACAGATTTATAAAAAGTTAGGGAGTGTCATCTTGAGATAAGTGTTGATGTCCGTATAAGATTATGAAAATGCATTTATACAGGTAACAATGTTAATATGCATGTACAAATCCTTTAACGAGTATTAAATAAATTATGGGAATAGTGAATGTGGGTAGAACAAGATATCAGATATGATTGGATAATAGAAGTATTCAAATATTTTAATAAATTCGTTTTAAATTATTCAATATTATTTTCTATTTTTATTTAAGAAAAATAACGACCACCGGCTAATAATACCCATGGCTTTAAAATTTGACAGTTTTAAGGGCCCATAATATAAATGTAATTTTGACAATATCGGTCAAGTAGTAGTTTGAATGTCAACTAGAATTTAGGAAAAGACTATATTATGGGGTAGGCTAAGTTGTTATTTTGTAAATGTTTAGTTAGAGCTAAGAATTTCTTTTGATTCCTAAAAAATATAAAATATATTTTACTACCTAATATAAGGTATTATCTAACATATTTTGCTAGAATATTATCGATGTATAGATGTGTAGACCTGAAATTCAAGAATAATTAAACCTAAGAAAACTTATTTACGGGACCTACATTTATCATAGCAATAATGCTAATGACAAGTTCACATTATTTCCTCTATCATTTCATGAAAATAACTAGTAAATAATTTTACTTTTTTTTATGGGTCTAGCACACGTGCTGCAGGGAAGTCCCTAAAGCGCTCCAGGAGCGGCACGAGTGGGGAAAAAGCGATTCACGTTGTTCTTGAATCGCTGTAAATTGTACTCGGTGGGAAACACAACGCTGGGCAAATTATTCCAAAGGGATGATGTTCTCCATATAAAAGATTGCTTGAAAAGCGTTGTACGCGGAGTAACAAGCTGAGCCTCATACGGATGTGAAGCACCAGCGCGACGTGTATTTCTAACATGCACCGCTCTGGGAGGAATTAAGCGGGCTACATCCTTCGAACACTTTCCATGAAAATACTTGTAGAACAGACTCAAGTCGCCAACCGTTCTTCGAAGTTCCAGCGAATCAAAGCCGCCAATCAGTTCCGGTTCTTCAATCAGACGGACCGCTCTTCTCTGAACAGAATCCAACAAATGCAGTGTATGTTTGGGAACGGAGCCCCAAACGTGGGAGCAGTATTCCATAGTTGATCGAATTTGGGCTTTGTAAAGAATTAACAGTTGTTGTGGGTTGTAAAGCTTTCTGGTTCTAAATAATATTCCCAACTTTTGAGGAGCTCTCCTTACTATGCCTGCAACATGTTCATGCCAGGACATATTTGCTCCCAAACTAACGCCCAACAAATTGAGCGACGATGCTAGGGGAATGAAGTGCCCCGACATAACTATGTCGGGTTCAGCAACGTTAACTTTTTTAGGAAAAACTGCCGCCTGGGTTTTTGTAGCGTTAAATTCCACTTGGTTACTGTCACCCCAAGATAGAATTTCTTCCAGGTCTTTGTTAAGTTGAACGACCTCCTGCTGTCTGCAGATATTCTCCTGAGCAGCCGATGTCCGAGCGTTCAAGGTGAATGAAGAGACAAGCGTACTGTTATCTGTAAAGCTGTAGATTGGATTCCCGGTCTTTTCCAGCAGATCGTTAATGTAAATGAGAAAGAGAGTAGGAGACAGTATGGAGCCCTGGGGCACACCCGCGTTGATAGTGAGGGTGTTAGAAAGAAATCCGTCGACCGCCACTCGTAAAGAACGCTCTCTGAGGAAACATGAGAGCCACAAACAGAACCTTTCAGACATACCATAAGAGCGTAACTTAGCCAAAAGTCCATCGTGCCAAACACGGTCGAATGCCTTGGATATGTCAAGAGCAACCGCTCGAGATTCTCCAAAGTGTTCAATTGCGTTGTTCCAAACATGTGTTACATAAGTCAGAAGATCTCCTGTTGATCTATGTTTACGAAAACCATGTTGGTGATCGCTAATAATATTGAATCGTTCAAGATATTTTAGAAGATGCTCATTGATAACCTTTTCCATGACTTTCGATATTATTTAAAGCATTGCTACTGGTCGGTAGTTATTTGGCAAGGTCTTCTTGCCTTTTTTAGGTATCGGCTGAACCGTGGCACATTTCCAGCAGGACGGAAATATTCCCTTTCTGTAGGATAGGTTAAAAAGTCTACAAAAAACTGGTGTTAGTTCCCTTGCACAGTTTTTGAGAACTATGGCAGGTATTCCGTCAGCGCCAGAAGCCTTCTTGGTGTCTAGCTTCATTAAAATACTCTTTATGATGCGCTGTCTGAAGACAACATCGAGCATCCTTGACTGCAATATGGGAATAGTAGGTGGCGTTTTTCCTTGGAAATCGACAGTAGAATGTGAAGCAAAGAGTTCAGCCAACAAGTTCGCTCTCTCAACAGGTGTGGTTGCAATGGAATTATCTGGCCGTGTGAGTGGTGGTATGGTGGATTTGGTAAAATTTTGACTAAATGCCTTAGCGACTGCCCAAAAGGATCTGGAATTGTTGGGACAAGCGAGAAGTTTGTTTCTAATTCGTTGATTGTGTGCCTCCTTGGTTTCGTCGATAATTCCCTTGCATCTGTTCCGGGCACGAACAAAGATGTTACGATTTACAGTGTTAGGATTTTCACGCCATGGTCGGTAGACAATATATTTAGAAGCAACAGCTTCTTTGCATTTTCGGTCAAACCAAGGCTTGCCGTTGGAGGAGCATTTCTTCGAAAAAGGGATGTAAGCTTCCATACCAGCCAAAATAACATCGGAGACCTCCCTGGCGCAGTCAGATGGGTTAACGGATCGAAAACAAACGTCCATCCAAGGGAAAGTTCGAAAGTATTCCATGATATTTTCCCATTTAGTAGATTTGTAGTGCCAAATCTTGCGCGGCCTAGGCGCCTCTCTGTCACTGATTGGCAGGATACTCGATGTCGAAAGCAGTTTATGGTCGGAAGAACCTAACGGCGGATTTACGGTGACCGTGTAAATCTCCGGATTGGTGGTTAAAAACAGATCAAGAAGACTGGCGAACTCCCCGTCTCGATCAGGGATCCGTGTTGGTTCGTCAATAAGCTGAGTTAAGCCATAACTGATTGAGAATGATTCAGCTTCACGACCTTGTTCGTCGTATTGGAATATTTAAGCCAGTTGATATTGTGGACATTAAAGTCGCCCAGGATGGCAATTTCGGCACTTGGATAGTTAATTTGTAAATGATCGATGGTTTCTGCAAGAGAAGCGAAAAGTGTTCGAAAATTGGTATTACTTGGTGGTCGATACACGATACATGATGTTTTAGGTACCCAAGATTTTAGAGTACGTAGCAAAAAAAAAAAAATTTATAAGAAAAATTGGTAGCGATTTTCACAGTACTTTTCTTGCAGACATGTAGTTTTAAAAAAAAAATCTTGCTTCACTAAAGAGGTGTATATTTTCATAATATACTAAAACTATACAATATATCGACAACCCGCCTTTTCCTATTTTCCTCGAAATGATATGGCTCAAAAACCATAAAATTCATGCCATAATTTCAGTAACAAAACCAACGCTGTTCATTTCACTTTGAAAGTCCATTAGGTTTAATTGCATATTAAACCTTTTTAAAATTGACGTAATTGTCCTCTTTCCCAAAGTAGTTTTGGTAATTTGTTTACTCTTGGCTAGTTCCTGATATTGAATGTTCTGTTTATCACACAAAGTTTGGTTGTTTCACAATGGAGCCTAGTGATAAAGATATCTTATTATGTCCTATTTTATTACCAGTGAAAGGTCTGGGAGGTATTATTTCTAGTAAGGTGATGCTAACGTCTTTTTTGGTGTAGGTAGACAAACTAGATTATTTAAAAATAGCAGTAATTTGTTCTTTTCCTTCTGTATGGTGTATTTAATGACTAGTTAAGAATTGATTAGGTAGTTGAGAAACTATCTCACCTGTTTCTTATTAACATTTGAAATGATAAAAATAAGATTGGGGGACTACGACTGACTATGTATTAACCTAATATATTGTCAGCTCATTAAATCCCTTAGTTATGCAATAAAGAGTATTTGAACTACTTATAACACTGACACTGTGGCATAGCCAAACCATATTTCGCGCCCCTATGGATGCTGAACATAGAATTTCCTTCAGAACAGGAGTTTTGTGGTAATTCTTTTTTTTATGAACATATTTTAAATTATTTACTTGCTCGGCTATAAGAAAGGGTTATTTTTTGTAATAAATCTACTCCACCCTGATCATTGATTTTTAAAAAGACTGCAAATTTTTACTGTATGAAAGAATCTTTTCAGTTAATATTCTCCACTAACTGGTCGTCGATTTTTAGTTTGAGGTGTTCGAAAGGAACTAGGATTTTTTTTTATCAAGTGGCTATCAACCTAGCTGCCGCTTAATGTTCCTTTCCTTATCTGTTTGTCTGTTGGTATATATATATATATATATATATATATATATATATATATATATATATATATATATATATATATATATATGTATATATATATATAGATCGGTTTTTTAACGTCTTCCGTCTTCCGATGCCTAATTTCCACTCCTCCCGGTTTCTCCATCCCTCCTCCTCCAGATCTCTCTCTAGTACTTCCTTGTTGATTCCTGCTCTCCAGCTTTGGCGTGGTCTTCCTCGCTTTCTTTTTCCATGAGGATTCCAATTTAAAATCTTTTTAGGTAGTCGGTCTTGTGACATTCTCTGTACATGTCCGTACCATACCAACTGTTGGGTTCTGATTTCGTCCACTATATCGTGCTTTATTTCTAAAGCTCGTCTTATCATGTCATTTGGTATGCAGTCTTTTCTGGATTTTCTGGCTGCTCGTCTCCAGAAATCCATTTCTGTAGCTTTTAGTATTTTTTCTGTTCTTTCCTTCAATGGCCACACCTGGGAGCTGTAAGTTATTATACTTTTCACTATTGAGTTGTAAATTCTCTTCTTATTTTCAATGGTTATGTTTTTGTCCCATAGTATACTATTAAGCATTGCAATCGCTTTTCTTTCTTGGATATTCCTCTCGAATATTGCTTCTTCCAGTGTTCCGTCCCTAGATATTCTCATTCCCAAATACTTATAAGTGGCACAGTGTTTGATGGTGTGTCCTGTGGCCAGTTTCAAGTCCTGCTGTTGTCCTCCGACGCACATGTACTCTTTTTAGTATTGACTTCTAGGCCCCATTTTTCATATTCCTCCATAAGTTTTCGTGTCATGTATTCCATATCATCGATGTCCTGAGCGACTACTACCTGGTCGTCTGCGACTGATAGCGTGTACAATGTAGTATCGTCATCCAGTGGTAATCCCATACTGCTCCATTTCCTTTTCCAGTTCTTCAGTGCACTCTCCAAATAGATTTTAAATAGCGTTGGGGATATACGGCAGCCCTGTTTGAGATCCTTTGTGACCTGAAACCCTGTTGTTATACCATATTTGGTTTTCACACTACTTCTTGCGTCTTGGTATAAGGATTTTACGGCTTTAATTATTTCGGTGCTTACATTACTCTGTTGTAGTGTTTCCCACAATCTCACTAGGGGCACGCTGTCGTAGGCCTTTTTTAAATCAACAAACAAGACATGGACTTCCTGTTCAAGTGCGGTTTTCTTTTCTAAGATTTGTGTCAGTGAGAAGAGATGGTCTATTGTGGATCTTCCTGCTCTAAAGCCTGCCTGTTATTCAGCTTCTACGTCCGCGTATTCCGTTTCTATTCTATTTTTAAGTATTTTTTCCGTATATTCTGCTAATAGATCCTGTAACCGTTATTCCCCTATAGTTATCGCAATTATTTTTGTCTCCTTTCTTATGAATTGTTGATATCTATGATATTTTCCATTCCTCAGGTACTTCTGATGTGTTAATGCATCTTTGGAATAAGTTCCTCAAAGCGTTAAATAGCTTTTCAGTTCTCTGTTGGTGCCTCCTCTATAATAAACTCCAATGAAACCTGACTACACCACTGCGTGGTGGCGGGATAGAGCCTTACGAAGATGGATATATGTATACGATTAAACCGTATAATGTAATAAAGTAATTTCGTTGTGCGTAGTCATTCTGTGAGTACATCCATGCGTCACTTTTCTTCTGACTGGTAAATTGTAGACTTTTCACCAGTATACTTCGATAATGCCAAATGGGTCCGTGACCTACAAGGAAGGGTTATTTTATATGTACCCTTAGTCCGTTGTATGCTCAAAATAAAGGAATGCGACTGTCTTTAAAACAGGTTTAAGGATTTTGTACAAACTATACAGTATTTCATACACTACTATGAAACTTCGTCATTTATGTTTCCCTGAAAATTGTTACCGTAAAACTTATTTACCTAAAAAGTTTGATATAAACTTCAGATCTAACTATTCCACAAATACAAAGAAACTTGAGTAATAGTAAATAAATTTAATGAAACAATAACTGCGTTCAGGTAAAAATGCTAGGTTTTTAAATTTTTGAAAAAAAAATGAGATTTGCATTGCAGAGATTGAATTTCATTATATCATATTTTCTAGTGTTCCACCCCCCGTAAGATAAGATAAACGAAGTGACTCATCTTTCCGTCCGTCTAACATTACGTATATCTATCACAACTAATAATATTAGCACTTAATAATCTGTCGACATGAACTTTGGAACTTCATATAATGAGTTTTATCCGTAAAAACCTTGGAGGTTAGTATAGCAACATGTATGTTCCGAATTTTATAATACCATAGGTACCACAATTTTATTTTTTTTTTGTGTTGACAAAAAATGTGTCGTTTGAAAACACTTGTTTTGGACATTCTAATACTATTTTTCCCTAAATCTTTAGTTAGATAATCTACGGCGTATTTTGAAAAATGTAATTCAAAAACTGCGTTTCTATGCCTTGGTGTGGGAAGACACAAGGTTCATTCCGCGTCTTTATAAAATCGAATTGGAAAAAGAAGAACAATGTATTATTATTATTATTTCAAAACACTGGGTGGTAAGAAGCCTGGTTACGTTTATTCGCCTTGATTAATTATGAGTTTCTATCACCATCTGAATAAAAAACCGGTCAAGTGCAAGCAGGACTTGGGTAATTAGTGTTCCATACGTTAATTACTTTTAAAATAAAAATTTTTGTTACGGAGGTATAAAATGGTCAACGACGTCACAAAACACACCCCAAATGAGTTTTTAACAAAGTTTTTTCCGATCTTTGTTGAAAATTGATGACCTTGAAATTTTTATTTTTTTTATATACCAGTTTTGTTATTAAAGGTGACGCACTCATGATAATTTTCGTTCAATTTACACCCTGTGAAGAATACTCCAGAATTTTCTCAAAATTTTTTAATCAGTACTTTTCGAAATAAGGGGGGAGTAGTGCGCGCAAGTATTACATTGTATATATTTTGGAACTCGTGTTTTCACAAGCTTTCATTTGACACCCTACTCGATAACTTAATTTTTTTACCTCCTAGTTCACCCCCCTAAACTAACCCTTTAAGACAAAATTTAACTTTCAAAACTAGACTCTGATGGGACCATTAATTCTTATATTAGTGCCAAATTTCAACTTTCTATGTCAAATACATTTGGGTGTGACAGACGGACAGACAGACGCATAGATGGACAAAAACTGAAGTGATCTTGTCCGTACGGAACACTAAAAAGACGAGTTAGTTAAATATATGCTTTACTACTTATTTTTATGGTCATGATTTTCCATTTGCCATTGCCCTGCTGGCACTGACGGAATACCTGCCATAGTTCTCAAAAATTGTGCGCATCAGTTTTCTGTAGACTTTTCAACCTATCCTACAGAAAGGGAATATTTCCTTCCTGCTGGAAATATGCCACAGTTCAGCCGATACCTAAAAAAGGCAAGAAGACCTTGCCAAATAACTACCGACCAGTCGCACTACTTTCAATAATATCGAAAGTTATGGAAAAGTTTATCAATCAACATCTTCTAAAATATCTTGAAGGATTCAACATTATTAGCGATCAGCAATACGGCTTTCTTAAACATAGATCAACAGGAGATCTTCTGACTTATGTAACACATATTTGGAACAACACAATTGAACACTTTGGAGAATCTCGAGCGGTTGCTCTTGACATATCCAAGGCATTCGACCGTGTTTGGCACGATGGACTGTTGGCTAAGCTACGCTCTTATGGTATGTCTGAAAAGTTCTGTTTGTAGCTCTCATGTTTCCGCAGAGAGCGTTCTTTACGAGTGGTGGTCGATGGATTCCCACCTTCACTATCAACGCCGTTATGCCCCAAGGCTCCATACTGTCTCCTACTCTCTTTCTCATTTACATTAACGATCTGCTGGAAAAGACAGGGAATCCAATCTACAGCTTTGGAGATGGCAGTACGCTTATCTTTTCATTCACTTTGAACGGACATCGGCTACTCAGGCGAATATCCGCAGACAGCAGGAGGTCGTTCAACTTAACAAAGACCTGGAAGAAATTCTATCTTGGGGTGAGAGTAACCAAGTAGAATTTAACGCTACAAAAACCCAGGCGGAAGTTTTTTCTAAAAAACTTAACGTTGCTGAACCTGACATGGTCATGTCGGGGCACTCCATTCCCCTAGCATTGTCACTCAATTTGTTGGGCGTTAATTTGGGAGCAAATATGTCCTCGCATGAAAATGTTGCAGGCCTAGCAAGGAGAGTTTCTCAAATGTTGGGAATGTTATTTCGAACCAGAAAGCTTTACACTCCAGAACAACTGTTAATTCTTTACGAAGCTCAAATTCGATCAACTATGGAATACTGCTCCCATGTTTGGGGCTCCGCTCCCAAACATACACTGCTTTGTTGGATTCTGTTCAGAGAAGAGCTGTTCGTCTAATTGGAGACCCGGAACTGACCGGCGGCCTTGATTCGCTGGAACATCGAAGAACGGTCTATTCTGCAAGTATTTTCATGGAAAGTGTTCGAAGGATGTAGCCCGCTTAATTCCTCCCAGAGCGGTGCATGTTAAAAATACACGTCGCGCTAATACCGTACCGTATGAGATTCAGCTTGTTACTCCGCGTACAACACTTTTCAAGCCAGGGCTGTGTTTCCCACCGAGTACAATTTACAGCGATTCAAGAACAACGTGAATCACTTTTTCCGCACACATGCCGCTCCTGGAACGCTTTAGGGACTTTCCTGTTGCACGTGTGCTAGACTCAAAAAAAATCACATTCACATTTTGGTCAGATAAGATCATATTAATATACCATTAATGTTCTTTGCCTCTTGAGTCTTTTACTATTACAAACTGATTCTTCAGTTGTAAAATCGTTTCTTTAAATTACTTCACTTATGACTATGTAACTATACGATATAAGTATATGGGAATCTGAAAGCTACAAAAAAAAAGGCAGACTTTTAAAATATAACGGTAAAGATGTACCGAATTTGTTGCTGCTTTTAAAATTTAAAAAAATTATTTAATAGTAACTGTATCGTATTTTTAAAGAAACTGATTGACTACCAAAATCTTATTACTTGATTACTTGAACATTTTCGCTAAGTTTTTGTTAGATTAGTATATAAAAGAATATATGAATTTATCTACATTATCCTTTAAAAAATAGTTAGAAATGCAATGCCATTTAAATAATATATTAACTCTAAGCAAACTACTTTTATTATTTTCATTCATTTAAGTTTACCAACCTACATCAAAAATATAAAGTTTAACTTTAATTCAGTTTATATCTCGCCATCCATCTTTTAAAAACGGAAATTCTGGGGCTTTACATACTTTACATCTATCAAAGATTGTCTAAAGAGTCTAGGTCTATTCATCTTTGGCTCTGTTGATCCTTCTTAACACGATGTTTGAAAATATGGAAATTTAAATAACAAAACGGGAACAACAGAATAACTGACTGATTATAATAATGTATGTAAGAGAGATGAAGATAACATTGATAAATTGATTAACTGTTTTAAAGTCATTGATCTTAATTTCGTGACTTATGATAATATTGTTTGGGTGCTGCTTGGTAAAAGAGATTATGTCACGCGGGTATTAGGACTTATTTTTAAAATGTAAATATATGAATAAAAATGATGTAGTTGGAATAATGTGTTTGTTTTTTAATGTACCTATATAGCTGTTTCATTTGACTTTCATGAATACTAAGGATTTGTTTTCTTATTAACTATCTATGTATATATATATATATATATATATATATATATATATATATATATATATATATATATATATATATATATAATATATATATATGTATATATATATATTTATATATATATAAATATATATATGTATATATATATATATATATATATATATATATATATATATATATATATATATATATATATATATACATATATATATATATACATATATAGTAAAAATATTTTTTTCTACTCTTCTGTAATTTAATGATAATTTTTTGATACTAGCATTGAATTTTTAAAATAGGATTTTCCTAACAGAAATCTAGGATTGGGACAGGACAGGAGCTTTCTACTGGCTCAATTGGAGTATTCTTACAAATTAAATTGAATGCCACGTATAGTATTATTAAAATAAAAAAAAAAAACGCGTTGGCTGTTATTGATACATAAATAAATAGATCATTTCTTGTCTTTCTTCCATATCAACGTAAACCATTAATGTGGCTTAAAATAATTAAAGAAAAAGTATAAACAGAAAAATTTGTTACAATTCGGCCATAAAATGTGTGAAGAAGGTGATCGATTAATAATCTGGGCTACATCTTATCCACAGGTTTCACACACTATATTAAAAATAACAGAAATATGTATTACTGGAATAATATATAAAGTTTCAATTTTCTTTGAAAATTACTTTTTAAAGGGGGGGAAATATTATCATTATTTATAGAAGTAAATATTAAAATCATAACAATAGGCAATACTTTATGAAACTTTGGTATCTATTATTCACAGTAATTAATTATTTTTAAATGTATAAAAATGTTTTACCTCCAACTGGCTTTGTATATACATCATATACTGAAAAAGTCGGCCAAGTGCTAATCGGACTTGTGCAGTTAGTTTTCTGTACGATAATAAAATAAAATTCTTATCTAGGCTAAGATAATTAGGGCCCTGACATGTATAAAGCTTAAGATCCAATACGTATTTTCAAGTTTTTTTCTTATTCGATAATGTATAATAGTTAAAATATTTTAAGTACCTAATAGCCAATAAAACAATCTAGCTCAATCTAGAAAGTGTAAACAAATATTTACTACCTAAATATTTGTTTATCTATAAACAAGTAAAATAAAAAAAATTGTCTCGGTACTGGAGCGACTCGTGAATTGGTATCAGTAATATACCGAAAAGTATATTAAAAATTTTTTTACCATATTGTCAAGGGACATAGATTTTTTTATACTAAATAAATTGTAAAACCTAATGCACTGGTGATAATCTTCGCTTAAACTACACTTTATGAAAAACATTCCAGAAAATTTTCAACATTTTTTGTTCAGTTCTTTTGACATAGAGAGGGGGGACGTTTTTTAAAATAACACAAAGAAAAGTGTGTGCAAGTATTACATCATATAAATTTTTGAACTAGTATTTTCACAACACTTCCCACTACAACCTAACTCTTAAGTCAAAATTTAACTCTTAAAACTAGATGTCACCAATAGGGCCATTAATTCCTATATGTGTGCCAAATTTCAACTTTCTATGTCAAATAGTTTCGGGGAAAATCGGCTATGACAAACGGATACTGAAGAGATCTCATAAGTGTTCCGTAAGGAACACTAAAAACTATATTGAAAATATTTGCGAGTGTTAATATCTTCAAACAAATAATGTGTAAGTCTTAAGTACGCGGAATATCCGCGAAATTGCAAAAATTGTGATTCAATGTTTTCGTACTCAGAGCTACCGTTATCCCTTCAATTGATTATATTTTCATAAAATGTCCATGAAAAAGGGGGTGAAACCCAAATACATATCTAGTTTTAGAAAATTATGCAACTGACATAAAAATGGAATTCTCCCTTTTTTATATTAAGGCACTTACAGAAGTTACTGAAACTGGTATCGTAGGTTTCTTGTTGTCATAATTCTCTAACAATATTGATACCCTGATGAGTTGATACTCTTCCCTCGTTTTGCCGTAATAAAAATCGGTTGGTACCTGTGATTTGCTAAAAGTTATTACTTACCAAGTATTCTAATAAAGTGTTCCCGCGAAGATTATTGTCAAAGCTACTAGGAATTAGTGTCGAGATGCCCCCATTAGTGCTTCTCACGGTATGGCTTTTTCTTCTTCTCTAAGGTAATGCTTGCAACAATGCTGGTTTTGTGGACTCTTCTAATGCCTTGTACTTTATTTTTATTGTGTTATTAATAATATCCGCCCAAAAAATATTAAGTAAACCGAAATCTTGTGTTAATAAGATTATCCTCAAACAGTATTAGTGTAGCGAACAACAAAACGTTTCACAAATTAGGAAATATGTAATTTTTGTTTAAACAATGAGATAATAAGCCTAATGCTTTGATGGTAGCAACTTATAACAACTCTCACAAAATAAAATTATTTTTAAATTATTTTCTTTCACCAATGTATTAAACTCAAAAATAAATTTTAGATAAAGATGCTAGAAATATGCATATTTGAACTTGTCAATTTATAAATGGCATATATTTAAAAGCTTAATATTTGGTAATTATTCCGGTAATATTATTCCATGTTGCTAATAATCAACCAGCCATCCTAATATACACGTACATGTATATATATATATATATATATATATATATATATATATATATATATATATATATATATATATATATATATATCTTCTTCCTTCAGCCGCTCTCTACCCACTGTCGGGTATAGGCCTCTGTCAAGTCTTTCCACTCTTCTCTATGTTGTGCTTGTTGATACCAGTTAAGCCCTCTCTTCAGATCGTCGCTCTATCTCTATTGGGGTCTTCCTATGCTTCGCTTTTCACCCCATTGTCTCCACCTAGTGATTTTGCCACTCCACTTATACGTCACTCTCGCTACATAGCCGGCCCAGCTCCATTTCAGAGATGTTATCCGTTTGATGATATCATCCACCCTTGTTTGTTGTCTAATGCATTTATTAGTTTTCTTGTCCTTCAAAGTAACACTCAATATATATATATATATATATATATATATATATATATATATATATATATATATATATATATATATATATATATATATATATACCGGGTGACACAGCCAACAACCCTCTAATTTTTTTATTTTGAAAGTTACATATTTGCATTTTTAAATACCAGAATGGGATATTATTAGGCTTTTTGATCACTTAAGAAATAGTTTTAACTACTTCCAGTTTGACCGGAAGTGACTATAACTTTCTTATTTTTAATGGAATGTATATTTTCTTATCATTTGCAATTCGCCTTGAAGTTCTCTTTCCAACGATGTATAACTAGTTGACAATTGTATGACAGGTGACCGGCAAAAACTGATTTAAACCCTTAGACCTAGGCCGCCATGGCGGATATACTAGCCATTGTTTTTGTTCGTTTTATCTCACTTTGGAAAGTATTTAAGACTATCCATTTATTGTGCCATTTTCGCAAGTCGAAGTGGCTCCTACAAAATTTTATGCTTTACATTCAGTTACAGAATTTTTTCTTTAAATAATGATCAATATCACCGAAATTAAGATAGGAACACTTATTTTTTATTTAACCTAGTTACACATTACAGATTTTTCATCAACATACATCTAACAGAACTATCTAACGCCAATAACGTGAAATCAACAAGTTCCATTACGGACTTAGTAGGCTGTGATAAAACAGACAAACCGAAAGTCATGGTTGCTGAGTGTTACCTAAAGTAAACAATAATAATGGTCATTTTGGTAACACGCAGCAACCATGACTTTCAGTTCGTCTGTTTTATCACAGCCTACTAAGTCCGTAATGGAACTTGTTGATATCACATTATTGCATAATAAAACGGTTTATTTTCTGAAAATAATATTAAATCCAATTGGTGTTAGATAGTTCTGTTAGATGTATGTAGGCAAAAAAAACTGTAATGTGTAACTAGGTTAAATAAAAAATATGTTTATATCTTAATTTCGGTGATATTGATCATTATTTAAAGAGAAAATTCTGTAAATGAATGTAAAGCATAAAATTTTGTAGGAACCACTCGCGATAAATAAATAGTCTTAAATTATTTCCAAAGTGAGATAAAACAAACAAAAACAATGGTTAGTATATCCGCCATGGCCGCCTAAGTCTAAGAGTTTAAATCAGTTTTTGCCGGTTACCCGTCCAACAAATGTCAACTTGTGATACATCGTTACAAAGAGAATTTCAAAGCGAATTGAAATTGATAAAAAATATACAGGGTTCCATTAAAAATAAGAAAGTTGCAGTTACTTCCGGTCAAACTAGAACTAGTTAAAAATATTTCTTAAGTGATAAAAAAAGCCCAATAATGTCCCATTCTGGTATCTAAAAATGCTAATATGTAATTTTCAAAATAAAAAAATTATATAAATATATATATATATATATATATATATATATATATATATATATATATATATATATATATATATACATATATATTTCCCACCATTGTAATACATTGTAACAAAACCGTTTACAAATATTAAAACAATCTTAATCATAAAATATTTAACCACATGCCTGGTAATGGTTCTTTTGCAGTGTACTGCCGTATATCTTGCTTAGTCGAGTCGTCAAAATTGTCACATTAAAAAAATCTTTTTTGAATAAATCATTTAACGTAAAATAGTTTTTTGACTTAATTCGAACGATTACTTTTCAAACAAGCACCAGCTAAGCACCAGCTACTTTAATTCAAATATTTAGTTATTCTTTAAGAAATTAAATAGTGTGATAAGAAAATACCTTCTATGTTAGAACATGTTATGCCTCATATTTGATTTTCGAGCATTGGTCCAGTCAAGCCCAATGTTCAAAATAAAATATGAAACAGCGAATAAAAAATAAATAAACATGTCGTGATCTAAAATTAACGTATGTATATAATGTAAAAAATAATAAAATCGTGCTTAGAGAAAACATAAATTTTCAAAATATAATGTAACCTAAAAAAATTACGATATAAGAAAAAACTTGGCATAATGACGGGCCGTAGCAGATTTAATAATGAATTTTAAATTAATTTAAAAAAAGAATCTTATTTTAAACTAACTAGATCATTTCAATTTTTTTTTGTCGAAAGAAGAATACAATAAAATTTCATTCTATTCTACGTTAAAAATGCCCCTTATAGTTTTGCAATTTCTTAAGTAAAAAGTTAAGATGTTTGTTTAATTAAATTTTTTTTGAAATTTTTTAAATTATACCTATATTATATATTATATAGTATACCTATATATTATACTATCAAAACACGAAAAGGTATAGGAACTGTCAAATAAATATTACAATATGTCAAGAAAAAAATTCTTCAATACAGTATAAATACTGATAGAAAAAATTCTAAACAATTTTGGACCAAATTAAATAATTTTAAATTAAACAAACGTCTAATAGAATACGCGATGATTTAGATAGTCGTAATAATATAAATAGTCATTTTTTTTTAAATGGCACTTATTAATCAACTAGCTTACCTTTTATAACAACAATTTAAAACCTTTAATAATAAATTATTTTCATTTTCATGCAATTTCGGAAAACATTATACATAGGTTGCTATTTATATTTCTGGCCTAATAATGAAAAAACAAATATTTTTATTCATAAAAATATTTGATATTATGAAAAATTCTCATTAAATTTCTTGAAAATATTACTGTCATTCGGGCCTTGCCATTTTAGTTGACGCTTGGCATTCTTACGAATATATTTAAGATAAATTAAGATAGACATAATGGGCGATCTCAAGGCTAGAATAGGCAACGAAGAACTGACAAACATAACACAAAGATTTAACGAAGAAGAGACAAATGTTAATGGGGATATGTTAAAATCCTTCCTCCTTAAAAATAAATAATACTTTTTTCAAACATGATATGAAAGGCAAAACTCTAGATGCCAACCAATAGAAAATTTATGCCAGAAATAATAGTAGATGTAGGAACACTGAATTCGGCTAATGTAGGTAGCGATCACAAATTGCTCCTATGCAAATTTAGACTAAAAATCAAAACCCCATCGAAACTAAAACCTATATATGTTAACAAATATAACATCGAATACTTCGACACCGAAAGCACAAACCAATTATATGAGAACCGCTTGAGACAAAAAATAACTCTACATCCAATCAGCGAACAAGAAAACATAGACCAACAGTGGACATCTTTAAAACAAAACATTATTAACACGGCAAAGGAAACCTTAAGCCAGAGACGGGTAAACATCAACAAAATAAATAAAACATCTTGGTTCCCGCCAGAAATAAAGGAGCTGGCAAAGAAGAAAAAGGAGGTATATGTACATTACATACACAACAAAACCCAAGACAACTGGAACGCGTATATCGCAGAAAGAAACTTAATGAATAAGAGAAGAAAACAAATTAAAGAAGAATATTGGGAGACATTTACTAGAGGGATGGAAAGTGATCTGTATGGCGCTCAAAGGAAAGTCTGGAAAATGTTCAGACGGAATAAACTTAATATAAAAGACACGGTACAAACTAATAACATTACAGTTCAAGAATAGCAAACATACTTTGAGAAATTATATAAAGAAGAAGAAAATAATGAAACCATACTTGAAGAAGTAGAAGAAGTAAATCCAGAAGTAAGTTTAGAATAGACAGAAAGAATTATAAGACGTCTTAATATCGAAAAGCTGCAGGACCAGACGACGTTACAAATGAGATGGTAAAATTTGTAGGAGAAAACCTATATCAACAACTAGCACAGCTCTTTACAAACATAGTAAAATATGGACAAAAACCTACAGATTGGAAAACTAGCATAACAATCCCAATGTTCAAAAAAAGGACAAAAGATGTCACCCGAAAACTACCGAAAAGAACGCTCCTAAATACTACCGTAAAAATATTAACAAAAATCATACTGGAAGAAATGAGCAAGGATATTCATATAAGAGAGGAACACCAGAGATTCCGCAAAAATCGATCGACCATAGATGCCATGTGTATAGTGAGGCTAAAGAATCTAACAGACCTGCGTCATGTGTTTCGTCGACATGACTCAAGCCTTCGATAAAGTATAATTAACAGATATTATAAAATTATTACCAAAAAAGCAGACAAATTAGCTAATAAAAATCATAGACATTAACACAGAATGTAGAAAAAATATAAAAGTGGGACTACTAAGCAGGAAAATAAAAATAAACGCCGGAATAAGATAAGGCGACTCACTTAATCCCTTTATCTTCAACCTTGTCATGGACCGAACAGTGAAGAATCTTCCAAAAACTAGAGAATACAAAATGGGCAACACACACTTCCATACAATCTGCTACGCCGATGATGCAGTCCTGATCTCCGATTCTAAGGACAACTTTCAGAAGATTTTTCACGCCTTCAAAAAGAGAAAAAACTAAACATGATTATCAACACAACCAAGATCAAATGTATGGTGGCTTCGAAAGAATTATTAAGATGCAAGATGGGGAAGCAAGGAAGTATTATTGAACAGGTTAATAATTTTAAGTACCTGGGAACAATGATAACAAGCTACGGAGACTTGTTCGTGCCCGGAACAGATGCAAAGAAATTATTGACGAAACCAAGGAGGCACACAATCGGCGAATTAGAAACAAACTTCTCGCTTATCTCAACGATTCCAGGTCCTTTTGGTCAGTCATTAAGGCAGTTAGCCAAAATTTCACCAAATCTACCATACCAACACTCACACGGCCAGATAATTATATTGCAACGACACCTGTTGAAAAAGCGAACTTGGCTGAACTCTTTGTTTCACATTCTACTGTCGATTTCCAGGGAAAAATACCACCTAATATTCCCATAGTGTACTCTAGGATGTTCGATGTTCTCTTCAGACAGCGTATCATAAAACGTATTTTAATGAAGCTAGACACCAAAAAAGCTTCTGGCGCCGACGGAATACCTGTCATAGTTTTCAAAAACTGTGCGAGGGAACTGACACCAGTTTTTTGTAGACTTTTCAACCTGTCCTACAGAAAGGGAATATTTCCTTCCTGCTGGAAGTGTGCCATAGTTCAGCCGATACCTAAAAAAGGCAAGAAGACCTTGCCAAATAACTACCGACCAGTCGCACTGCTTTCAATAATATCGAAAGTCATGGAAAAGGCTATCAATCAACATCTTCTAAAATATCTTGAAGAATTCAACATTATTAGTGATCACCAATATGGCTTTCGTAAACATAGATCAACAGTAGATCTTCTGACTTATGTAACACATGTTTGGAACAACGCAATTGAACACTTTGGAGAATCTCGAGCAGTTGCTCTTGACATATCCAAGGCAAATTATATAAAAACAACACTATGGTTTAATTTTTCCAATTATATTGGAAATTAAAACATTGTGTTGTTTTTATATAATTTTATTATGAATTTCCAACAAGTATCGGCTAACACAATCAAAGATATCCAAGGCACTTGCCCGTGTTTGGCACGATGGACTGTTGGTTAAGCTACGCTCTTATGGTATGTCTGAAAAGTTCTGTTTGTGGCTTTCATGTTTCCTCAGTGAACGTTCTTTACGAGTAGCGGTCGACGGATTTCTTTTAACACCTTCACTATCAACGTCGGTGTGCCCCAAGGCTCCATACTAACTCCTACCTTCTTTCTCATTTATATTAACGATTTGCTGGAAAAGACCGGAAATCCAATCACAGTTTTGCAGATGACAGTACGCTTATCTCTTCATTCACTTTGAACGCTCGGACATCGGCTGCTCAGGCGAGTATCCGCAGACAGCGGGAAGTTGTTCAACTTAACAAAGACCTGGAAGAAATTCTATCTTGTGGTGACAGTAACCAAGTGGAATTTAGCGTTACAAAAACCCAGGCGTCAGTTTTTTTCTAAAAAAGTTAACGTTGCTGAACCCGACATAGTTATGGCGGGGCACTCCATTCCTCTAACATCGTCACTCAATTTGTTGGGCGTTAATTTGTGAGCAAATATGTCCTGGCATGAGCATGTTGCAGGCATAGCAAGGAGAGCTTTTCAAAAGTTGGGAATATTATTTCGAACCAGAAAGCTTTACACTCCACAACAACTGTTAATTCTTTACAGAGCTCAAATTCGACCAACTATGGAATACTGCTCCCATGTTTGGGGCTCCGCTCCCAAACATACACTGTATTTGTTGGATTCTATTCAGAGAAGAGCTGTTCGTCTGATTGGATACCCGGAACTAACCGGCGGTCTTGATTCGCTGGAACATCGAAGAACGGTTGGCGACTTGAGCCTATTATACAAGTGTTCGGAGGATGTCGCCTGTTTAATTTCTCCCAGAGCGTTAGAAATACACGTCGCGCTGATACTTCACACCCGTATGAGGTTCAGCTTGTTACTTCTCGTAAAACGCTTTTCAAGCAGTCTTTTATATGGAGAATATCATCCCTTTGGAATAAATTGCCCAGGACTGTGTTTCTCACCGAGTACAATTCACAGCGATTCAAGAACTACGTGAATCGCTTTTTCCGCACACGTGTCGCTCCTGTAGCACTTTAGGGACCTCCCTGCAGCACGCGTGCCAGACCCATAAAAAAAATAAAAAAATGAAAAAAATAAACAGGGAAGTAAAATAGGCATCACTAATAGCAGATTGTTTGACGGATATAATATGGAAAAAGAAATACCTCACAGTGGAAAGTAAAATAAGAATATACAAGGCAACAGTGAGACCGATCTTCACATATGCTGTAGAAACAAGAGCTGACACATGTAAAACAGCACAAGTGATAAGGACAACAGAAATGAAGGTGATTAGGGATATGCATGGAAAAACTATCCACTACGGAATCCTCAACAAAGATCTACAAGAACTAAGCAAGATCCAAGAAATATCAAAATGGATCAGAACTAGAAGAAAATAATGGCATAAACACGTAGATCGAATAGACGACAATAGACTGGTAGAAAGGGCCAGACTCAATAAACCCTGCAGTATAAGAACTAGAGGCAGAGCTCCGAAAAGGGAGAAGGAATGCTGGACGTCCACATCGGAAGACTCTTAATGGGGACAAAGCAGGCAGTTTGCCTACTTATATGACACACCATATAAGAAAGAAGAAGAAGTAGCCACGAAAGAGTTAGTTTCGATGGCAGTATATCTAAAGTGAATTGAGCTCATCAGAGATAAGCAACCTGGTATTTTAAAATTAAACTAAGCTAATCACATAAAAATTCAGTGGTACTTTAATTAATATTCGGTTATTGGTAAGGTAGGTGTTAATACAAAACTTAATTATTATTTTGCTTTAAGCTTAAACAATACTTGAAGTACTACTCAGTATATATCACCACTACACCAAACACTTTATTTTTGCACTCGACACGCGTTTCGCTAACCATGTTAGCTTCATCAGGAGCGATGATTGACTAAAGTTAAACTACAAATCTACCCTATTTATACTTAGCCTAACCCTTGAATTACTCAAGCGGAACTAATGACATAGGCAAGGCCGTCAGTTCCGGTCAAGTAACCAGTAGAGGGGACTATAAGGAATAGGCCCTCTGTCTTTATTTAAACTACTTTTACATTTTATGATTTCCATACTTTCGTATGCGTTCAACAATCTCCTATCAGATACATCTTTTATTAATCTTAGATTATCTAATGTTACGGTATGATCAGCTTCAAGGGCATGTTCGGCAATGCTAGACTTTTCTGTTCTACTGTATTTTAAGTGTGCTAAATGTTCTTTAAATCGTGTTTTAATTGACCTTTTAGTTTTCCCAACGTACTTCTTGTCACAATCATTACAACTAATTTCATAAATTCCACTTTTCTCACAATTAGGAATCTTATCTTTGGGATTTCCTAAGATATTCCTCAGATTATCTGATGACTTATAGACTAAAGTGAGGCCTACCTTATTAAATACCTTATTGAGTCCCTTGCTATATTTCGGATTATATGGTATGGAGACATACTTGGTGTTATTTTCTTCGCGTGTAAAAAAGGTGGAATTCTGAATATTAAACCTAAACTTATGTCTATTTATTAGCTTATTTACTAAGTCATCGTCATAACCATTAACTCTAGTTATATTTCTAATACGATTCCTTTCTTTATTAAAGTTTACTCTATTCAGAGGGGAAGTGACCAAACGATGAACTAAAAAATGTAATGAGGCTAATTTATATTGTTTGCAATGAAATGAATCATTAGGAATATATCTATCTGTTACTGTGTCCTTCCTATAGATATCAAATTCTAATCTATTATTATTTTTAATAATTAAAATATCTAGAAAAGTTAATTGTCCTTTGTTCTCAACTTCGTAAGTGAATTTAATGGAATCATACCGGCTATTTAATTTAGAAACAAAATCATCAATATTTGCTTTCTTTATATCAAAAATCGCGAAAATATCATCCACATACCTATACCATACCCTTGGGAAATATTCGAATTCTTGACTGGCTTCGATTTCAAACTTACTTATGAATAAATTGGCTATGAAAGGTGATAAGCAATTACCCATAGCTGTTCCTTCTTTCTGAACATAAAATTGATTGTTATATTGGAAATAATTTTGTTCCATGCAAAGTTTAGATAATGTTATATATTCACGAATAATTTCGTCTTCAAAGTCATTCATTCTAAGTAATTCTTCGAGATATTGTAAAGTTTGTGGAATTGGCACACTTGGGAACAAAGAACTAACATCAAAAGAAATTAAGACTTCACCTTCATTGAGAACTAGATTTTTTGTTTTATTAATGAATTCTAGCGAATCGAAAAACATGATTAACAATACAAATTCTAATTCACGAAAAAACATAAAAGTAGTTAAAGGATTGAAAAAGAAAGATGTCTTCTACTTAAAAGCGGATAAAGGAAATAAGGACGTTATATTGGATAAGAAAGATTACTTTGAACGCGTAGATAATCTTATCGAATCTGGCCCTTATGGAAAGGTAATAAGAAATCCATTACCGAGAATGATATCATGAGGTTAAAAATTCTTTAAAAAAATGTAAGAACCTTGTCTCCGATTCGCTAAAATTTAAATTAAATGTGAGTAATCCTACCATACCAAAATTGTATTGCTTACCCAAAATTCACAAACCTGGAAAAAGCAATGCGACCCATTGTTTCATCGGTCGGATCACCCACATATTTAATATCTAAATGGTTATCAAAAGAACTTGAGAATTTACCATTAAATACTTTCGCAGTGAAGAATTCGTTAGAATTCATTAATAAAACAAAAAATCTAGTTCACAATGAAGGTGAAGTCTTAATTTCTTTTGATGTTAGTTCTTTGTTTCCAAGTGTGCCAATTCCACAAACTTTACAATATCTCGAAGAATTACTTAGAATGAATGACTTTGAAGACGAAATTATTCGTGAATATATAACATTATCTAAACTTTGCACGGAACTAAATTATTTCCAATATAACAATCAATTTTATGTTCAGAAAGAAGGAACAGCTATGGGTAATTGCTTATCACCTTTCATAGCCAATTTATTCATGAGTAAGTTTGAAATCGAAACCAGTTAAGAATTCGAATATTTCCCAAGGGTATGGTATAGGTATGTAGATGATATTTTCGCGATTTTTGATACAAAGAAAGTAAATATTGATGATTTTGTTCGTAAATTAAATAGCCGGTATGATTCCATTAAATTCACTTACGAAGTTGAGAACAAAGGACAATTACCTTTGCTAGATATTTTAATTATTAAAAATAATAATAGATTAGAATTTGATATCTATAGGAAGGACACAGTAACAGATAGATATATTCCTAATGATTCATTTCATTGCAAACAACATAAATTAGCCTCATTACATTTTTTAGTTCATCGTTTGGTCACTTTCCCTCTGAATAGAGTAACCTTTAATAAAGAAAGGAATCGTATTAGAAATATAAATAGAGTTAATGGTTATGACTATGACTTAGTAAATAAGCTAATAAATAGACATAAGTTTAGGTTTAATATTCAGAATTCCACCTTTTTTACACGCTAAGAAAATAACACCAAGTATGTCTCCATACCATATAATCCGGAATATAGCAAGGGACTCAATAAGGTATTTAATAAGGTAGGCCTCACTTTACTCTATAAGTCATTAGACAATCTGAGGAATATCTTAGGAAATCCCAAAGATAAGATTCCTATTTGTGAGAAAAGTGGAATTTATGAAATTAGTTGTAATGATTGTGACAAGAAGTATGTTGGGCAAATTAAACACGATTTAAAGAACATTTAGCACACTTAAAATACAGTAGAACAAAAAAGTCTAGCATTGCCGAACATGCCCTTGAAGCTGATCATACTGTAACATTAGATAATCTAAGATTAATAAAAGATGTGTCTGATAGGAGATTGTTGAACGCATACGAAAGTATGGAAATCATAAAATGTAAAAGTAGTTTAAATAAAGACAGAGGGCCTATTCCTTATAGTCCCCTCTACTGGTTACTTGACCGGAACTGACGGCCTTGCCTATGTCATTAGTTCCGCTTGAGTAATTCAAGGATTAGGCTAAGTATAAATAGGGTAGATTTGTAGTTTAACTTTAGTCAATCATCGCTCCTGATGAAGCTAACATGGTTAGCGAAACGCGCGTCGAGTGCAAAAATAAAGTGTTTGGTGTAGTGGTGATATATACTAAGTAGTATCATTGTGCCAAAGATTCCACATTCCCAACTTAATATTTGAAGTCCAAAATTTAATTTTTTATGGCGAATAATTTGTCTTCACAATAGTTACCTCAAATTTCTAAATCATCTCGAAATTATACTTTTATATTAGAGCGAATATTATTAATAATTTTATTTTTAATATTTAATTACCAAATAGTAATTTTTTTATAGATCGTATTAAAGAAAATAATTTTGGCCTATTTTAGAACTTTATGATGTCATTTTGTCACTTAATGCTCGTTTCAATCAAAGCTGTAAAATAAAGCGTTTATCCGATTTGTGGTAAATTATGCTTTTACAAGTTTGTCACCTGTATTTGGGATCGCTAATATATAAATAAACAGACTTTAAAGAAGTTTTCCATTTGAATAGGGAGGCATTATATCTTGGAATAAAAGTTATCTAAGAAGTTATGGAACGAACGTATATTTTTACAAGACTACTATTAATTATCACATCTGAATAAAAGAATAGTTAAGAATAAGAATAGTGATGGGATGGCCGCGATCAACGGTTCGATTTTTCAGTCGTAGACTTCTCCTTAGATTCTGTTCATGCTATCTCGAAATTTGATAGCTATGATTCGCAATTCATTTCAAAAGCAGTAGACTTTATTGCAACTGCTTATTCTTGACCTAATTGGTTTTTACAAATAGCTCAACACTTTTCAATAGGACGCTCCCTGGCGATTTGAGCGGTATTTTTCTGTGCACTCACAGATTTGACGTGGCACCTTTGATGGTAAGGGGTAATTTCTTTTTCGTATTGTTTCTTTCTTTTTAAAATAATTAAAAGTGTCTTTAGACAAAAATTTAATTTAATTTAAATATTCAAAATGTCCACTTTTAATGTTAAATCACGGAGTACTAATGTTGGATCTCGATTTAGCTCCGAATCTCTCAAACAGTTTTTAGGTGTGGTTTGCTTTGCTTTATGGCTAGTTTGTTCATCATTTCTAGGTTATCACAATCCTCATACTTCTTCATTAATCTCCATAAAGTTTTCTTTTTTGCTGTCATAGTACTGGACAAACCTTCCGCTGAGCACTTTTGAATCGGATACACAATTTTGGTGTTAAGGAGCCGTTGCACAAATAAAGCAATTAGATACTCAAAAAAAAAAATCTTCCTGAAAACAGAAATTGGTAAAAAAATACAAAAAAAGAGCGATAGGTCATGAAACGACGTTTAGATTGCGATGTGGAAAATAACCAAAACCACCTTTAGTTTCGCATTATCTCAGGTAGTCCATGATAATTGGCAGAAATATTCCTTCGCTGAAGATTCATTAAATTATTGATTAATCTTCATATAAAGACAAAGGTATATTAAAATAAATTTATTTTAAATTAGTCACAGACCATTTGAAAAATGACAACGTATGCGGCCATAATAATAAATTCTAAAGAGATTCTCCTGTATACATGCGAAGCAAAAATATTACTAAAATAAGGTACTCTCAAGGGCACCATTAGATATTTCAAATGAGTGCCTGGCCTCAGAATTATGAATATCTGTAGGAGAGAAACAGCAAAAATTAGGTCTGCTATCATAAATGTTGATTACAATAAAGTTAATTTTTACTCAAAATTATAATTTTTTACAGCTTAAACAAGATGTTGTAATCTATATAATTTCACAGTTAATAATTAACTACATTTATGGAGTTTATAAGTATCAATATTTGTTTGTCATAGGGTAGATATATCATATTTAATTTAGGTATGTGAAAATAAATAACACGTACAATCTTCCAGTCATATTGCGCCAGAAAATATCTGATTTTGATTTTTTTAATAACAAATTTTTATTCATATTATGCGGAACTTCATACCTTTGTGAAAATTCTTGTTTGATTAAAAGTATAAATAAATTCCTCCCTCTCTTTCACCCGAAAGAATATGATTGGAAAAATTTTCAGAAGAAAGCCTGTATATCAGAAATAAAAAAAAAAATTATATACCGAATCACGTATTACCATTGGGTATTAAATATTTTTCAACGATAACACTTCCATCGTGATAATATTTCTAAAATTTTTCGGGTGGATTTATTTTTCAAATATAGGTCTTTTTAAAAACAATAACTAGTTTTTCTTTATTGAAATGGAGGTTAAACATTTCCGTCTCTCCTGATTTTTTTATTTGTATCGGGAGGCACATAGTCCTGACTAAAAATTTTAGTTTAGAATACGATATTAATACCAAGAGAAATTTTAAGTTGAAGAAGTTTTAAAAATCTAAGAATAAAAGTCGTCGATACTTAATAACTCTACCCAACTAATGAATTTTTTTATATAAAATATTTTATTATATAAAACAACATTAACATCCATTAACGCTGTCACAAAGTCGGAGTTTTATATAAACTGATCAACAATATTTTTCGGTGGTATAAAATTACAATTACTTCATTTAATATGTGTACCTTTGGTACCTAAAACAGTCTGGTATGTAGAGAAATACTTTATGTGTTATAATTTTAAAAATAAACAGCACAACAATTAATTTTCCGAATTGGAGCTGTAAAAATTACAACAAATTTTTTCAGTTCCGTCTGTCTAGAATTGCTTGCAAAGTACATGTAAAATGTTTTTAAACAATACTATTGTCCGGGAGAAAAAGTATCATTTGTTTGTTTGTTATATATATATATATATATATATATATATATATATATATATATATATATATATATGTATGTATATATATATATATATATATATATATATATATATATATATATATAACAAACACGTATAAAATATGGCTGATTGTAAACGTGACATTGTTGCTGCGGTTTGACTATACCTTTCACAACCAATTTAATAAAAAAAATAAAATGTTACCTCTTAAAATAATTACTTACTGACCTCCAACATATAATTACCCTTCAAGTTTCATATTTCAATATTCTAATTGTCGAAAAGTTCTATAAAAATATTTTAAAATCTTTTAACCCAAGATTAGTTTTTGTTGATTTACGTCACACTAAAAATGTTAACCCACTTATCCCGAAACAGTTTGTAATTCCAAGAATAACTGTACTTTTAGAACTCAGTAATCCATCTAAACACTATATTATCAAATATAAAAGCCAATTGGGCAGATGAATGTTTTAGATTCCATGCAACTAAAAAGGATATAACTTTTGTAAATCTGACTATCGAAACCTACATTTGACGAAATAAGTAATTAATTTTTAAATAAACAATATACAAAATCACCAATTCCTAAAACAAACTGGTATTTTAGAAAAGGTTACGAAAGACAGTTATATTTCTTAAAAGTCGTAATTTATTCTATTAAGAGAAACATACAGCACAGTTTAAATGCCAGTACCTTCCTAACTGTCATCACACATGAGTAAAAAAATTACACTTTATAATACACCTCCGAAATCAAGCCCATTCGGGCAGGAATCTGCCAAGACTCCGGCTCGAATGGGCTTGACTTCTGAGGTGAAAGGACAAGGTCCCCTACTAAGACCGCCAGATGCCTACAATTCTGGAATTCATGAGCAGTTCCCACCTCAAATTTCTGGACAAAGCCACACACCACTCCAACTTCACAGTCAGAAACGCTTACCGTATCCCCCTGCGCCATGCCCGAAGTCGAATTCCAAGACCATGAAATATCTTTAGATTCAAATATTATGTGCATATCTTAGAACCCAATATGTAGACACACTTTTTAGTCAATCATTGTATAATAGTAATAGTTCTGAGCTACCTAATAATAATAGAAATAAATAGGTTTATAAAAGTTTTCAGCAGTTGTAAAAATAAAGTAATTGTAACGACAATTAAGGTAAATAAATATATATAGTATTATTACATTAAAATAAAAGTCATGTGAAAATTTCCAAATTTTTCATTCGGACTTTATTTATTTTACTAGTTTTTTTACTATTTTGGTAGATATTTATTGCGCTGCAAGTTAACTATATCTTGTGTGATCACATTCACATTCTTTTTTTTTTAAATAAGTTGAAATAAATTTTTGGTATTAGAAATAATTCAATTTAAAAAAGTTATTTCAAAGATCTAAGCTAGTAAAAATAAATAATAAACACAACATGTAACTCAAACTTTAAGATTGGGTATTGTATAAACATAAAGAGAAAAAAATCTTGTGCAGTTAAAAATTAATTTATAACTATCCCTCAACCAATTGTTCGTATTCAAAAGTTAAGAGTTGATTTATTTCAAAATTCGAATAATGGCTTAAGCTGGAAAGTAGTTCTGGAGTATTAAATAAAAATATAATAATATATAAATCCTTGCATGACAAATCAATAGGATACACTTAGAAGTTTAAGTATTTAGTGTTATTTTGCTACATTGTTCTTGTTTTACTCTGTCATGTACTACCAATTAGAGTGTTCAAAACTTGTTCCATTACGGCCATTGTTAAATATAAGTTTTTATTTAATTATTATTCCAATAAAATAATAACAAACAACAAAACAAATAATCGGACATTAATTATAATAGCTAGCTAATTTTAATACTAAAATATTCAAATAAATGTTATTTTGATACCATATAAAAATTTATATTTGCAACTTTAAAGACTTTTCTATGTGATTTTAACAGTAGGTTTAGTCTAAGAATGATATCGTTAAAAACACATGTTACTTGCAACAATGTCAACATAAAAAAACTATCTAAATTCATATTTGATTGGTTTGGCTAAAGCACATAGCAAAATTGTAGAAGATTTAAATCTTCTATTCATTCTTTAAGTATTTAACTTAATTAATAAAAAGCTACTAGATTTACCTTTCTACATAAAATTGATCTAAAGCAGCGTTTCTCAACCTTTCAGTATTTGCGACCCAATTTTCAAACATAATTTTCATCGCGCCTCACCCCCCCCCTCTCATACAATAACAATGCATGCAATAATAATGTATTTTCAGTATTTTGATGCCAAAGCTCCACTATGACCTTAATTACAAACCTTCCAAACTACCAAAAATAAGTAAATTTGTTCATATTTGGCAACACATATCTGCTGCGTTGACAAAATTAGAATCGATGCCTCTCTATTGCTCTCTGTCACTCCCACGATATCGGTAGCGGCTTCGCGAGAAGTTCCGAGTTGTCTCGAACATTCGGAAAGTCTGCCCAAAAGTGTATAAATGCTGCAATGTTCAATTACAGCCCGTCCCAGTCGAGTTGATCCTTCTACTGCTATTCGATTTATCGTGAATGTCTATGTTATAATTTACGTGTTAATTGAAATTCAAGCTATTAAGTATTCACGGCAGTAAATTTATACAGAATCATGGATAAATTTTTCAGTGGGCGTAAGCGAGCATTAGACGATAGTGAAGCATCAACAAGTGCACAGACGAGCGTAGTCCCGAAAATAAAATCAAGAAAATATTCTCAAGGATATCTAAATTTAGGGTTTACCAGTACTAAAGTAAATGAAGAAGAAAGGCCCCTGTGTGTTATTTGCTCAAAAATCTTGGCAGCAGACAGCATGAAACCAAATAAACTTAAACGACATTTGGAAACGCTTCATTGTGAGTACCTTAACAAACCCTGAGAATTCTTCGAATTAAAACTAATCATATGTAAAGCAGAAATTATTTTTTAAAAAAACTTTGTCTGTGAATGAAAAAGCTTTACTTGCCTCTTACACAGTTTCATATAAAATAGCTTGTTTTGCCAGCAGCAATATTTGGAGATAATTTTGCCAAACAATTGCTATCCATACCTATATCAAATCATACTGTTGCCCGTCGAATTGTTGCGTGACAAATTGTTTTCAATTCAGCTTGATGAGGCAACAGATAGCAATAAAGATGCTCATTTCATTACCTATGTTTGATTTTGTGATGGTATGTCAGCAATAGAAGAACTATTTTTCTGCAAACCAATAGAACTCAAATCAACATCACTCGCATTATTTGCTTTCTTAAATAATTTTATAAAAAAGTATGGTGCTCATTCCATGTCTGGAAGATTTCAAAGTGTACAAGCACTTGTGAAAGAAAAATCTCCACTATGTGTGTAGACACATTGTATGATCCAGAGAGAAGCTCTGTCTTCCAAGGAAATGAGTCCTGCCCTGAATATTGTGGTCACTACAGTTGTAACCGTAGTAAATTATATTAAAATGAGACCCCTAAAATCTAGAATTTTTCCTGCATTTTGGGTGCCGAACATTCAGCGTTACTATTTTATGCGAGGCAAGATGGTTATCACGTGGATAATGTTTGCAACGTGTTTATGAATTAAGAAATGAAATCGCCATTTTTCTAGAAAAGGAAAACCGACCGGAAGCTGAGAAGTTTCGAGATAGTTTATTTGTGATAAAATTGAGCTACTTGGTCGATATATTCGAGAAACTAAATAGTTTAAATCTTCAACTCCAAGGAACAAATACACATATATTCCATACAAGTGATAAAATTAATGCGTTTTGTAGAAAATTGGAATTGTGGAGCAGAAATGTAAAGCAAAATAACCTAGAAATGTTTGCAAATGTGAGTGAATGTGTTTAAACATACAAGGCTGAAGAACGTGAAAGTTGTTTTAGTAACCATTGAAAATCATCTAGCCATGTTGACAAAGAATTTTAAAAAGTATTTTCTTACTGACGAGAACTTGGTAGCAAGTTACGAGTGAGTTAGGGATCCATTTCAAAATACTCCCGAAGGGCTCTCAACTTCCGAAGAAGAAATCTTCATAGACTTCATGGAAAGTGGCGAAATTAAAAGACAATTTAATAATAAATCACTCTTTGAATTTTGGGCAGGGGTGAATGATGAGTTTTCTGCACTGAAAACAAGAGCATTTCGTATACTATTACGATTTTTAACATCCTACCTTTGTGAAACCGGACTTTCTGCGGTGGCCGCTTTCAAAACAAAATATAGATCTCAACTAAATATAGAAAAAGAACTCAGAGTATCTATTTCTAATATTAAACCATCCTTCGAAAATCTTTGCTCTACAAAACAGGCCCAAGTGAGTTACTAATAATTATTAAACTTGTTTTTAATTTAGTATTGATATGTTAATTATTTGGTAAATAAATTATGCAGTACTAATACAATCCTATTTATATGTGTATATCAGTGTAAATGTGTATTTTATTTTTTATTATGTCAGAATGTATTTTGTTTTACTTTCCTTTCAATAAAGTATATCAAATGTTTTTAATGAATGTTTTTAATAATAATTTCTTTTCGATACCCTCGCGCCACCAATAGTGTAATCACGCCCCCCTAGTGGGGCGCGCCCCACAGGTTGGGAAACGCTGATCTAAAGAAACTTTCATAGGAAAAATTGCACATTTTCTTCCCTCGTTGTAGTATTTCTTGGTTACATTTTGCTTTAAAACCCAAAACAGTATATAATTCATTTAAAAATTTTTATAATAAATTTGTATGGCCATATTATTCAAAAAATTATTTCTGGCAAAAATTTTGTTCTGTAAATTAGAATATAGTAAAAAAATAGTTTTAAAAATAAACTTCACCAAAACCAAATATTTAACTATCGAAAGTGATCATAACAGCAAGGAGCATTAATAGAAGGTGAAAGAATAAAAATAAAAAAATAAATAAATAAAAAATAAAAGTATAAAAAAAAATAAAAAAAGAAACATTGATATATTTAAGACAAAAAATTTAAATATCAACAAATAAGTTAAAGGCTGACTTGGATAGAAGAGTCTCATTGGCTTGGACTGGGTTCGGAAGGTTACAATCTACATTTAAATTGGGCATCCCAAATACAATAAACGCCTTAGTGTGCGATCAATATGTACTGCCGGTATTAATATGTGGTACTGAAACGTGAGCTTTAAATAAAAGTAAAAATTGTGGCTGGCCGGGGCTTGGTGGCGTAGTACTTTGCTACTGTGCAGAAGATCGAGGCTTCAATCCCGCGCTTATTTATTAATTTATTTAAGTAAGTGGCCTGGCCACGTACATAGGTAGTAGTTGTTTGCAGAAATTCAAATAATATCCGTGGCAGCACTACCGCGTTGTTCAAAAGGTACTGTGAAATACAAAAATGTATGTTTCGGCACTTGGACAACGTTGACGGGTATTACGATATCCTCATCGATATCCTTGGGATATGGAAAATGGGTAAAATCCCTACTGAGGCAGAGAGGTGAGCAATTAAAAAAAATAAAAAATAAAAGTATAATATATAAAGTCCAGGTAATCCAAAGAGCAATGGAGGGGAAAATGCTAAATAATAGACTTCTAGATCGTAATCCTAACATCGAGATACGAAGATGATCAAAAGTGACAGATGTAATACAACGAATATGTATATTAAGGAGGAACTGGACGGGGCATATCGCAAGGATGAATGATAGTAGATGGACACGCCGTATGGTTGAATGGAGGCCTATAGAACATACAAGATGCAGAGGTAGACCACAGACAAGATGGACGGAAGACATAAAATGACTAGCGGGACACGATTGAATGAGTTGATTGGAGACAACTTGGGGAGGCTTACATCCGACTATGGATGGAATAAGTTAGTGATGATGATGATGAAACATATAAATGTCCATTAAATTAAATCGCACTACTTTGACGAGTTAACCATAGAACGGCAGCTTTCACGGTGTTGGTTCGATGAAAAATCATGGTTAATGTGACTAAACTGTGTTAATTTGAAGTAACTTTCCGACATTTTGCATGAGATATCTTCAGGGATCTCGAATAAAAAAACTAAAAAAGCTCAATGAAGCACAAGTCAAGTATTTATTCCTGTCTGAAATTCACTTAACCCTTAGCCAGCATAGTCAGTCAATACTCTTTTACCATAGATACACGGTACTGGAGACAAAATAGCCAAATTACTTAAAAGGTGCAATATTCGCATACCTTTAGGAAAAAATGGTCCTTATGAAATCCTTGTTCTTGTGATTGTAAAAGAAACTGAACGATCAACAGCAACTAAAATTAAAGAATATTAATGATGTACCAAAAAGAAACAAATTATACAGTCATCTAACCTGACATCAACAATCTACAGATCATTCCGTCAACGTAACAGAAGCCAGACTTCTTGTTTCTGTTTCCAGTTGTTCTAAACATAAGATTTGGGAATCAATCGAAATTTACAAACATTCTAACAACATTAATAGGATTACAGTCTGCATCGCATGTGGAAAACGATTATTATACTGGGTTCACTCAATGTTAACGATTTTCCATTTAATTTTTGTCATTCAAATGTTATTTTTAAAATTCTCTAAAACTATAAAGCTTAAAAACTATAAGTTACACTTCTACTTCAAGTAATATTTATACGTGTCCGAAATTTGAAAATTATATCCGATTTCGTTTGAGAATACATAAACCAACGAAAACTGCCATATCTAGACTCCGTATATTCAAGATAGCATATTTAAGTTTATTCATTTTTTAATTAATTAAAACTTACTTACTTAATCTTTATGCCTTTCTACCCCTTGTTAGGGGTGTAAAGCCCGTGGAGTTGAGTTATTCTATATCTGTCTTTTCCATATTTCCTTCTATATCATTCCATCCTGTTTAAATTGTCGACTGCCTCTTTTGTTCCTTCTGTATTAGTTCTGTATCTTGTTCCGGTATTATGTCTCTATGTTGATTTTTGTATGCTTTTCCTTCTAATTTTTTGCATCCATTTCCTTTCCTCTTTATTTCAGTGATTCCTACATAGTGCATTTGTTGTTCCTCTTTTCCGTTTATACCCCTATTATTCCGTGTTCTCAATCTAAAAACTCGATAGTTATTTCCCATTTCTTTCTTTCTATCTATTTTTTTGATTATCTTCTTATTTGTATTCATTTTACTAGTCCTCTCTTCCGTATCCTTTATCTTTGCCAGGGTCGTCGTCAATCTACCTATCTCTCTCCTTTTTCTCAGTTTTTTGACTTGATGGTCATAATATTCTTTGTTTGTTCTTTCAGTTTTTCTTCCTCGATGTCCCGTTTATATTCTCTTCCTTCGATTCCGATTTTCTGATATCCTATTCTCACCCTTTTTCCATTCTTTCTCTCGTTCTCTGCTATATGCTTCTATTTCTTTTGAATTTCGCGTTCATCTTTTGTTAAATCGTTGTTTATATAAACTCTCTCTCTTAGGTTTCTCAATTTGTTTTATTTTTTATTGCAGCTTCCTTATCTCCCGTGTTTCCAAGTTATATCTTGTATATAGTCGCTCCCATTTTTATCACATCTTTAATCTGTACTTTTTTCTCCATACTCCTCTCCATAAAAAGTTCTACACTCATTTTCAGATCTGGTTGGCTATTCGCTTCAAAACTCATTCCCGATATTACAATATTATTCCTTACGTTGTCTTTTTCCAGTCTACTCATCTTCAAATCCATACTTCTCATGTTTTCTCTAATTATCTTATTTTCCTCTTTCAATGCTTCATTCTCCTTTCTTAGTTCCTTCAACTCTTGTTGGTACCTCTTCTGATCTTGTTTCATATCCTTTATATCTGACATTAGCTCTCTGATCATTTCTATCAAATTGTCTATCTTATCTGCGCTTTCGTTTTTCTCTCTCTGTGGTGTTCTTATCAGCTTTTTACTCTTCTTGAATAATCCCATTGGCTCCTCTTTTTCTTCAACTCTTCCTCTTTTCGAGTCTCCTGAGGTATAATCATCGCTATCCATTGTGTATAGTAACCAAATTGAAAAAGGGCTGCAGAAGAAATCAGAAATATGGAGAGTACGGGATAATATGGTATGTAGAACATATGCATGTTTCGAAGCAAGCGGTGGACATTTTAATCATCGTCCATAATAAAAGATAAGTAAACTTCCTAATTTTATTATTTCAATTTTATTTTTTTATTAGTTAAAATTATATTTAGGGGTACCAGATTTTTCATATTTTTTTAAATATTTTTGCTGTCAAAATAAATAATGTTTTTAATGATTGATTTCTATTTTATGTTATGTGTATATATATATATATATATATATATATATATATATATATATATATATATATATATATATATATATGTATGTATATATATATATATATATATATATATATATATATATATATATATATATATATATATATATATATATATATATATATATATATATATATATATATATATATATATATATATATATATATATATATATATATATATATATATATATATGTATATATATATATATATATATATATATATATATATATATATATATATATATAAACTTTAAACCTCCATAACTAAATACTAAAAAAAGTGATCAATAAAAATAATTCCTGCACGTAATGAATTAAAATATTCACCTACGGAATAAAATTCGTTGTCTACAAGTAACTTCTTCAATTTGCCCTTAAAAAAACCTAGGTTTTTGGTACTCTTCAGATGTTCTAGAAATGCCTTAAAGGCTTTTATACAACTAATTAAAGGTCCCTTATGAAATCAAGAGATGTGATCAAAGGGTTTGGCTAAGTTATTCCCACCACAGGACTATAGACTATTGTCCACTAATAATGTATTGTTTGTTTTTAAATTTAATCTTTAATTTCTCCGTGATTTTTCTCTTTACTTTAGAGATAATCTATTGCATTGTCACTGAAATTCCTGAAAAATAAAATGTTATACGAATATTTTTAGACAAGACGATCTATAGAGTTTTGTAAATAAATATACGTGTAAATTCCATGAGATATTAAAAACAGTAAATATATCATGTAGTAAAAACCACATCTGCATGTGTTTCACTACACAAAGAATAAAGAATGTCAATAAACAACGTTTATATCCAATTTATTAAAATTTTTAGGGTTAAAATCCAGTCCAGCTTCTTTTTTAAATAATTCAAAAGTTTTCGAATTTGAAAAAAGTATTAAATGTGCTTCTACATGACTCCACGAATCCCCCGTCAATATATTAAGTGCTTTCCATAACACTCTATATATATATATATATATATATATATATATATATATATATATATATATATAGCTTTTAGAAATTATTTGTATGTAACACAATAAAAATTTACTTCAAAAGATATTTACTTAAACAGGTCGAAACAGGTTACTAAAGTTTCAATCCCATTAAACTGATTATTACAGTTTTAACTTTCTGTGTAATCTCCAAAGATAAAATAAAAGAAACATGCAACCGCGTATAGGTTATCAAGGTGTTAGGATATTAAAGAAATAGTATAGGATAGGGACAGGATAAATAGAATTAGAATAAATACTATTTCAAACACTTTCATATTGGTCATTTTTTAAAATAATTATATACATATATACAGGGTGTTATGAGAATCGCATAATATATTCAAGCTCATATACTGTAGCAAAAATAAATGGAGAAAGATATTAATAATAACGCCCTTCGATAACAACACATAAAACTAACTTAAAGAGGTCCCAGACATTCAATAGCCGCTCCAGTTCGTCTGACGACGAACTAAAAAAATACTTATCGATATCTATTTTATTAATGCAATCAGTTGATTATTTTAATATTTGCCTGCTTTTTAATAAGTAATAAACAACTTGTTTCTTCTTAACAATTAAAAATTTTCTAGTAGGCAATGCATTAAACACAACATATAACATATAAATTAAAATTTGGCCCCACTGTTTTTGTTTAATTAAATAAACTGTTACAAAATAAATTGCTACTAACCTTCGGTGATATCAGTGAATTATAGTTATTCAAGAACAACGTGAATCGCTCTTTCCGCCCACATGCCGCTCCTGGAGGGCTTTAAGGACTTACCTGCAGCACGTGTGGTAGATCCATAAAAAAAAATCACTTAGGGTACTTTCGACATTACCCATTTACAACATTTCAGAAGAAAACATTTATTTTTGCAAAATAGATGCAAACATGTAAAAATTTTTGACATATCATCGATGAGTGTGTGTCTTCACCTCTCCTTTAAAACTTTCTTTCTCTCTCTCTCTCATTCAGATTTCAACGCCCATCTCCCAAAATAACGCAGGCTATTGATTTATAAGATTTTGAACAATGTTAAAATTTAACAACAATTACCATTAGACGTATCTCTAATTAACATGACTGGTCACACAGTATATATATATATATATATATATATATATATATATATATATATATATATATATATATATATATATATATAGATATGTAGTTAGCTTCGGGCGGCAGTAGCAGCTAGATCAGAGTATCGAGTAGCAGCAGCAGCAAGAGCACTTGAAAATGCCAAATGAGATTTTGGCGAAGCATCGTGCAAATTCCTTGTTAGACGAACGGATTGAAACCCGGAATTTTAGTGCATTATATATTTATATATACATATATATATATATATATATATATATATATATATATATATATATATATATATATATATATATACATATTTATATATATATATATATATATATATATATATATATATATATATATATATATATATATTTATATATATATATACAGTAATACCCCGCTTTACGCTAGGGATACGTTCCGAAAAAAATCGCGTTAACTGAAATTCGCGTATATCGAGGTTTATGATTAAACATAGTCAAAATTTAATACAAAAAAATACAAATCATTTTAATCAATCACTTTAATTCTAAGAACACTTTATGCAATACATACTCTTATTTTTTACGGAAAAATACATCTATTGTCTTTTGGGTAACGTTTTGTTTACGTTCTTGTAAAATACGTTCATAACACCCAACACTGTTTTTAATTGTTTGACACACGGTCAAGACACGGTCATCATTATTGTCTATACTCTGCAATATGTCCAAACCTGAATAAATTTTTGAAAGTGCATTTTGTATTTCCCCTGAAGATAAAACTTTCTCTTCTACTTGTTCTTCCTCATCGTAGATAGGATTATTCTGTAACTCGATCAGATCTTCATTGCTAATAGGATCGTCGTGCGTTGCTACAAGTTCTACGAGATCTTCTACCGTGACATCTTCAAGTTCAGACCCCTCAATCATTGCAGCAATGTCTTCAAGCACTTGTCTCTGCATCTGGACAATTCTTCTAGGTGCTTCCACTACATCTGGCCAAAGATTACGCCACACCCCATTCATACAACTCATTTTAACTTCCTTCCAAGCCTCTTCTATGTTGTGAATAGACTTCATAATGTTGTATGACTTCCACCACTCTCGCATAGACTGTCTTCCTTCCCCGTCAGTTTCATGAATTAGTTGGCTAAAAGTGCGGCGATGGTAATAAGCTTTGAAGTTTGCTATTGCTCCCTGGTCCATAGGTTGTAATATTGACGTAGTGTTTGGTGGAAGGAACTTTACGTACACTTTTAAGTCTCTGGGCGTATCAAGTGAGGTTGGATGTCCTGGGGCATTGTCTAGGAGTAATATAACTTTAGGTTCAAGCCCATTTCTGTCACAGTATGATTTGACTGATGGGCAAAAACTATTAGAATACCATTCTTGAAAAATTTCCCGTGTAACCCACGCCTTTCTGTTTGATCGCCACACAACTGGTAGACTTGTCTTGTCTGTGCCTCGCATTGCACGGGGTGTTTCTGAATGGTACACTAGTAAAGGTTTCAGTTTGAAATCACCAGTGGCATTACCACCCAGCAGAAGTGTTAGTCGATCTTTCGCAGCTTTGAAACCACTGGCTTGACGTTCTTCCTTAGAAATGAATGTTCGAGATGGCATTTTTTTCCAGTAAAGTGCGGTCTCATCAACATTGAAGATGAGACAAGCAGGAATTTTCTCTCGTCTAACGAAGTCTTGAAACTTGTCTGGAAACTCAGCTGCAGCTTGAATGTCCGCGCTGGCCGCCTCGCCTGTTATGTGGATATTGTGAAGATTAGAACGCTGCTTGAACCGATGGAACCAGCCTCTGCTGGCAGCAAAAGTCGGAGTGGCACTCCCTTCTCCTTCTTTTGTTTTCAGCATCTCATACAAAGATTTTGCTTTTGTGCATATGAGATCTTGACTTAGTGGTGTGTTCTTCTTATTCAAATCTTCGATCCAGACTGACAGTAATTTCTCCATTCTTTCTAAGATAGATGATCTCGAACGAGAAAGTTTTGTTGCACTTATAGGTGTTGAACCTTCGCTGGAGATTTTAATTTTTTCCCGATTTTTATAAATCGTTCTCACAGTCGATTCTGAGAGTCCAAAATCTCTCCCAACAATTGTTGCTTTGCCTCCATTTTCCATTCTTCTTAACACTTTCATCTTCAATTCCAAAGTGACGCTTTTACGCTCTTTTTTCTTTACAGGCGGCATTTTTAACGTAGGGTTAAATTATGTATGTATGTATCTCCAATAAATATTAAAACAAAACTGCCAGCCGACCGAACTAACATTACGGAACAAATGAACACACGAAACGAACGAGGAAATCCCCATAGAACAAAGTCGAAGGACAGGGAATTCCCAATTCTTCAAAGAGAATATTCAGAGAAAGCGGGGATCCCCCCGCGACCATAGAGAAGTTAATGACTACATGAGCGCGAAATTTGAAATTCGCGTTATAGTGAAACCGCGCGTAACGGGGTCGCGCTAAGCGGGGTATTACTGTATATATATATATATATATATATATATATATATATATATATATATATATATATATATATATATATATATATATATATATATATATATATATATATATATGTATATTTAATTTTCTTCTTAATAAAGTCAAAGTATACAAAGCCCGAAAACGTATATCTTGAAATTGAAAACTTTAGTTTTCAATTTCAAGATATATATACATATATATACATATATATATATATATATATATATATATATATATATATATATATATATATATGTATATTTAATTTTCTTCTTAATAAAGTCAAAGTATACAAAGCCCGAAAACGTATATCTTGAAATTGAAAACTTTAATTTTCAATTTCAAGATATACGTTTTCGGGCTTTGTATAGACCATTACCATAGACCAGTAATTACGCATGTTATTATACATCAAATAACGGATACAAGGATCATATTTAGTCTATTGTATAGTCAAAAACTGAAGTTTTAAAAAAACAATATATTGTTTATGACTATACAATAGACTAAATATGATCCTTGTATCCGTTATTTAATGTATAATAACATGCGTAATTACTGGTCTATGGTAAGTACTCTTATATTAAATTGTTTAGGAGGTCAAGGAGACTTTTGTTAGTAGTCGAATTCTGAAAATTGAACGGTATGTTAAAATATTATTATAATATATAATAATATAACCGGTAAAGTGCAAGTTGGACTTGCGCAATTATAGTTCCATAGGTTGATTGCTTTTAAAATAAAAAAAAATTACGGAAGAATAAAATAAGTAGTGACTTCAAAAAACACATCACAAATGAGTTTTCAACTAAGTTTTTTTTTTCCGATTTTTACCGAAAACTGATGAATCTATTTTTTTTATGTATCAGATAAATTGCTAAAAGGTAACTCGATTTTCAAGACATTAGTCATTTGAATTGTTCATTTATATTACTAAAGCTTAATTTTACAGAAATGACAAAAAAATAACTGAAGTTGTGCAGTGCAGGCCAAAGAACTCCTTTTAAACTATGATTTAACCGATAAAAGTAAATGTTATTCCAAAATTACAAAACTGTTAGAATTACAATTTGGTTCAAGGAAACCCCGTTCAATTTTTATTTGATATTTTCTTACAAAAATCTTTATTTCAGCACATTTATGATAAAAGTTATTGCATTGTCTACAACAAATTTAACTGGACAGCTAGAAGTTTCTACATCAACTAGACCAAACCTAACTTCTGCACCCCTTTATGGAATCTACTTGGTAACTTTTTTGTATAAAGAGCTAAAATTAACACGTTTCGGTAACAGCCAAGTACAGGTATGCGTAACGGGGTCGCGCTAAGCGGGGTATTACTGTATATATATATATATATATATATATATATATATATATATATATATATATATATATATATATATATATATATATATATATATATATATATATATATATATATATATATATATATATATATATATATATATTATATTTAAAGTTACGTTGTGCTTTTTATATAAATTATAAGTTTAAAATACCCAAACCTAGTGAAGTCATAAACTGTGTTTTTCTGATTAAAATTAGCTGAATTAACATACCGAAAAATTTTTCTTTAAACACTTTTCTTAGTTACTTATGTAATTATATCTTTTTTTTAGGGGCATAGCACACAGAACTTTTCAGACATACTATAAAAGTGTAGCTTCGTGCCATCGTGCCAAACATGGTCGAATGCTTTGGATATATCAAGTGTAACCGCTCGAGATTCCCCCAAGTGTTCAATTGCATTGTTCCAAATGTGTGTTACAAGTTAGAAGATCTGTTGATCTTTGCTTACAAAAGCCGTATTGATGGTCGCTAATAATATTCAATCCTTCAAGATATTTTAGAAGATACTGATTAATAGCCCTTTCCATGACTTTCGATATTATTGAAAGCAGTGTGACTAATCGGTAGTTGTTCGGCAAGATCTTTTTGCTGAACTGTAGCACATCTCCAGCAGAAAGGAAATATTTCCTTTCTGTAGGATAGGTTGAAAAGTCTATAGAAAACTGGTGTTAGCCTCTCTCGCATTTTTAGAGTACTGTGGCAGGTATTCCGTCAGCGCCTGAAGCTTTTTTGGTGTCTAGGTTCATTAAAATACGTTTCAGAATACGCTGGTTGACGACAATATCGGGCACCCTTAGCTGCACTATGGAAATAGTTAATGCTGGAAATCGACAGCAGAATGTAAAGCAAAAAGTTCAGCTAATAAGTTAGCTTCCTCAACTGGTGTTGTTGCAATAGTATTATCTGGCGGTATGATTGGTGGTATAGTAGCTTCAGTAAAATTTTGACTAATAGCCTTGGCGATTGAATAAAAAGACCTGGAATTGTTAGAGCAGGCAAGAAATTTGTTTTTAATTCTCTGATTAGGCGACTCCTTGGCTTCGTCGATAATCTTTTTGTATCTGTTCCGGGTACAAACAAAGATGTTTGGATTTATTTCGTTAAGATTTTTACGACGTTGTCGGTTGCTAAAATGTTTAAAAGCAACAGCTTCTTTGGATTTTCAGTCAACCCAGGAAGGACATTTCTTCGAGAAAACGGATGTACGCTTTCATATCAGCCGAAATGACATCGGAAACCTCCTTATGGCAGTTAAATGAGTTCTTCCGATTTAGCAGATTTGTAACACCAAATCTTTCGTGGTTCAGACACCTCTCTCTATTATTGATCGGTAGGATACTTAATGTCAAAAGCAGTTTATGGTTGGAAAATCTAACGGCGAATTTATAGTGACAGTATAAATCTCTGTATCGGTGGTTAAAAACAGGTCAAGATGGATCCGTGTTGATTCATCGATAAGGTGAGTAAACTGATTGAGAATGGTTCGTCGGTCGTATTTGAATACTTAAGCCAGTTGATAACAACAAAGCTTCGGGGCTCCTATGCCTCCTCTTGCCGACAAGAGAGATCGCTTCTGACAAAAAGACAGACTCCAAAGGGTCGCCTAAACCGGGAATAGAAGTCGTACCCAGGATACAGAGAGTTGACTGTGCTGGTCGATGAACTGACTTTGGTTTCACAGAGAGCGACTACGTGGGGTTTATTTGATTGCAGGTGCAGTGAATTTATATTCAAGTTTATAGGAAACCTCGTATGTTACAAAAATCTATTTTAAAATCGTAATATCTGCATGGTTACGCCCCCGAACCAGAGTTCAACTCCGAAATTATTGAATCCTGGGAGCGTCGTCTGGTTACTTGGTCTTGCAGTCCTGGGATATCGCCACAACCATAAAACGTTAAGCAACTTTAGACAGTGAACGATGCCTGGGCATCTACCAGCATCTACTCCTTTATATCTCTTTAACAACAGATTATTTATCTCGGTTAAGAAGGGTATATTGCTTATTTATTCTTTTAGAAACAGATATTTTTTGTAAACTGGACTTAATAGCCGCGTCTCGCGGATCTATGGTAACAATAGTGAACATTGTAGTCAGAAATATATACTTTAAGCACTGAAGTATTCTAAAAAAGCATATTTGTTTATCAAAGACTGTATTCTCATTTAAAATTTAAAATAAAAAAAGACTATTAATAAATACTCTAAGTTTATTTTTAAGGTAACAATTACTCAAAATGCCTACCGTTAACAGCGAGGCAATGACCCAATCTCTCAGAAATAGCCTGAGTTTTGCAGAGAATCCGGGGTGATCTGTGCTACTTTATATTGAATTCTTTGCTGTAAACCTTCTACAGTTTCAGGTCGACTTCGGTAAACTTTGGTTTTCAAATGAGCCGATAAAAAAAAACCGAGTGGCGTAAGGTCGGGACTCCTTGCAGGTCATTCTACAACACCTCTTCTGCCTATCCACCGATTAGGAAAAATCGCAGCCAAATATCTACGAACATTAGTTTCATAATGAGGAGGTGCTCCGTCCTGTTGATACCCCAGATTCCTGTTAGGGGTATCCAAATTATTTTCATCGGGAAAAAGACCTGCATAAGTTAGAATAACATACTCTTGGAGTAACTGTAAATACCGCTGTCGTGTAAGGTTTCCATCGATAAAAAAGGGACCAGTGATATGACGTCCACAAATCCCTGCCCACATGTTTATCTTTTCTGGCCTTTGAGAATGACTGTAGACTATCCAGTGGGGATTCTCAGTAGACCAGTACCGGCAGATATGCCTGTTAACTGTTTCGTAAAGACAAAATGTAGCCTCGCCAGAAAAAACAATATTATGAATTAGGTTAGGATCATTATTGATTCGTTCCATCACGACCTAGCAAAATTCAACGCGTCTATCGTAGTCATTTTCAGATAATTCTTGCAATAGAATGGGTTTGTATGGATGCAGTTTTTCTTCATACGACTTAAGGTATCTTTACTTATGTTGTGGTCTAGGCACAGCTGACGAGTGGTTGTATGGGGATTTTCTGCAATTTCCAATAGAACATCTAACTTTTTATCATCACTTGTTTTAACTTTTGGAGGTCCAGATTTAGAACGATCCTTAACATGACCTGATTGTCTAAGTCGTTTTAATGTTTTGCTAACTACGGATTAGGTAATAGATTCTCGATTCGGACATGCGTTAAGAAGGTTACACACCTCCTGTTGTGTGACCTACGGTCTTCGTAACCAACCATCATTAACAAAGTGATTCTTTTAGTTTCTGTTAAATGTACCATGATGTTACGCTCAAATGGTTATTTCACAAAATGCAGCAATAATCGTTTTCGTCAATAAATTATTTTTTGACGTGTTAAGTCGTTACCTGACAGTAAATGTTTGACACAAGCGAGCTTAAGATTTTTTTTAAAATTTGATATCCTTAATTTAAAATATCAATAATTCCAAAACAGTTCAATTTAGGCATACGGTATGTTAGAAAAATAATATCTAGAATTTTTAGTAGGATAATATACAGGGCTTTCCATTTAAAAAAATTTAAGATGGCGTATGTTATGTTATTATCAGCATCAGCATGTGCGTCGTATAATACCCTATAACTTTTATTTAAACGTTTTTTTGATACACTGATTAATAAATCCTGAAAACATAAAGAGAGCTGCAACTACACAATGAAATCGGAGTGCTCAGATTACAGACACTAAGTTATAAAATAGAAAATTTGGAAGTTAGTAAACAAACGAGTTCACAGACTATTTAAAGTCAAAGCATCAGTCATTAAAATTACTAATTAGACAAATAGATTAAAAATTATAGTAAATGAATCCAACTCTGTATATATAAATTTTACCAACTACTAAACAAATACTTATAAATGTAAATCTCATTACTTAGGTAGTGACGTTGACGCTAGTCTCGCTGGAAACTCTATATTAAAAAGAAAAAAGAACTCGAAATTAATAAAAAAAATGTGTTTTTAGATTGGCTGCAAAATGAGATAATGTTGTTTAAGCACAGAGCTAAACCCGTGCAGACTTAAGATATTCAGCTATGGAGCTGTGCTAGTTAAAATAATATCTAAATTATAAAAAATATTCGAGATCAAAGTACTTATGAATATTATAGATGATACTTGATACATACGACACGTTGGTACATAGAAATAGATATTATCAAACAGACTAGAACTAAACTCTCCTAGAGACACGAACGGCGACTTAATTTTATTTAGACTAGGTATTGAAATTTTTGTCGATATATTGATAGTTATCACAACTATCGATATATCGAATAACAATAGATAAGTTCAAAAACTATCAATATATTTATAACTACGGATATAGCTATTAATATGTCGATAGTCATTACTTTTTTCCACCACCCTGCCATCAATTTAAGAAGGTAATAACAATTTTTTTTAGGAGAAATAATTCGCCTTGGAAGTCTCTTCAGTCCCTGGCATCGATTTTTAAATAATAAATATCTACACTGATAAGTGTAAGTTAAAGTTATCGATAGATGGGTTACCACTAACTATCTATATCGATCTGGATACGATATCGACCATCCCTCGCCTTGACTGGCTGAATAGTCTTACGAAATAACCTTGCGAAGCGGATGATCACCCAATGCGGATATATCTTACCTAATACTTCCCAGAGCGGTGCATGTTAGAAGTACACGTCGCGCTAATACTTCACATCCGTGTGAGGTTCAGCTTGTTACTCCTAGTACAACGCTTTTCAAGCAGTTTTTTATATGGAGCACATCATCCCCTTGGAATAATTTGCCCTTCCCTGTAGCACGTGTGCTAGACCTATAAAAAAAATAATAATAAGCACATAGTTTTATGTGACCAAAATCATTATTTTGTTTTTAGAGATTTTAAATCGGGTTTTATTTCTAAATATAGCAGTGAAAGCTTTTTGGAGTGCATATTTTGAAGAAAAATACACCGCACCCGAGCTCCATTCCTCGGCTTTCTCTGCAAATTCCTCTGTGGATTTCTCTTCTTCTTCGGAACTTTCGACGTTATTATTGGGTTCAGCAGAAATAAGCATTTGTATCTTCTTTATTAAACGACATAGATCTTTTTATGGATGTTCTGTACTAGATATTAAGGGATCTGAGCTGAGCAATAATCTGTTGAGGACATCTAAATTGCATTCTTCTCTTGAGAATTTTCTTGCAAAATTTTGCTGGTACAGGCGAAAGTGCTTGTTTCGCGCCTCTACTGCTTCTTCGGACAGTAAGTAATCCAATTGGCAAAAGAGCCTTTTCCATTACTGTTGCATCGTAAATTAATGTTTTGTGCATCGTAGGAGTCATGGGATGGCAGGGATACAACTCCACATAAATTTTGATGCTCTCATATCCAGAGTCTGCGAATTTTTTTTAAATCGACTTTATGACCACTCTTTTTTTTATGGGTCTAGCACACGTGCTACAGGGAAGTCTCTAAAACGCTACAGGAGCGACATGTGTGCGGAGAAAGCGAATCACGTTGTTTTTGAATCGCTGTCAATTGTACTCGGTGGGAAACACAGTCCTGGGCAAATTATTCCAAAGGGATGATGTTCTCCATATAAAAGACTACTTGCAAAGCGTTGTACGAGGAGTTTGTTACTTCTAAATCATTTTCAAGCGATTTATAAAGTTGAAGTCGACACCGGTAATTTCAGCGGCCCCCCTCTGCATATGCGGCAAATATACTACTTTTATTGCCATCATTGGTGGTACCAAATCCAGCTTTTAGCACTATGATTAAGACGGTTCGCTCTCTGAATTTTGCCTGTATTTCTGCCTTTTTTTGCTTGACAATTTCTTTGTTATTGTCCGATTATAGCTGCCACTTTTGCACAGGAAGCTTGTATGACAAAAGCAGAATACTTTCAAATAATCGGATCCTAGCGTGCAATACAGAGAGGCCAAACTACAATGCATCTGTGTCGACATTATTTTTTACACTGAGGTCATTAAACTGCTTTGAACTGACACCGCAAATGTAGCATCTCCTTGTTGAAGGAGTTGAAATAACTGAATTGTACACTTTTGCATCGACCATAGTTAGTGCATTATATGTTTCATGCAAAAAGTAATGTCTCCTTGTACGAATTCGCTGTTTGCCAAAGCGTTTATTGCATTTTGTATGTAAGTAATTTCAAAATTTGTAATATCCACTGTTTCTTTGACAAATCTAATCCTCATTGGCCGACAGTATCCTGACGAAGAGAGAGTTGAATTCTGCCAAATAACTTTCTTATTTGTCCTACAAATCAATTGTAGTACAACAAAGTAACTTTAAAAAATGTTGCAGTCAATTGCATCTTCTTCTTGTATTTTTTGCTCAAATTGTGCTTGGTGCGATCCGTCACATCCCCATTTCGAAACGAGTGTTAATGATTGACGCTCTTCTAGATTTAATTCTTTTAGTATATCCTTCAAATATGTGGCAAAACGTTTAACCGTGTCATCCAATAAATGTTATAAGTTAATTTCAGCACTTGTTTCATTTATCCAATAAATGTTATAAGTTAATTTCAGCACTTGTTTCATTTACCCAATAAACCTCTTTCGCCGGAGTCCTTTTTGCTTGGTGTACCTCGGATAATACTTCTTGTTACTATTCTTTATTATTTCATACTATCTCCCTGAGGGGTCAGCTTCTGCAAACATTGAGAGGGCGGCTATTGAATTTAGTTGTGACTGTTTTTCATGCTGTTTTGATATTTTATATGTTTTCTGGTATGCTTGGGCTGCCTGGGAAAAGTTAGTTATGTCTTTTAAAATATTAGATGTAATTCCCTCTCCAGAACCAGAACCTTTCTTCCTTTGCTCATCCCAATATTCGTCCTGCGATAAAATATAGCTCTTAAGATATATCAGTTTTTTTTTAAATTTGGCAAGTTTTGTTCCTGCATTTGGTCAAAAGTGGTCAACGTGTTACTACTCGAGCACCTGAACTATCCTCGGATCCTAGAACAAAATAAAAACTGTTTAATTAAAAAAAATAAATAAATAAATACAAAATACCACTTGGTTTTCACCGTCTGATTTAAAGTCCATGAAAACCTCGATTTCATGAGAAACACGGCTAATATTGATATTGATTAGTGCAAATACTCCTTTTTATGTTAAGACCAATAAAATCACTCACAATTTTCTTCAAGATAAACTCCAAGAAAGAAAAATCACTTTTTTAAATTACTGTTTTGTAATGGATGCCGAGAAGAGAAACGGACACTCAGAGCGACGATCAAATTTCGACTGAGACTCCGAAGCACGTGCTGTCAAATTGGTAACGAGTGGGGTAGCCTAGTGTTCGTTCCATGCCCATTCAACGTTGTTAGGTAGCAATTTTTTTCTACCTGGAACAAGTTTTAGGAAATCGATTTATGATCGCCTAAAACGCTGAAATACCCCTATGTGCTACGGTGGGCGTATTTGCTGTCCTGTCCTTATATATATATATATATATATATATATATATATATATATATATATATATATATATATAATGGATCTAGCATATGTGCTGCAGGGAAATCTATAATGCGCTACACATGTGCTGAAAAAGCGATTCACGTTGGTCTTGAATCGTTGTAAATTGTACTCAGTGGGAAACATAGTCCTGAGCAAATTATTCCAAAGAGATGAAGTTCTCCATACAAACGATTGCTTGAAAAGGATTGTACGAGGAGTAACAAGCTAAACCTCATACGGATATGAAGTATTAAGGTGACGTGTATTTCTAGCAGGCATCGCTCTGGGAAGAATTAAGCGGACTACATCCATCCAACACTTTCCATGAAAATACTTGTAAAATAGACTCAAGTCGCCAACGGTTCTTCGACATCCCAACAAATCAAGGCTACCGGTCAGTTCCGGGTCTCTAATTAGGCAAACAGCTCTTCTCTGAATAGAATCCAACAAATGCAGTGTATGTTTGAGAGCAGATCCACAAACATGAGAGCAGTATTCCACAGTTGGTCGAATTTGAGCTTTGTACAGAATTAACAGCTGTTGTGGAATGTAAAGTTTTCTAGTTCGAAATAATATTCCTAGCTTTCGAGAAGCTCTATTTACTATGCTTGCAACATGTTCATGCCAAGACATATTTGCTCCCAATTTAATGCCCAACAAATTAAATGATGATGATAGAGGAATAGAGTACCCTAACATAAGTATATTGGGGTCAGCAAAGTTAACTTTTTTAGAAAGAACGGCCGCATGGGTTTTTGTAGCGTTAAATTCTACTTGCCTATTGTCACCCCAAGATATAATTTCTTCCAGGTCTTTGTTAAGTTGAGTGACTTCCTGCTGTCTGCGGATGATTGTCTGAGTAGCCAATATACGAGCGTTCAAAGTGAATGAAGAGATAAGCATACTGTCATCTGCAAAGCTGTAGCTTGGATTCCCTGTCTTTTCCAGCAGATCGTTAATATAAATGAGGAAGAGAGTAAGAGATAATATCGAGCCATGGGGTATACGGGCATTGATAGTAAAGGTGTTAGAAAGAAATCCGTCGACTGCCACTCTTAAAGAACCCTCCTTGAGGAAATATCTGAGCCACAAACAGAACTTTTCAGATATACCAAAATAACATAGCTTAGATAAAAATCCATTGTGCCAAGCACAGTCGAATGCCTTGGATGTATTAAGAGCAACCGTTAAATATATACATATATATATATATATATATATATATATATATATATATATATATATATATATATATAACTTTTTGGAGTCTTTAATAGCACAGTTGAGTCAGTCCCGCAAAAATCATAAATAGAAAATATAACGACAACTCTAATACCACGACGAGAAGAAGTTTATCGGATATACCGTAGAACATAATGGAAATAATATACACATTTTCCGACTTTTTAGGTCTCATCAGAAGCTGGTACCAAGTTATACTATAAAAATCTTAGAAGTTAAAATTCACAAAATGTTTACAGACTGTATACTTTATATATATATATATATATATATATATATATATATATATATATATATATATATACATATACATATATATATATATATATATATATATATATATATATATATATATATATATATATATATATATTTAACCCACTTTCGATTTAAACGGTAGTAAAACTGTAAATCATATTTAAGGATTCGGCTCATATAGAGGTTGGAACTGTTGGCCGTGAGCTAAAAGTGTAACAGTCTAATTGAAAGATGAATAACCCAAAAGCTGTAACGTTACCCTAATAATAATTTAAAATGAGTGACTAATATGCACTTGATGTTTACCGTCAAGTGCATATTAGTCATTCATTTTAAATTCAATATATTTTTAATAAAGACATATTATATTTCCAGTTTGGATACAATAGGAGCAACTAGTGGCTCTAACGGACACAACTTGATTACAAATGGTGAACATTGACTCGTTGTAGATAAAAAATAATATATACTTTAATTATTACTTATTATGACAATAAAGTGTTGAACTGACTATTTTACCACAAACATTTTTATTGCTATATCATCACAAATAATTGAAATTGTGAGAAACGTGGCTAAAACAACTTGTACTCCTGATATTTTAAACACACTACATGAAGAATTTTTAGCATTTATTATTGTACAAAATATTTAATATATAGGAAGTACAATTTGTAGAAGAAACATAAATTTATTCATTACAGTGTATAGTTTAATATATAACCAAATTAGTAAATATATAGAGAGAGTATTTTTTAGGTTTTCGCGTTTTTTTGACAGGTTCAAAAGTTGCTAAAACAAGTGACTGTGACAAATATAGTCTAACGATGAATGAATAAAGGACAAACATCCTATTGAAATTACTAAAAATTTTAAATGCGGTCCTATACTACGTCATTCATCTTCAGGCATTGCCTGTAGCAATCCTAGTTATAATAACGACATTATCTTAAAAGGAAAATGGTCTGTAAAATATCGTCAATACTTTTGCATTCAGTTTTATTTATTTCTTTTTGTATAAACCGCTAAATTAGATTGAAACATTTTAAATCGATCCTGACAACTTAAGTCTTTTATAAAGAAATAAGCCCGTAAATGAGGTGGAAAATAAGATAATAATAAGTAGTAAAATGATTTTGATCCATCTGACTTTCGTATCCTTATTTACTGAATACTATAATAATGTAAAAATAATGTTTCAATCCACTCTATATACAGCCTTGGCCAAAAGTATTAGGCACTCCTAAACACGTGAAACTCATAAAATATTGAAAAAACAGACTAACTGTTTTAACAATACTATAGACGGCGCTGTCAAAAGTTAACTTAAACAATAGACAATCTCTTTTACAGGTCCATAATACACCTGGCCCACAAAATTGCGATAATGAGGTTTTTTTGAAAAATATTTTTAATGTTTTATCAGTCTCTTTTTACTATTGTAGTGTCAAGAAGCTTCCGTGCGTGTTTTATTTGTGAACTGGACATTCTTATATTTGAGAAATGCCTAAGAAAAGTGAGCTTGGTATCGAAAAACGAATTAAAATTCAAACCCTACATGAACGAGGCAAGTCCCAAGTAGAAATAGCCAAGTTAGTGAAATGTTCTCGGTGCGCAGTGTAATGTGCTATTAAAAGGTTTGTGGAGACTAGCTCCCATGCCAACAAAATGAGAACGGGCAGAAAACGTAAGATTAATTAGCGGCAAGACAGAAAACATCCACGAGTTTATTAAAAATCGAAAAAAAAACATCATCTTAGGTCGCTCCAACTCTGTCGGAAGAGAGTGGGATGCCGATTAGTTCTCTAACGGCAAGGAGAAGACTGACAGAAGCTGGATTAAGAGGGTGCAAAGCTAGAAAGAAGCTTTGGCTTTCAGAGACCAATAGGAAGAAACGCTTAGAGTGGGCTCTGAAGCACCAACATTTTAGCGAAGAGGATTGGTCTAATGTTGTATGGTCCGACGAATCCAACTTTGAGGTAAGTTTTTATATGATTTATTTTAACAAATATATACATACAATTACTCTTGATTTAATCCGTTTTAGTCAAAATAATAACTAATTTTTTAATTGAGTGTTTTTTCTATTCTTATAGCTATTCGGAACGTCAGGTGTGACATTCGTGAGGCGGCGTGTCGGCGAGGAATACCATCCAGATTGCGTGGTACCTACTGTAAAACACGTAGGAGGCAGCATTATGATCTGGGGCTGCATGGCTGCTAAAGGTGTCGGCTTGTGAAGGCCGCACGAACAGCCAAAAGTACATAAATGTACTAGAAACTGTACTGATACCTTCGCTAAGGCGCCTTTTTGGAGACACTAATTTAGACGACATCAAATTCCAGCAAGATAATGCACCTTTTCATAAATCAGCGGCTACGATGCTCTGGTTTATAGACAATAATATTGTCTTGTTGGATTGGCCGGCGAAGTCTCCAGATCTAAACCCTATCGAGCATCTTTGGGGTATTCTAAAACGCAAGATACGGGAGCATAGCATAACATCGAAAGCAGCGCTAAAAAGCGCTTTGATGGATGAGTGGGATGCCATAAGTACAACTGAATGTACTAGGCTTATACGCAGCATGCCCCAAAGAATTGCTGCTGTAATTAAAGCTAAAGGCGGACACACCAAATATTAATTTATTTCATAATTTTACCTCAATATACGATTTTACAAAACATACGAATTATGAAGTAAATTGTAGGGTGCCTAATACTTTTGGCCAAGGCTGTATTTATTTCAAAAGCCACAGTATAACATATTGAATATATATTAAATTCTCTATAGATTAATTTATTTGTTTCTTTAATTTTAATCCCTCTAGCCAATAAATACAAGGAAGATCTAAAATGTTTACCGTAAAATATACTATAACTCCTTTATAGTTTATCCTATAAGAGACTTCCAACTGAGAATAAAGACAACAGGAGGTCCAAGTGTGGGCAATGTCACTGTCACGGTCTGCTTTGATGCATATAGGGTTAAAGCGCATTTGATGACGTAAGGCGGACTAAATGACACAAACATGATCATGGTCCTTTTGTTTGGCTTGTGTAATAAAGAGACAAACGCCATTAATTTTGAATATAAAAACTGACATGTTATTTTAATTTATTTTATTTAAACGAAGAATTATGTAAATTTGTTCTTTTTAATTCATTTAGCATAATCGTACAAACTTACAACAAATATGAATCTTTTTCTGTGTGTTAAATATGTTTCATAGGTGCACACTTAATACTTGATTTTTCCTAGCTATAAAATTAATTTCCTCAAGAGAACAGACTTAAAAGCGCTATATAAAATATTATCAGTAGATTTATCCTGTTATTATAGGTAATACCAAAGCAAACAGTTAGGCGTGAAGATTTTAAATAACCTAAATAACATTAGAGAAATTGTACATCTAATTTAAAATTCGGAATATGTATACTATATTAAATATATAATTATTGTTAATAATATTCCTTGTGGAGCATTATCAGCTATAGATATCTATAATATATATAAAATGCAACGTCTCTCTGTCTGTCTGTCTGTCTGTCCGTTAGTGCGCTTATCACTGGAGAACCACTTATTCGATTTACGTACTTTTTTTTAAAAAACATAAAGATGTTCTCTAGCCAGGTTATAGGCTATATTTTATTAGGATAGGTAGCATAAGGAATAAGCAATGACGATAATAGTGAATCAAGTCGGAGAAAAGTTTGCCGCTAGAGCGTTTTCTTGCAATACACTGCCTAAAGCATTAAATATGGAACAATATCATGTAGCAAAGAATATAATATATATAAAATGCAACGTCTCTCTGTCTGTCTATCTGTCCGTTAGTGCGCTTATGACTCGAGAACCACTTATCTGATTTACGTGTTGTTTTTTTTAATTCATACATTTGTTCTCTGGTCAGGTTATCTATAATCTTCTATATAATATATATAAAATGCAACGTCTCTCTGTCTGTCTGCCTGTCTCTCTGCCTGCCTGTCTGTCTGTCCGTTAGTGCGCTTATCACTGGAGAACCACTTATCCGATTTACGTGCTTTTTTTTTAAAACATACATATGTTCTCTGGCCAAGTTATCTATCTATAATATATATAAAATGCAACGTCTCTCTGTCTGTTCGTTAGTGCGTTACGTCCTTTTTTTTAAAACATATATATGTTCTCTGGCCAGGTTATAGGATATATTTTATTGCGTTAGGTAACATAAAGAATAAGCAGTGACGATAATAGTGAATTAAGTTGGAAAAAAGGTTAGTGCGTTCTCTTGCAATACACTGCCTAAACCATTAAATATGGAACAATATCATGTTACAAAGAATATAATATGTACAAAATGCAACGTCTCTCTGTCTGTCTGTCTCTCCGCTAGTGCGCTTATCACTTGAGAACCACTTATCCGATTTACGTGTTTTTATAAATTTATACATATATTCTATATAATTCGATATAATACTAGATAATGGGAGATAAGGTGAGATAATGGGAGATAAGTATAAATAATGGGAGATAAGGAGAAATATTGCGAGATAAGTCAAGATAAGCCTAGATAATGGCAGATAAGGTATGATAATGGGAGATAAGGAGAAATAATGAGAGATAAGGAGAAATAATGGAAGATGAGCAGAGATAAGCCCAGACAATGGAAATTATGTAGAGATAATGGGAGATAAGGAGAAATAATGGGATATAAGGGAAAATAATGGCTGATATTTTATTAAGTTAGGTAACATAAGGAATGAGTAGTGACGAGAGTAGGGAATCAAGTCGACGCGAGCGGAGCCGCGGGCACGGCTTGTATATCTATAAGTGCCATCAACCATCGATAGATAAAATTTATTATCACACATACCTAATCTTGATTAGCCGAATTCAAACTGACCGAGCAGGCGCGTGAGGCCCAGTCGGGTTGAAATATAAAAGACACGAGGCTTTCTTCAAACTTCTGCTGGTACAGTCTTGGTCTCGTAAGTCTTAAAGCCGAAAATAGCTTCTATTCAGCACAATTGTTGAATGGCATTTTCTTTGCATACGGAGCGCAAACCAGCAAAACGACCTTCTTGGGTGCGCGTGCAAATCATAGTGAGAGGACCTCTGAACATAACACGGTGGCCTCAGATTAAAAGCCTTCACACTGCTTCCTGAGACTGCTCGTTCAGTTAGGACTAGAAATGGTCGATAATGAATTTTACTTATCGATAGTTGATGACAACCCACCTATCAATAATTTTAACTTATCCATAATTATCGATATTTATCGATATATTGATAGTTATCCTTAACTATCAATTTATCATTATTTGTTATCCAATAATCAATGTCAAACGCGGGAAGGACTTCCGAAAAGAACAGTGTGTCCTTAAAAAATTGTTACCACCTTCTAAAAGGGATGACCAGTGGTGGAAAGAAATTATGACTATCGATAACTATCAATACATCTATCGATATTTATCAATATGTTGATAATTTTTAAATTAATCAATTGTTATTCCATATATCGATAATTACCGATAGCTATCAATATATCGAAAAAAATACTGATTCCTAGTCTGGATCCAGTTATTTAGTCACTGTTCGTATTTCTTGGAAAAGTTGTATTCCAGTTTGTTCGATAGTATTTACTTCCATGCCCCAGTGAAGGTTACTATTCCTAAGGGCTTTAGAAGCATCTACGATGTTCATCAGTAAATTCTCGAATATTTGTTATAATTTGAATATTATTTTGGCTGAGCTCCATAGCTGAATACACTAAGCTTATACTGGTTTAGGTATTTGCTTATGCAACATTAGCTTATTTTGCAGCCAATAAGACAATATATTTTCTTACATTTAATTTTGAGTTCTTGTTAGTGTTCCGTACTTATAAGATCACTTCGGTGTATGTCTGTCTGTCACACCCGATTTTCTCCGAAACTATTTGACATAAAAAGTGGAAATTTGGTACTAATATAGAAATTGATGGCCTCATCAGAGCCGTGTAGTTTTGAAAATTAAATTTTGACTCAAGGGGTTAGTTTAGAGGGGTGAAATCGTATTAGAAATATAACTAGAGTTAATGGATACGACGATGACTTAGTAAATAAGCTAATAAATAGACATAAATTTAGGTTTAATATTCAGAATTCCACCTTTTTTACACGCGAAGAAAATAACACCAAATATGTCTCCATACCATATAATCCGAAATATAGCAAGGGACTCAATAAGGTATTTAATAACGTAGGCCTCACCTTAGTCTATAAGTCATCAGACAATCTGAGGAATATCTTAGGAAATCCCAAAGATAAGATTCCTAATTGTGAGAAAAGTGGAATTTATGAAATTAGTTGTAATGTTTGTGACAAAAAGTATGTTGGGCAAACTAAAAGGTGGGGGAGCGGGATAGAATATCTCCCCTGGTATGTTCTGCCTGTCGTAGGAGGCGACTTAAAGAACAACCTAGATGGTAGATGCCCAGATCCCACCAGCATCGCCCGGTGTGATACCATCGCATCGGCTTAGGCTGCGTGAAGTTGCTTAACGTTTCGTGGCTGTGCCGATGTCCCGGACTGTGGGACCAGATAGCATGATGACGCACCTGGATACAAAAAATTCCGGAAGTAAAATAGCCCCCCCGTTCGGATCTCCGGGTGGGGGCTGGTTCAGGGGCGTCGACATGCAGAGATCAGAATTTCAAAATGGATTTTTGCAACATACTAGGTTTAAACACGAACATAAATTCAGTGCACCAACACCTGCAATCAAATAAACCTCATGTACTCGCTCTCTGTGAAACTAAGGTCAGTTCATCGACCAGCACAGTAAACTATCTTTATCCTGGGTACGACTTCTATTCCCGATTTAGGCGTAACTTTGGAATCTGTCTTTATGTCAGAAGCGACCTCTCTTGCCAACGAGAAGAGACTCTGGAGCCCCCAAACTTTGATGTTATGTGGTTAAAAATAACGACTCAACCAACCACAAGGTTCATCTGTATCCTCTATCGACCACCAAGTGATACTAACTTTAGAACACTTTTCGCTTCCCTTGCAGACACCATCGATCATTTACAAATTAACTATCCAAATGCCGAAATTGCCATCCTGGACGACTTTAATGTCCACAACATCAACTGGCTTAAATATTCAAATACTACCGATGAACAAGGTCGTGAAGCCGAATCATTTTCAATCAGTTGTGGCTTAACTCAGCTTATTGACGAACCAACACGGATCCCTGATCGAGACGGAGAGTTTGCCAGTCTTCTTGATCTCTTTTTAACCACCAATCCGGAGATTTACACAGTCAGCGTAAATCCGCCGTTAGGTTCTTCCGACCATAAACTACTTTCAACATCGAGTATTCTACCAATCAATGACAGAGAGGCGCCTAAACCGCGCAAGATTTGGCACTACAAGTCTGCTAAATGGGAAGATATCATGGAATATTTTCGAACTTTCCCTTGGTTGGATATTTGTTTTCGATCCGACGACCCATCTGACTGCACCAGGGAGGTTTCCGATGTTATTTTGGCCGGTATGGAGGCTTACATCCCTTTTTCGAAGAAATGCCCTTCCAACGGCAAGCCTTGGTTTCACCGAAAATGCAAAGAAGCTGTTGCTTCTAAACATCTTGCATACCGACAATGGCGCGAAAATCCTAACACCATAAATCGTAACACATTTGTTCGTGCCAGGAACAGATGCAAAGAAATTATCGACGAAACCAAGGAGGTACACAATCAACGGATTAGAAACAAACTTCTCGCCTATCCCGGCAATTCATGGTCCTTTTGGTCGGTCGCTAAGGCAGTTAGTCAAAATTTCACCAAATCCACCATACCACCACTCACACGGCCAGATAATTCTATTGCAACGACACCTGTTGAGAAAGCGAACTTGTTGGCTGAACTCTTTGCTTCACATTCTACTGTCGATTTCCAAGGAAAAACACCACCTACTATTCCCATAGTGCAGTCAAGGATGCCCGATGTTGTCTTCAGACAGCGTATTATAAAGCGTATTCTGATGAAGCTAGACACCAAAAAGGCTGGCGCTGACGGAATACCTGCCATAGTTCTTAAAATCTGTGCGAGGGAACTAACACCAGTTTTCTGTAGACTTTTCAACCTATCCTACAGAAAGGGAATATTTCCTTCCTGCTGGAAATGCGCTACAGTTCAGCCGATACCTAAAAAAGGCAAGAAGACCTCGCCAAATAACTACCGACCAATCGCACTGCTTTCAATAATATCGAAAGTCATGGAAAAGGCTATCAATCAGCATCTTCTAAAATATCTTGAAGCATTCAACATTATTAGGGATCACCAATATGGCTTTCGTAAAAATAGATCAACAGGAGATCTTCTGTCTTATGTAACACGTGTTTGGAACAATGCAATTGAACACTTTGGAGAATCTCGAGCGGTTGCTCTGGACATATCCAAGGCATTCGACCGTGTTTGGCACGATGGGCTGTTGGCTAAGCTACGTTCTTATGGTATGTCGAAAAGGTTCTGTTTGTGGCTCTCATGTTTCCTCAGAGAGCGTTCTTTATGAGTGGCAGTCGACGGATTTCTTTCTAACACCTTCACTATCAACGCCGGTGTACCTCAAGGCTCCATACTGTCTCCTACGAGAATCCAATCTACAGCTTTGCAGATGACAGTACACTTATCTCTTCATTCACTTTGAACGCTCGGACATCTGCTACTCAGACGAATATCCGCAGACAGCAGGAAGTCCTTATGTCGGGGCACTCCATTCCTCTAACATCGTCACTCAATTTGTTGGGCGTTAATTTGGGAGCAAATATGTCCTGGCATGAACATGTTGTAGGCATAGCAAGGAGAGCTTCTCAAAAGTTGGGAATATTATTTCGAACCAGAAAGCTTTACACTCCTCAACAACTGTTAATTCTTTACAAAGCTCAAATTCGACCAACTATGGAATAGTGCTCCCATGTTTGGAGCTCCGCTCCCAAACATACACTGCATTTGTTGGATTCTATTCAGAGAAGAGCTGTTCGTCTGATTGGAGACCCGGAACTGACCGTCGGCCTTGATTTGCTGGAACATCGAAGAACGGTTGGCGACTTAAGCCTATTCTACAAATACTTTCATGGAAAGTGTTCGAAACATGTGGCCCGCTTAATTCCTTCCAGAGCGGTGCATGTTAGAAGTACACGTCGCGCTAATTCTTCACATCCGTATGAGGTTCAGCTTGTTACTCCCCATACAACACTTTTCAAGCAGTCTTTTATATGGAGAACATCATCCCTTTGGAATAATTTGCCCAGGACTGTGTTTCCCACCGAGTACAATCTACAGCGATTCAAGAACAACGTGAATCGCCTTCTCCGCACACGTGTCGCTCCTGTAGCGCTTTAGGGACTTCCCTGTAGCACGTGTGCTAGACCCATAAAAAAAAAAAAAAAATTAAAACACGATTTAAAGAACATTTAGCACACTTAAGATACAATAGAACAGAAAAGTCTAGCATTGCCGAACATGCGCTTGAAGCTGATCATACTGTAACATTAGATAATCTAAGATTAATAAAAAATGTATCTGATAGGAGATTGTTGAACGCATACGAAAGTATGGAAATCATAAAATGTAAAAGTAGTTTAAATAAAGACAGAGGGCCTATTCCTTATAGTCCCCTCTACTACTGTACTTGACCGGAACTGAGGGCCTTGCCTATGTCATTAGTTCCGCTTGAATAATTCAAGGGTTAGGCTAAGTATAAATAGGGTAGATTTGTAGTTTTAGCTTTAGTCAATCATCGCTCCTGATGAAGCTAACATGGTTAGCGAAACGCGCGTCGAGTGCAAAAATAAAGTGTTTGGTGTAGTGGTGATATATACTGAGTAGTATCATTGTGCCAAAGATTCCACATTCCCAACTAAGTACCATAATTTTATTTCCAGAACACCAACAGGCTTCTACCACGTCTCAAATTAATGGTTTTCATGTAGACTAATAAATTCAATGAACATTATTAATGTAGAAAATTATATTTATTTCGAAATTTTCCTCTTTTAATTTTCAACTACACTTTCTTCAAAACGGCTAGGTAAAAAATTTTAAAATTGTTCACACATGCTCTGCATTACTGCAATAATCGATTACCGTCCGAAAATTTGCAGTGGTCGCCAAAGTCATTAAAACCTGCTTCAGGCACACTTTGTGTTGAGTAGCATTGTTGGTAAAATTTAGATGGACAGAATTGAATTTATGTAATTTAATTCTTCGTTTATTTGTCTACTTATTAATTTTATTGACTGATGTTTGTAATTTTAGTTCCGCAGTTACATGGTTATTTCTTACTATATGACTGATATTTGAACAGAATGGATGAGTTACTAATGTTTCTAGCAATACTTGATGTAAATTACGAGTATAGTAAATAAAATGTAATGAAATATCTTAGGAAGAAGGTACAGTAACCATTATATTAACCAGAACTTCGAAATTTGTGTATAATGATGCATTAAAATTTTTATTTTTTTTTATTTATTTTTTTTTATGGGCATAGCACATGTGCTGCAGGGAAGTTCCTAAAGCGCTCCGGGAGCGGCATGTGTGCGGAAAAACCGATTCACGTTATTCTTGAATCGCTGTAAATTGTACTCGGTGGGAAACACAGCCCTAGGCAAATTATTCCGAAGGGATGATGTTCTCCATATAAAAGACTGCTTGAAAAGCGTTGTACGAGGAGTAACAAGCTGAACCTCATACGGATGTAAAGTATTAGCGCGACGTGTATTTCTAACATGCACCGCTCTGGGAGAAATTAAGCGGGCTACATCCTTCGAACACTTTCCATGAAAATACTTGTAGAACAGACTCAAGTCGCCAACCGTTCGTCGATGTTGCAGCGAATCAAGGCCGTCGGTCAGTTCCGGGTCTTCAATCAGACGAACAGCTCTTCTCTGAACAGAATCTAATAAATGCAGTTTATGTTTGGGAGCGGAGCCCCAAACATGGGAGCAATATTCCATAGTTCTTCGAATTTGAGCTTTCTAAAGAATTAACAGATGTTGTGGAGTGTAAAGCTTCCTGGTTCGAAATAATATTCCCAACTTTTGAGACGCTGGTTGCTATGCCTGCAACATGTTCATGCCAGGACATATTTGCTCCCAAATTAACGCCCAACAAACTGAGTGACGATACTAGGGGAATGGAGTGCCCCGACATAACTATGTCGGGTTCAGCAACGTTAACTTTTTTAGAAAAAACTGTCGTCTGGGTTTTTGTAGCATTAAATTCCACTTGGTTAGAATTTCTTTCAGGTCTTTATTAAGTTGAACGACCTCCTTCTGTCTGCGGATATTCGCCTGAGTAGCCGATGTCCGAGCATTCAAAGTGAATGAAGAGATAAGCGTACTCTCATCTGCAAAGCTGTAGATTGAATTCCCGGTCTTTTCCAGCAGATCGTTAATGAAAATGAAAAAGAGAGTAGGAGACAGTATGGGGCCTTGGAGTACACGGCATTGATAGTGAAGGTCTTAGAAAGACATCTGTCGACCGCCACTCGTAAAGAACGCTCTCTGAGGAAACATGAGAGCCACAAATTGAACTTTTCAGACATACCATAAGAGCGTAGCTTAGCCAACAGTCCATCGTGCCAAACATGGTCGAATGCCTAGAGTTGTTCTAAACATATGTTACATAAGTCAGAAGATCTCCTGTTGATCTCTGTTTACGAAAGCCATATTAGTGATCGCTAATATTGTTGAATCGTTCAACAACGTTTAGAAGATGCTGATTGATAACCTTTTCCATAACTTTCGATATTATTGAAAGCAGTGCGACTGGTCGGTAGTTATTTGGCAAAGTCTTCTTACCTTTTTTAGGTATCGGCTGAACTGTGGCACATTTCCACCAGGAAAGAAATATTCCCTTTCTGTAGGACAGGTTGAAAAGTCTACAGAAAACTGGTGTTAGTTCCTTCGCACAGTTTTTGAGAACTATGGCAGGTATTCCGTCAGCGCCAGAAGCCTTTTTGGTGTCTAGCTTCATTAAAATACGCTTTATGATACGCTGTCTGAAGACAACATCGGGCATCTTCGACTGCAATATGGTAATGGTAGGTAATATTTTTCCTTGGAAACCGACAGTAGAATGTGAAGCAAAGAGTTCAGCCAACAAGTTCGCTTTCTCAGCAGGTGTCGTATAGATTCTACTATACACAAGTTAAATTCTCACTCTAAATTTTTAAAGTAAAAACACTATTTATGCTTTTATAATGAATGACTTAAGAAAAATTGTCAACATACATACTAAGATAGGTCATGGTATTCACTGGATTGTTTAGATTAATTTTACGATAAAGTCATTAAAATGTCACCCGATAAAGTAGTGTTTTATTTTTTTCGCTCATGAAGAAAAATTACATTACATAATTGAGTTAATATAGAAATTTTGCATGGTTAATTCTTGCATGCCTTTATTGTTATCTTGATTTTCAGCATATGCAGTATTAACGCACAAAAATTATAAATAACAAAGGTGTTGTTATTGTTATTTGAAGTATGCAGTATTCAAATGAAGGAATTATCACTTGCAATGAATATTGTAATTTAGGAGGCGTCTAGTAGTACCTAATTTCAATTTACCATTTGAACCCTGTGAAGTATATAAGTATATAACAAAGCTTATCTGATATTCCTGATGAAGCTTAAGAGTATGTTCTTGTTATCTTACTGATAAGTTTATACGGAAGGGATAATCACAACTAATAAAGTAGCATACAAATTAATTAAAGCTTTTGCAAAACTTTTTTATTATAAACAGTGGGCGACACTACCTGAGTCTAGGGCAAATAAAGAGAATACAATAAAAAATAGTTTTAAGTTCCTACATTTTGTTTAGGCCATCTTGAATACAAAATTAGGGTTCATACCTTCAGGCTTTTTAAGGGGGCATTTCCACTTGACAGGGGAAGTTATGGTGTGTATTTGCGGAAGCTATAACTTTGTTTGTCGTGGAGTTACGAAAAACTGGGCAATAGGGCTAGTTTTCTTGGTTTACTAAACTTTTTCGGCATAACTAGCACAAAAAGAATCATCACTAACCTTTCAACAGATTTGTTTATAAGTAAGGCGTGAAATTGATATGCGACACTTGCTGCTCAAAAAATTAATTTTCAAGCGGAACTGCCTCCTTAAAAATAGACACGTGCCACATAAAAAAGCTTTAGAGAATATAAATATTTAGGATTGTAAAGTATATAAATTCTTAATGTGTTCGAATAATTTTTGTAAATAACATATAGTTTTTAAGACCATAATATTCAACAGCCTTTGTAACAAATTGGATAATTAATTTTCCATAATAATTTATTGTAAAATTGCATTTTTCGATTTACTGCTGGTTCAGCTAGGGGTAAAAACTTGTAGTTCTCTGATATGGAGTGAATCACGCATGTCCTAGTTTAGTGACTCATAGCTGGCATGCCCGAGTAGTCCATAGCTTCGAACGTTTGTACTTTTCGTGCAAGAACAAGGAGTACGGTTTTCGTCCTCTAAATCCAATATATATCTTTTCTTTATATTTTTCAGGGACGATAAATACTTACTTTATTTAGAATTGGGGCTACGTGTGACATTGCCACCAGTTTGGAAGTGCGATTCTGGCAAAGAAAGAGAAGAAAGTGAAGTACTAAAAAGATCTCTATACCAGGATCAACAGTGTTCCCTTTTATATTAATCCCTATTTTTTAAAGTTACCGGTAAACATCCAATAATAAGTGAAATTGGTACTTATTGTTACAGTTACCACATTCACTTAATAGCGGTATTAGTAGATTATTTGCTTACAATAATAAAGGTAATAAATCTAATTTTACCTATGCATTTTGCTACTGCGTACTTTTAAAGCAAGAACAAAGACCAATGCTTTCGTTCGCTAAAGCCGATATATGTCATTTCTTTTCCTTCAAGGCTTCTCTTGCATTAGTTGTATTATATATTACCACCACTTTCTCTTCTTCCTCACTTGCACATTGTTAATCTATGATCTGAAAAACCCACGATGTTCTCATCTGTGGGTTTTTCGGATGTTACGATATTATTATAAATGTCAACATAATAATCTCACATTTCAGTTGAGATCGGTAACTGAGAATTTAAATTCCTTATGCAGACCGTTAATAGCACATCGTCTTCACGGTCAAAATCAGCGTTAGCGTCCTGTTCATTAATATTCTGAGAAGATGAAGCAGTACTGACAAATCCTGCGTGTTTGTAACAGTCATAAATCGTGCTTTGCGAAACCTTATTCCAGGCGTCATGAACTATGAGCTTCTATGAGCTCAATTATTTTAAATACAAGGTTTTTTCTAAAGTATGTCTTGAGCGCCCGTATAATGTCCTGATCCATAGGTTGTAGGTCTGACGTCGTATGCTGGTGGGTGGGAGGAAAATAAGGGATATAGACTTTAAACTTGCGGGTCAGCTGGGCAATTATCGACCAGTATGTTGGGAATGTGGAATCTTTGGCAAAATGACACTATTCAGTATATATCACCACTACATCAAACATTTTATTTTTGCACTTGACGCTCGTTTCGTTAACCATATTAGCTTCATCAAGAGCGAAGATAACATGGTTAACGAAACGCGCGTCAAGTGCAAAAATAAAGCGTTTGGTGTAGTGGTGATATATAGTGAATAGTTTCGACCAATAGTAAAAATCTTCTACTTAGTTTTCAATAAATCGCGATCTCAATCTCGAACCCACTTATCGAAAATATCTGACATCATCCAAATTTTACGATTGTGTGTATAGTAAACTGGCACAAGATTAACCCTTGAACTTCAAAGTTCTATCAGTGATTAATTTATAAAAAAAAGTCAAGTTTTATCTGCGTTGAAAATGTCATCATCAGAAAATTGTTTGCGTAAATTAGGCCATACCAATTTGCTACAGTATTTTGGTCAATAGATGAGGATTCTCAAAATATTTTACCTGATACAATGTTACGCTTTATCCAGCTTGGTGAGCATGTAAAATTTATGTTAAACTGATTAGTAAAAAAATTCGCCTTCTTTATTAACATAGAACCGCTGACGCTGATGGGTATTCCTCGATTTCTCTGTGTCTTCAATCACTGCATCAAAGCTTGCTCAATATTGGGTTGAGTTGATTTTCGAAGTTTCTATGGTTTCAAAATATTCGAATTGAAAAATTCCTTAGTTTTGTTTTCATAAATTATCGATATTGTAGAATGAGCAACAACAAATTCTTTTGCGAGGGACGAATTTGACTCTTCATTTTCTAGTCTACACAAAATGGCACCTTTTTCTTCAATCATAGATGCTTTACGGTGTTGAGGAGACATTTTTTCGCGTCGAAAAAACAATGATGCTACGTATTAATGTTTTGTTTCGGCGCCCACAGTAACGCACTGATCGCCTTATAATAATAAGGCGATCAGTGCGTTACTGTGGGCGCCGAAACAAAACATTAATACGTAGCGATATTAACTGCGGTTGGCAGGGGGCAGCAGCGGTGACTTCGGGAAAACAAACGACCACTAAATATTATGCGTCATAATAACTGAACTAATTTATTTTAAAATACTTCAATATAAGCGAAATTCACACAAAACGGATTAAAGTTCACAAAAGCTTACATGAAGCCAAAGTTCTACTACAGGGTAGTCCAAATGGAGGAGATAGACGAAAACTGATGTCGGTGTCTGAGGCTCAATTTTTATGATAAACTCAATGGCGAGAACCGTATATCGATATCTAGTACCGTTTCAGACATACAGGGTGGTATTTTAGTAATTTATACCACGAACGCTATCCAGAGAGGCGTCAATCCTTCAAGGATATATTCGCTAGATTGTGAGATAACCTAGTTAATAGTGGCCAGTTTGAAAAGAAAAGACCCAAAAATTATGCATTAAACAGGGAGTTAGAAAAAAATTATTTTTAGGAATTATCGGAAATAATCCCAACACTTAAACCCAACAGTTGAAAGAATCCACTGGACTAACAAGAACTAACATAAGTCGTACTTTGGAGAAGCACAAATTCAGGCCATATAGGACAAGAAAAGTTCATCACCTTAGAGATAGAGATTTTCAACGGCGTATGGATTTTTGCCTGGAGTTTCTGGAGAATTGTAACCATGTTCCGAATTTTTTATTAAATTGCATTTGGACAGACAAAGCTTATGTAAGCAATGCAGGTATTTTTAACCGTTACAATTCTTATACGTGGACACAAGAGAATCTTCATTAGGACCAAAGAAATCAAGGCAGATTTGGATTTAATGTGTGGGCAGGAATTTTTAGAGGCAGGGTTCTAGATCCATTTATTTACGAAGGAACACTCACCTCTCAGAGATATTTAGAAATTTTAAGGCAGCAATAGAACCTCTTGTTGATGAACTGCCGTTAATGGACCTTAGAAATATATTTTTTCAACACGACGGGGCACCCCCTTATAACGCTGCAGTTATCACTAATTTTTTATCGGTGCCGCCTATGTGTAAATGAAACTGACCGACATTTCGGACATCTCTTATAGAAAATTGTTTTGTTTTAGTTTGCTCTTCTTGGAATAAATTGTTTTATTGTTGTTTTATTTTCTACATAGTTTAAAGTACTATAGCCTTTAGTAAATTTCATTGTAGTTATGACTCTTATAGTTACTTCTGAGAATTTTTTTATGATTTGACTGCTATCGGTAAACAATTGATGTTACCGCTCCGTCCAAAGCCTACTTCACAAAATGTGCATTTAAAACTCGCATAAAAACTGAAAACCTTTATATTTTGAAGTAGATTTAAGCAAAATATAAAGTGTACTATATTTTTAGAATAGTAATTTAAAGCTCTATTCGGATAAGGAAAAATATACAGGATATCCCATTTAAAAAATATATTTTTGCTGTAATAACTACTAAAATATTAGTTGTAAAAAAAATGTAACTTACACTGTCGAAATCCACGTGAACAAGTGCTTTGAGATTGTTTTTACAGAAATCAAAAATTTTCAATAGGACAAGAATTACAACGTTTTTCTAAAATGCAGATTTTTAAAAAACATCCTGTTTATCTGAAACGGTACTAGATATCGATATGGGGTTTTCACCATTGAGTTTATCATAAAAATTGAGCCTCAGACGCCGACATTAGTTTTCGTCTATCTCCTTTAGATACCTTTAAAAGTGTCCAATTTGGACCACCCTGTATAGTAATGACATAATATACGGTTGGCCATTATAGATGGAGTCACAATAAGCGAATTCCCCTGTATAAATATATATATATATATATATATATATATATATATATATATATATATATATATATATATATATATATTTATATATATATATATATATATATATATATATATATATATATATATATACATATATATATATATATATATATATATATATATATATATATATATATATATATATATATTCTCATAACTGTGCTTTTTTTTAAACCGTGTTGTTATATATTTTCTTGGGTATAAGT